>MNCI01004383.1:152671-196958 GCA_015680685.1 Gnetum montanum
AGTGAGGAGGAGGAACATCATTTTCTAAGAAACCCATTGTGAGGGGTTCCTCATCTCCTATTTCACTAAGGACATGGGGGACCTTGCCCTTCAACAATGAATGTTGGCTCTCCTACCTTTCATCCCGAATACGTTGGGCATTTGTGGGATGATAATTCCTCATGTCATAATCTTCCACAATGTATTTAGCAAATAGCTCTTGCATGCCAATCTGTGCTAAGGCACGGAAAAGCATGTTAGGGACTGATCGATCTGGGGGTAACACAATGTTACCTTGCAGATCTCTCCATCGCAGTTGCTCGTCTTGGTGGAGAATAAAAGTAAAGTCAGGGACATACTCATCAGGATGAGTATATGTGACCTTAGATTGTTTAGGACATGGCTGATTTGGGTTATGCGTATGGTGCTGACTGTCTCCTATGTTGTGCTTAGGTGAATTGATTTTGTGAGAAGAAGCCATCCTAATGGTGTGCTGTTTTATCATTATTTATGTTCTTAATTAACTGATTAACCCGAAGTTTCGTTAAAGCTCACAACGATGTGAGTGATATCCCTTATGTTCTATTGGCGTAAAAACACTTAGTCCCTAGCAACAACGTCAATGATGAGTGGCGAGGTACCCCTACACTCAACCATACAAAACGAGCGTAGCACGTGCGATCCAGTCGAACTCTGCAGACTAAATGCCTAAACGCCACAAGAAATGCTTTGGGTTAATCGTTCATTGTCTTCCCAGGCTTGCTTGTATGTGTCACAGTGTATGGTTAAGCAAGTCTAAGGTATATGATTTTTTTTGGTATTTTTAAGTTTATCTCCTATGTTATCAGGGAAAGGGTTGAAAAACTAACTAGCTTTAACTAATGTCCTAAGTCTAAATTAACTAGCGTCAGCATCCATTCCCACTTACCGTACACACCCTGAACCATGCAACTATGGCTACCAAATGCTAATCGTTACTGNCACTGGGATTACCAAGCGTAGATCCTGGAATACGCTACTGGGTTACCAAGCAGTCCAATGCTCGTAATCAAGTCGTACTCACACGTTGCGACGAGCAGCCGATTCCTTGACTAGCCGTACACATTCGTAGATGCTCATAATCAAGTTGTACTTGTATGCACTAGGAAAGAAATAAATAACAACAAAATAAAACCATGTACTGCAAGGTTTATCCAATCAAGTTCATCTTTATTGCCGTACATAACTTGTGTTCAGGTTGCAAAGTTGCTCGAATAAAGAGCTGTTCACTCTAGGACTCCTACTGCGGACACATGGGAAATTAATCTAACTCTGGAGTGTTCAAACTTCCAGAGCTTCACTACTTCTAGCCAGGACTGGGAAATGAAGGGAGTGCCGCCTCTTATTTATAGATATGGCAGCGGACCGCGATATCGCAGGGGATGCGATATTGTGTCGGCCGCAATATCGCGACTTGTGCAATCTGCGTCTCATCACAAGCCTTCCATAATTTAATTATTTTGTAAACAAAGAAAATAATAAAAATTATAAAAATAGTTATCTTATGCCTTAATCACACTTTACCATACAAATGAGTTAACACAAGTGAGGATTAGGAAGCCAATGACTTGTAGCCATGTATTTCACCATCTAAGGATATAGGCCACTTAGGTAAATAGAGTCTTGGAATTTAACTAGATTGTGCATACATACTAGTGATTTGTATGATTGCACATAGGGAATGCCCACTACTCATCAAAAATAAAATGAAAAAAAAATAGACATGGAAAAACCAATAAAGATGATATAAAAAAGTTGTAGCTAAATAAACATTTAGTTTTTAATAGAGGCCAATTGTGAAGGAGAACTCATGTAACCAGTTTCATATTATTAAGATAAGATTAGCATGATGACAATACCAACACTAGGATAGAAATGTCAAATTTTGAGGGGCTTCAAATCATTAAACTTTATTTTTACAATATTTACCCCTAAGACATATAGCTTAATAACTTGACATTACTCACTAACATCAAACCCATAACTTGAAGCTTTCAAATCAAGAGCATTCCAAAATTTCAAATTTTATAAAGCTTATATAGCATGTAAGGAACAAGTTGATGATTCCAAAAGATTCTGCAAGTCTAAGGATGTAATAGAAAACTATTTTAGTTTTAGTTTTAGTTTCAAAATATTTATTGTGATGATGTATTGTTAATAGCAAATGACTTAGATAAACATGGATAGTATTTCACCAATGTATTCATCTAATTTTTGCATGTTATTGAATTTGCATAGGATATGCTTTTATGCTTAATTTTTTTGTTCTTATTTTCACTTTATAGTGAATTCAAGTTAATATGATAACATTTACCATGTTGTATGGACTATAGCCAGGTTAGTATGTTCACATGATATTACACCTCTTGCATAGACATTGGGTATTACATTATGATTATGATTTATATATTGTGTGTAGTGTTGGTGGGCTATCAAGGATGATTTAGTTTATTATAATTGAGATTTATATGTTATGATTCTTTGGCTCATATGATATTTTATGATGCCTTAACATGCTTCACTAACATGATTATATATACTACTTCTAGGTGATGTGTTACATAGGTGATGTAATGGGAAATGATGTCGAATTGGGGTACCAGAGTAATTATTTGGTATGTATTTATGCTTTATGTATGATTTTGGTATTTATGCATTTGAAATGTAGTGTTATGTTGTTTATTGCTTTTTAGTGTGTTTGATATAGATCTCATAAGTTCAAATGGAATTTAATTTGGAGTCCTAGTGTGTTTGTTATAAATGTTTGAAGTGTAGATTATTAATTAAGGAGAAAAGAAAAAATGAATTTATAAAAATATTTAGTTTTAATAAAATAAATAGTAAAAGTGGAATTGGGTTTTGCATGTGACATCTAATGCGAATGGAAAGTAAAATTAGTTTATACAAAGTGTATATGCATAATACATGGTTTATAACTTATTATGTATTTTTTACCACTGCCTTTTGCACTAATGATACATGAATTTAGGTTTTTTTCTATTATTATAGAAACAACAATCAAGTTTGAGTTTCTTCTTCCCTATTTCCTTTGCCTTTTTCTAATTTTAACTTCTTTTTTTGAATAATTAGCTTCATGGATGGATGTCGCTTTGCTCTAAATTTGTATTTTAGATTATTCTGGTTACATCAATGTGGATATGAAATTTGTTTGAAGTGAAATGGAGTTTTGTTGGATTTTTGAGGATTTTATGATTGTTTCAGAGTTTCTACTCTAGCAAATTTAATTCATGGGTTGTCTTTATCTTTTCCTATATTTTTATCCTATATTAGTGTATATGATACTATCATGTGGGAGGAAAATAGGTTAAAGATTGAGTTTGGATGTATAATTTTTGTGGATTGCTAGTTTTGCAATCATGTTTTATGGGCTATGTATGACATATTATGTAACGAATTGAATGCTTTAAGACTTATGGGAATTGGTTGTGATATTGTGATGGTTAGTGTGGTACTGATATTATGTCTTCTATGTATGGTTTTGGTTTGGGTGTTTTTGGGGAGTTCAATTAGGTCTTGTGAAAATTAAATATTATTATTTATTAATGATAAACTTTTAATTCATATAAATTTACCTCTAGGAGTTCAATTGAGGTGAAATTGATGTAATTGGGATCATCTTCTTATGTACTTTTCAATTATGAAATTTTTTTATTGTTTGGCATTTATCATTTTGAAGGTTACATCAGTGGTCATTTTTATAAAATTATAAGTAGTTCAAGGAGTATGTTCATGGCAAGAAATTTTTTTTATGTCATTGATGGGACGCGATATCGCATGGGCTACGATATCGTGTATGTGATATCGCGGTGCACCGTCAAGTCTATAAATAAGAGGTGGCTCTCCCTTTTTTCTCATTCTAGGCCTAGACCATAGCGAAACTCTGGTAGTTTTACCTCTCTAGAGATAGAATAATTTCCATGTGCCCATAGTAGGAACTCCAAAGTGAACAGATCTTTATTCGAGAAAATATTGTACCTGAACACAAGTTTGTGTACGAAAATATAGACGAACTTCTTGGATAAACCTTACAGTGAATGGAATAGGATAAATAGGAATTTTATTATTCTTATTTATTGTTTATCCTTTAAATGCTTTATTAGTTCATTAAATCTCTCTCAACCCTTCTCCCATTGTTAAGTGCATTCAGTACGATTGCTTCGAGCATGTGCGTTACGCTTGGTGATCCTAGTAACGAATAAGGTTTGGTAACCAAGGTTGCATTGGTTTAGGGTGTGAACGGTAAGTAGGAATGGATGCTGATGCTAGGTTAATTAAGGATTATTTAGTTAGTTAAAGTTAGTGGATTAGTCTCTTCACCCTTCAACTTATTAGCATAGGAGATAAAACATAAAAGATATAAAAATCACATACATCAGACTTACTTAACCATACAACCATGACAACTACAAGTAAGTCTGGGAAGACAATGAATGATTAACCTTAAGTGTTCCATGAGGCGTGTAGGCACTTAGTCTGCGAAGTTCAAGTAGATTGTGCATGTAACGCTTGTATTCGTATGGTTGAGTGTAGGGGTACCTCGCCACTCATCATTGGTGCCATTGTCGAGGACTATGTGTTTGTGCGCTAGGTAGAACATAGGAAATTATCCACATCGTTTGGAGCTTAAATGAATCCTTAGGATTAATTAAACGAAAAATTATATAATAGTTAAATAGCACACCAAATTAAATCAAGATGTCTTCTTCTCATAAGAGAAATTCACCACCTAGGGATCATACTAGAAATAGTCGGCAACATCAAACACATAACCATGAACCGCTAGTTCCTCAACAACATCAGGTAGTGTATACTCATCATGATGAGTATATGTCCAATTTTACCTTTATCCTCCATCAGGATGAACAATTGTGATGGAGAGACTTGCAAGATAACATAGTGTTAACTCTAGATCGGTCAATCCCAAACATGCTCCTCTGTGCTCTTGCATAGATCGGCATGACACAACTATATGCTGAATACATTGTAAGTGATTTCTACATAAGGGATTATCATCCCATAGAAGCACAACATTTAAGGGACTCGAGACAGGAGAGTCACCACACATTGTTGAAGGGAAAAGGGGTCGTGCACATCCTAAGTGAAATCGGAGATGGTGAACCACTTATAACAGGTTCTCCATCAAATTATGTTCTTTCTCCTAATGATGGTGAGGAGGTGGGGTATCAGATACTATGCTCCATAATACATAACCCTGGTTCTGACTCCTTTGAATGCCAATTGTTCACTAAGGGAACAACAACACATGACAAGGACATGCACTTGGATCGTCATTACGATTAGGGCCATAGTCATAGAAGAGAAGGAAAGAAGAATCGTCATGGCGATGGTTCTCCTTCTTCTTCCCCTTCATCACATCACTCACCATCTCCTTCCACATTAGGGTGCAACCACAAAGAGCATAACAGTGAGGATAAGGGTAGGAAAAATGAGAGACCTTGATGAGAGAGTCAAGAGAGACGATGAGGACAGTCAAGAGAATCTAGGCATGAACGAAGGGAAATAGGGAACAACGCAGACATCATCGACGTCATGAGAGAGATGATCATGAAGAGCCCCTACTTACCACCCGAAGTATGCTAGATATTATGGAGGTAGTGAGAATACCCACAGGGCATCAAAGAGATAGTCGGATCAAAAGATTAGATATGAATAATATCCCACACTTCGAAGGGGGATACAACGTTGATCCACAAAATCATTTACAAGCATTCCATGATGCCTGCACCTTGCAAAATATAGAGAACGAGTGGCAGAAACTAAAGTTATTTCCTAGGATACTCATAAAGGAAGCAGAGAGCTAGTACCGGTCCTTAGAACCGAAAACCATTAGGAGATGGAGTACAATGTTAGAATTGTTCAACGATAAATACCAAACGTACTCCAGAGTGTCTAACTTGTGTAAGTAGATCCAAGGATGGAAGTAGGGTAATCACAAACCCTTGGATGCTGCCATGGTTTGATACTATGCATTGCTACATCATTGCCTGGGTCATGGTTATGCACAACGGGATCAACTCCACCACCTCGTAGATGGGCTAAGACATGAGACTAGGAGAACCCTTGGGACATATGCCCAAGGGAGATTATCTGAGCTTAGATCCCATGAAATTCATCAATTTTTGGAGCAAGTAGCCAAAGAATAAGGGAAGCTATGGAAAAGAGGAAGCTTTGAAGAATATAACTACGATCCTTCCCTTTGGAAGAAGGGAGTAAGATTTTGCGATGAAAAGGATGAGTCACTCCTCGAAGAGTTGGTGAATAGAGAAACCTTGCTACTCCAGAAGTTAACAATGGAAGCGTTGGCTAAGGTAGATGAAATATGGAGCTTCTTAGACAAAAAAATTGAAACTGTCCTAAAAATCATAGAAGAGTCTAAGGAGGAACGAAGTAGTGACCAAGACAAGAAAAAGTGGAGAGATGCAGGTCATGAACATAACAAAGGTAAGGGGAAAATTACTATCTCCAATGAGGTTGTGGATTCAGACATAAACAATGATGATGGATGTGAGATCTACCAATATGACCATCCTAAAGGATGTTGTCCAATCATCTCACATCTACAAGAGTCTGGGGAGTATGCACTCAACCCAAGACTTAATAGATGGCAGGCACCCCGAAGGTTACCTTATCCTCAAGGTAACCCAAGGCAGTTCCACCAATCGTTAACGTACTATCCAAGTGGAACTCCACCACAACCCATCAGGCAACATTAGCAGTGGCAATACCCACAATCATGGGGGATGCCACTGCCTAGACAACAATACCCTTATCGATAACTAGATCCTTATGGATACTACATGTAGTAGCCGGTTTCTCCAAGTGACTCTATGGGTCATGCAACTCCACAATGTCACTACCAGGTTTGGGAGTATTTTAGGACTCCTTCTCCTTTGGGAGACACTCCACATACATACCATCCTCAGAATCCATTCGCCACTCTTATGCTAGTAGTTCCACTACCGCCTGCTCCAACAATGCAAGGGGAACTCCCCACTCAACTGCAGCAACGTAATGCTACGAGAGCTATAAACATTCAACCCGCTACTAGTTCTGAAAATTGCAAGAAGAGAAGACCTTTCTTTAGAACCAAAAGCCCAAACAAGCTCTCACAACAACAAGCGGTTGAGTCTATGAACGCTCCTCCCACATACAAGGCTTCGGAGCTCCCTTCAGTTCAACAATAGAGCTTCACGCATACGGTTATGTTAACACATACCATTACCAACTAGATCAAGGTAGGCCACCTTCCTAGGAAACTCTCTAATCCTAGAAGTCCTTTAATCCATCCACAAGTCACTAGTAAGGAACCACATAAGGCTTTTCTTGACTCAAGTTTTAGAGTCAACTTAATCTCATAAGAAATGTATCAAGCCTAGAACCTGCCCCAACTCAAGAAGAGCAATATTCAACTTGAGATGGCTGACTAGTCCATTTCCATTCTCTTGGGATTGGTGGAGGACATTGTTACCACTGTGTATGGTTGGTCATACCCAGTTGATTTCCTGGTGATAGAAGTCAACAGTAATAATGGGGGCTTCCCAATTATAATGGGAAGGGCATGGCTGAGTATAGTAGGTGTGTGCCTAGGGATCTGCGATCTTTCCTTGGACATATCCATGGTAAACATTTATGGAAAGATCAAGAAGAAGAAAGTTCCATGCATCACATATAGTGACTCAGAGGGTGATGACATGGAGGAATGCTCGACATCTCCTACATGTAACCAGTGTGCCCTAAAAACTCAAATACAAAGGTGCTTGTATGTAGCAACCACACAAGTAGTGGACACCTTGTGGTTGACAGCTAATCGAAAGAGCAAGCCATCAACATGCATGGAATGAACTGGGAAAACAACCCATGCTCATAACGAAGGCATAGACACATTAGAATATGAGTGTCACTGACCTCCACCCCTTAATCTAAGAACATCAATTAGGAAAAGTTGGACACTTCTATGAAATTCAAATAGACGTTCGTTATTTTGGATCTCTCCCTTTCCATTCAGTCATGGGGGAGATGGCCACCTATGCTGATCATTAGAGGCCCTTAGTTCTTTTAAGTTTTTATTTTACACATTTTTGTTTTGCATATTTTTGTTTTACAAATGTCTTCAACTTTTCTTATTTTTGTTTTACAACATCATTATACTTTTCATTTTGTGTGTGTGTGTTATCCATCTTGTAAGTTTGTCATCCAATAAGTGTTCTTCATGATGGTATGAACTATTTTCCTATTGATTGCTAATGTTTGGTTTTTACCTTTAATTTACGATGTTGATACTAAGGTATGTTATTTTGATATGATAGGCAATGAGTCCACTTCATCCATACATCCACAAAAGTCTATGGTTTCTCTTGTCTTGAAAATGTACAGTCCCTTTCTAATAAGAATCATCAACGAATCTGTGACCCGGTATTTCCCAAACTAAGGAAGGACTCAAGGCTTGAAAAGGGTGTGACTTCAAAGGAACTTGGTGCATTTGTGTTGGCCATTCTCTTGGGTACTTGGATGTTTTCTTCTTGAGTTTTCTTACCATTTTGATGTTACCCAATTATTGGGAAGCTGAGCTAATAAAAATAATAAGTCTTTACATGGTGTGGTTCTCACACATAAACACATAAAATAAAAAAAATAAAAAATAAAAAAAAAAAGAGAAAGAAGAAAAAAAGAAAAAAAAAAGGAAAGTGAGAATTCAAAGCACACCCCTTAGATGAAATAATCATTTGGGCTACAAGCACTGGTTATGGAACTAAAATAAACATGTTCCCTCTAAATAAGGCCCTTCTCATTTTCCATTCTCTCCTTCTTCATTTCTTCGGAATGGTGGTGGCTCTTGGGTGAAGGAATTATTATTATTCAAATGGATGGATTGGCAAAATGCATTGATGCGAAGTCACTGGATGTGGTTTGTTTAAGGCCGAACCTGGAATGTGATCTACTAAGTCAGATTAATCATGAAACACACAAGGGGATGTACACCACCTTGTTCTTGAGACTCCATTCCACTCTCTCCTTTCCATCCTTCTTTCCCCATCTATTACCTCATTGCTGGTTGTATCAGTAGTCCATATTTTGGTGGATGCATTGTTTTCTTTTTGGTAAATTCTTGCAGCTAAGACTTTAACTCTTGTTCCAATTGACATTTCCAAAGCCTACGAACTCTTTGAATGTGGTTTTGTCAAGGAATTAAGGGCATGAGCTTGCTTTGGGGAGGACCCACTGACATTCTTATTTGGTGCATCCATTAAATTGTTTCCCTTAACATTTTTGCAATCCACCCTCTTTTGTTCATTTCCATCTTGACATCCACTTCATCAACGTTATAGTTCTCTCTTTTTCTCCATCTTTCTTGTTCTTTTTCTTTCTCCATTCTATCGCTACCAGAGGTTCGCTCTTAGTCATGGGGGTCCTAACACCCAATTTTTTCAATTTTCTTCTAACCCCTACACCTTCGGTAGTCATCATTAATATATCTCCAGATCCACAGTAGCCATACCACAACTCAGCCAATGGACCTTTTCACCAAAGCAAGGTATCAACTGCATTGTGATTCATTTACCCTTGCTAATATAAAGACTGTGTTTTGTGTGCATATGGAAATCAGGCAACAATGAATTAGATCTAGAGGGAACACTTGGAATGGATCGGTGTTGAAGTAGTTATGTAAGGAACGAGATTGATGGCACGCTTATGAATGGATAATGAAAGGTGAAATCTTGGCATTGGCAGTAGCAGACTTCTTTTCTCTTCTCTCTTCTCTCTCAGCTGCCAAATGAGGCCTGATGTCAAATGTATAAAGTGTTCACTCCTATTGTTGTGAACACCAGTTTTTTTTCTCTGTAATGATGATCTGTTCACATGTCATCCCATTCACCATTAGTTCCATTTGAGTCAATAATCCCATACCTTTCGCATATTTTGTAAGGAACTCGAGGACGAGTTTTCATTCAGTCATGGGGGTATGATGGGACACAATATCGCATGGGCCATGATATCACATCCGCTACAATATCACATCCCCCATGATATCGCGTATGCGATATCGCGTCATCCCCCGCGATATCGCGGTGTGCCACTAAGTCTATAAATAAGAGGAGGCTCTCCCTTGTTTCTCATTCTAGGCCTAGACCATAGCAAAACTCTGGCAGTTTTACCTCTCCAGAGATAGAATAATTTCCATGTGCCCGTAGTAGGAACTCCAAAGTGAACGGATCTTTATTTGAGAAAATATTGTACCTGAACACAAGTTTGTGTACCGAAATAAAGAAGAACTTCTTGGATAAACCTTGCAATGCATGGAATAGGCTAAGTAGGACTTTTATTATTGTTATTTATTGTTTATCCTTTAAATGCTCTATTAGTTCATTAAATCTCTCTCAACCCTTCTCCCATAGTTAAGTGCATTCAGTACGACTACTTTGAGCACGTGCATTACGCTTGGTGATCCTAGTAACGAATAACGTTTGGTAACCAAGGTTGCATTGGTTTAGGGTGTGAATGGTAAGTGGGAACAGATGCTGATGCTAGGTTAATTAAGGCTTAGTTAGTTAGTTAAAGTTAGTGGATTAGTCTCTTCACCCTTCAACTTATTAGCATAGGAGATAAAACATAAAAGATATAAAAATCACATACATTAGACTTACTTAACCATACAACCATGAGAACTACAAGTAAGTCTAGGAAGACAATGAATGATTAACCTTAAGTGTTCCATGAGGCGTGTAGGCACTTAGTTTGTGGAGTTCGACTGGATTGCGCGTGTAACGCTTGTATTTGTATTGTTGAGTGTAGGGGTACCTTGCCACTCATCAGTCATGTTGTGGTATTGTCTTTATGGAGTAAGTGTTATTATTAGGTGTGGATATTGTGGTAATGTTATGTTTGTTGTGGATATTTTTTGCTTGTGACATGTGATGGCTTAAGTTAGCATCGATGGGTGCATGTCTTCATAATGATGGTTGTAGCTGGTGGTGCTAGCATAAGGGTGTGGACTGGTTGCTAAGGAAGTACCTTAGAGGTAGTATGGACTGACCTCTATTGTGATGCATTAGTGAGGCTCTTGTCTTAGGTCTCATTATGAGAGTGGGAGAGCATACATGTGTTGATCCTTATAGCTAGTATGTGGCATAGGTGTGCATTCCTATAGCCAATTCTCCAAAAGGATAGTCATTGTGGATCATAGCTTGACAAACCCTTGCACAATTTAGATAAATAAAAGACTACTAAAAGACTTGTAGGCAAGTGGCTGATTATAAGTACTCATGATAACATTTCACATGCTACACTAAGTGTGGATATGCTAGTGACCACATAGGTTATATATGTGTGTTGGTATATATATATATATATATATATATGTTGGTAAAGTGTCCACATGGGTTATATATATATGTTGGTAAAGCGTCCACATGGATTATATGTATATGTTGGTATCAATTTGTAAGTCATAGTGATAGTAATATACCTTGTCATTGATCTATGAATGTGTGGTCTATGTGATGCTTAAAGATATGATGTGGATTTGAATGCATGGGCATGATAGTGGAGATGTGTGTGGAGTGTTACACATGACTTGCACTAAGAAGTATTATGTTCAAAGCCCACCACCAACATTCCATATGCTAATCTATAGGCCAAGCATATCACATTTAAATATTTCTTAAAAAATATACATGAATTCAAGTTGATGTAATGAAGAAATTATGATATTGATGATGATTAATAGTAGTTTATTGCATATTGGATGATTAATATCTATAGAAACAAAGAAAAAATGATGAAAGATAGATAACAGAGAGGGCACTTGTGTAGCAACAAGCAATTATGTGAGACTCCACTTTACTTATATTAATGGGAAAAACCATAGGATAATCCATACATGTTCAATCTATCTTTTAGCACTCGTAAAGTGTCACTTTCAATTAATCTCTAATTCAATCTAGCATAGCAATTTGAGGTTGCTGTAGAAAAAATTTGAATATCATAATGTTTTACACATGGTTAACGAAACACATTTTCTTTTAATTTCCAAACAACATTGGAAGGAGGAAGAAACTTGTGCATGGAAATTATGTAATTTGTAGAGAAAAATAAGCATATTACAAGGTTGAGTGTCCTTCCACAATCATTATTTTTTTGTCAACTTGAAATATTTTAGTTTGGTATCATATAAAGTATCAATTTAATTTTTTTTCACCAAAACATTAGGCTTCATGCTAATTGCATAGTAACTGTGATTATAAATATGCATAAGCCCACAAACATAGCTACTAACTTGACTTTCAATCATTTTTATACATACCTCCTACCTTGAGTTCCCTTGTTTACCTCAACAATAATGGTAAATATTATTTTATTCTATCCTTCCTTGCATCAACATTAATGGTAACCAAAAATAGCTACTAACTTACTTTTCCTCCATTTTCATCAATGTATGCATAGGCCCACAAACACAACTTTTCAACCAAACATAGTTGCTAACTTGACTTTTCTCCATGCAAATTACATAGCAACTTTGATTGTAAATATGTATAGACCCACAAACACAACTTTTCAACCAAACATAGCTACTAACTTAACTTTCCACCATTTTTTACCAATGATACCATATACATATCTCCTACCTCCTTTACCTCAACATTAAATGGTAAATATTATTTTATTCTTTTGTCCCTCACCTTAACATTAAGGGCAACAAAACATAACTACTAGCTTAATTTTCCTACATTTTTCATCAATGTATGCATATGCACACAAACATACATCCCCACAAATAAAACTTTTCAACCTAACATAGCTACTAACTTGACTTTCCACTATTTTAAATCAATGATACCATATATACACCTCCTAGCTTGAGTTTTCTCCTTCACCTCAACCTTAATGATAAATATTACTTTATTTTTTGCTCCCTCACCCCAACATTAATGGTTACCGAATATAGTTACTAACTTAATTTTCTTCCAATTTTCATCAATGTAGGCATAGTTCCACAAACACAACTTTTAAACCAAACATAACTACCACTTTGACTTTTCTCATTTTTCATCAATGATAGCATATACACACATCCTATCTTATCTTTCCTTCCGCAACTCAACATTAATGATAAATATTACTTTATTCTTTTCATCCCTTACCTCAACATTATAATTTGAATTTAAAACAATCTACGGTAGATCCATCATTGGCCATCGTTTATCTCTCTTTACCAACTTTTGGCAGATCACCATGTTACCCATAATTATGGGCAGAGTGAAAAACTCTAACCTAATAAATCTTTGTATTGGCTGGCTGGCGAGAACCTGACAGTGGTAGACATTGGACTTGATGTGAACCTTGCCCAAAACACTATTAAAGTAAATAAAATGTTAGGGGCCACCTTAATGGCGGTAACATGATTTGTTGGCAGTGGCAGCAACGTAAATAGGCACAAACGGTGTCGGATTTCAAACTCTAAACTGCTAACGGATTGGAGGCAACCACAAACCAAATCAATCAATCAATCCAGCCCTAATGCACAAACACGTTGAAAGTAACCGCTCTGGTGGCACCGTCTTCACCGCGCTGACGACGACAATGAAGATGGTGTAAGTTTAACACGGATCTGCTGAAGTCCTTATGCTTTAAGTAATTTCTTTGTTTTCTTCTGGTTTTCTTTAAATCCAAATTCTAATGAACGAATTCTTTCTATTTTCTTCTTCTGCTTTTATTTTTTTTTTAAATTCCTTCTATCAAAATTGAAATTGAACTTGAAATTTTACTGGATCCTCTTTAATCTTTAGAATAGAACACTTTAATCTTTAGAATAGAACACTTTCAGAATTGCTTAGCATTACTTATTGGAATTGAACCTGTGATATAGAATTTCCATGTCAAAAGTGATTTGGCTGTTTTGGAACATATTCAGAGAAGGAATTTATATACTCGGTTGAGAGCAATCCTGGACTGTATGTTTCTTAGCCTGATCTTGTCAAGCAGATATTGTTAGATAGGGATGGGAGCTTTGCGTTATAAAACTCGGAAAAATCCAGCCGGATGTGTCCGAGTCACTATTCCTTCGATTTCAACCATGTCTTTTTTATCCATTTTAGTCCTTTTTTTAATTTATTTGGTAGAAGGTTCATCATCCCAATCCACTCATTCAGCAACTTTTTGAAGGACTGCCGGATTTGATGACATAAGACATTTGGGCAAAGCATAGAAAAATTATCAATCCTGCTTTGAATGTGGATCGATTAAACGTTACCTCTAAGACTTTAGATTACCATTTGAATTTAAGATTTTGTGATATCAAAAATTCAACCACTAAAATAAAACCCACTTCCATGGTAATTCTAGCATCCAACTTAATCAATGTTATACCTATGTTAAAATTAGCTAATATTAGCACTTTGTAGTTTATCTAAAAAAACCCTAAGCATTCAGGGGTGGAAATTGAATTTAATTTGAATTGGACTTGGAACAAAATCTTTTAGTCATTTTTAATTATTTTTCTCCATTGGTAGTTTCTTACTGTGGTGTTTATTGAAGTTGTAAGTATTCATATTTCAAAGTACTTTGAAGTCATAATTGTATGTTCAACAATGAGGTATTAGCCTAGTGGTATGGGTTTTGGTTGAGTAACCCCAAGTCACAAGTTCAATTGTACTAGGTAGCACCAAGTTATAAACTTCTATAAATCTTGGGTTGTATCTATGTTTCAATTATTTTGGGTTCCAACGCCCCCACAATTATGTTGCCGAAATTACACAAAAATAAAATTATAGTAAGGAAAAAAAACTTGTAGAATGGAGTGAGAGAGAAAAATGGGAGTTAAACTAGAAAGCAACTTAGTGACATTTTAGAACATCTTCAAAACTACAGAGATACATAGAGATGTTTTACGTCCATACTTTTAACTTACTGCCCATAACCAAACCAAGAAAAATTTAAAGAATGATTAACTCATACATATCTTCACATTTTCTTTTACAACAAGTTTTAGATATCTTAGCACTTCTTTTCATTTTTTTTTAAAAAAATTCTAGAGCTAGACAAGAGAAAAGTGAAGTTCAACATAAGCTAACTATAGATTTTGTCTTCACATTGTTACCAATCTCCCACTTGAAGAGAAATCACTCAAACTAATGAAAAACAAGCTATTATAACTTCATCAATCAATACATCATGCCTTCCACAAGATGGAGAAAAATCATAGGTGCATGTGCAACTATTCGAGGAGCATCTCTACATGAAATATCTTAATGGAACAAGTGTCCTCAAGCGAAAACAACATGAGATAGCATTACAACAACACTAACAAATGCTATCTCAAAAGCCATAACACATAATAACACAAAACTTGAACAAAACAATAGAGATGTGTAACTCAGACTCTCACATAGCAAGATATACCTCTTCAACAATAACATACTTAGAAGTACAACATTACGAGAGATAACATCATCATATCTTGGTCTCTTTTCTTTTCTATTTGTTTCATTCATCAATGAAAACAAAAACAAGGCATCTTCACTATCTTATACACAACTCCCACTAAAACAAAAAATTGATTTGCACTGAAATAGAAAAACAATCTACAAATCCAAACTACCCTATAATAACGTTTTTATTCCATAAATAACAAATATTGCAGAACTTTACCCTTTCTGTGATACCACTTGTTAACAAATCGGATGTTGTGCAAAATCGTTATAATAGAAATATTACTAGCACAAAATAAACTAACACAACAATAGAGAAATAAAACTATGGAGTGAGAGAGAAACAAGAGAGATAGACAAGAAAGAAACTTAGCAACTCTTTACAACATATTCAAAACTACAGAGATATACAAAGATGTTTACAAAGATCACAAGTTAGTTTCTTCCATAGAGCAACCTTTACAAAAGAGACTACACACTTTCAACTTACTCATTGCCCATAACCAAACAAAAATGGATTTAAATAGCCATATCCAAGGTTCCAATAATGGAATCAACTAATAATTAACTCATACATGTCTTAGCTTATTCTTTTATAACAAGTTTAAGATATCTTAACTTTTTTTTTCATATTTTTTAGAAAATTCTAAAACTAAACAAGTGAAAAGTGAAGTTCAATATAAGCTAACAACAAATTTTGTCTTAACATCTCTAAGAAATTGTATGTTTAACACAAGGTATGATTCCTGGTATAGAAAAGGGTTATGCTATTATATTGAAATGATGGAGTCAACAGATGCGAAATGAGGTTGTAGAATTGAAGTTTCAAAGGAGTTTCCAAAATTTTCTACAGATATAATTTGTAGAATAGCTGTTGGAAGCAGCTACTAGGAAGGAAAAAAAATATGTGGTTTGGCAAGCCATCAGTTAAATCATGGTAGCTAATACTTTTTTAAGTCCTTATGTTCTAGGATTGATGCTGGGAAAATTATTTTTAATTTCTTTGGAGAAGAGTCAAATGATTAATTAATTACACATAGTAAGGTAAAATTCATCAGAATTACAAATAGTAATAGTAAGAACAACACAATATTGTAGAATTGCAAAACGTTAAGGTGTACCAAACCCATGTCTTTAGTTACAAGTATTACCTTTTTTAATTGTGTTGTTATAATAGTTATGTTGTGATATACTACAATGTTGTATATTTAATTACAAGTATCTAGAGTGTAATCAATGTAAACTATTATTTATCTCTAGTCATTTTGTTGTTGTTAATCTTTAGTATACATCTAGTTAACACTACCTATAGATGTCCATCCCACACAATTACAATGAGGTCTTAAAGTAAGAGTGTGTTTTGTTTTCATCCTTATGTTATTTACTTTCCCATTCTTTCTTGTTCATTGTGCTTGTGCAATTCTCTTTGAGTTGACAAAGATGTAAGAGCCTATTTATTGTTGAGGTTTTTCTAGTTTTTTTTCCAAGATACATTCTTGTGTTTTTAAATTTGCTTTTACTATTGACACAAACAATCTTAGGCATCACAATTGGTATTGGAGCAAGGTTTTTCTTGTGGTGGATTGTTTACAAGATTCTAATTATGGTACTTTTTTGCTAGGTTTTGCACATGGTGGTTTTGTTTATCCAAGGGTTTTTTTGGTCATAATGTTTTGTCAAGTTTCGCCTATGATGGTTCTTTGTTCTTTGTTTATTGATTCCAACTAAATGGATTTTTCAAAGAATCTTTAGTAAGTGCTTATTGAATCAACTTTTCTAGCAAGTGGTTGTTGAATTGAACCTTATACCTATCAAGAAATCAAATTGGAAGGCATTTAATAGGAAATTAGGTAGTAATGGAATTCTTTTTAATATTTCTCTATTATGTATTATTTTTAAAATCTCTAAAATGTGTTATATATAAAAATGTAATTCCTCCTTCTAATGAAGGGGAAAATTTTGCACATAGTGTCTTGGGGTTGATGGCATTGAAACACTTTTTTTAGGCTTGATGATATTAAGAGAGTTTTCTAATGTGATTCTAGTCCAAGTTAGAAAGATTTGTGATGGAAAACTTAAAATCGAATTTGAGGATGAAACTTCTAAAAAGATGTATCTTGTATTTATTGATTTCAATAAAAATTCTTTAGAGGATCATCCTTCCTTAGTTGAGGAAGTTCTCCCTAAAAAATAGGATGAGGATTGCACATCAAAAAAGGAAATTCTACCATTAAGAGTGGAGGAAAGCCATGGATGTTGAAATTACATCCATTCATGGGAATTGATTAATCTCCTAGAAAGAAATGATAAAATTTTCTTCCTCTCAATTTATTTTAAAAACCATTAGATCATTTTTATTTATGCAAAAACTTATGATTTAGAAAAAATGGATGTGAAAATAGTCTTCTTTATCAATGGTAATGTTGAGGGGATATTAAAATAAAAAATAGCATATGGTTTGTAAAATGTGCACCGAGGATGTGGAATGAAACATTTATTAACCACATGTTTTGGCTTTAGCTTAAAGGACTATTAAGAGCCTTGGCATTAGCTTGTGGGTCTTGTATATGAAGATTCTTAGCTTTACCTTGTTCAACTGTTATATGAAAACATTTTGCATAAGCCTAGAGAACTTGTATGTATNCACCATAAACTTTTTTTCCTTCTTTGGGCATTGTTCAACTAAAAGTTTTATTTTAGTTTTAGAGGGTGTACTTATTAGCTTGTAATTCAACTTGTAATCTTGCATATCAAATTTTTCAAAATATGTAGATTTTTCAAGTCAAATCCTATTTCATCAAGTTTTCATGCACAAATTTTTTTCTATTGAGCACCAATATTTTTTCTAATCTCAAATTGAGAAAAGATTTAACTTTCCAACTTCATGTATGCCACTATTTTTTATTAACATGTATGTTATACATAGTAATACAATTATGTTTTCCATTTGTATTCTAAACATGCATATACAAGTTCTTCAGGCTTTGAGCCAAGACTTTCAAAATATATATAAGTCCTCCAAGCTTATGCCAAGACTTTTACATATATATAAGTCCTCCAACTTTATGCCAAGACTTTCAACATACAAAAACAAGAACTCCAAGCTTANCACATAGAAATACAGTTTCACTATATAAGCAAATAGATGAATAAAGGATTCTTTTGGAAAAAAATTAAGATGAAAGAGAATCTAGTTGATATGATAAAAAAATTATTATCTATTGAAAATTTTTATGGTGTCAAATAGCTATTGGTTTCATGGAAGATGAAACCATCTAAGGTTTGGGTTAGGCTTCATGGTAGGTTTATCTTCAAAAGGAAGAATTGTGAGTAAAGTAAAGGCAAACTACCATTCACATAAGCTCAAATACAACTATCTTTATTTACAAGCACTACCTTTTGTAATTGTGTTTTTACAATAGTTATGTTGTAATATATTACAATGGTATATATTTAATTACAAATATCTATAGTGTAATCAATATAAAATTTTGTTTATCTCTAGTCATTTTATTGTTGTTAATGTCTAGTTTACATCTAGTTAACACTACCTATGGATGTTTATCCCACATGATTACAATGAGATCTTGAAGTAATGGTTTATTTTTCTTTCATCCTTATGCTATCTACTTTCCTATTCTCTCTTGTTCATTGTGCTTTTGTAATTTTTTAAGATAATAAAGATGCAAAAGCCTATTTCTTGATGGAGTTTGTCTAGTTTTTCCGAAGGATATATTCTTGTGATTTTTAATTTGTTTTTACTTCTACCATGAAAAATTTCAAACATCACATCTTTATCATAAATTTGATTGTATATTTTAGTTTTCATGCTTCAAGAAAACCCATTAACATAGAGCAATGCACGGAGATTGGCAAGATAAAGCAAAAAATGAGGTGTTATGGGTTTGTGAAAAGGATGATCTTCCAAATGTAGAAAGCATAAGTTGCCTACATATTGTAATTTTGAATATCCAAAAATCAACTTCTTATATGTTTGTTGTCTTTATGAAATTTGAAAATCATGTATTACCTTTTATCATGGTATTGGGTAGAAAACATGGTAGAGAAAATGGATTAGCTAATATTAATGAAATAAAGACACCATGATTAGAGAAGTGTTGCTTTAAAAAATGTGTTACACCTAAAGCATTACTCTATCATATACTAATAGATGTGCTAATTTTTAAGGATGTAGTATAGTTGAGACACTTTTATATATGTATATTTATCTTAATAATTAGCTGCTCTATACCTAGATAGTAGTTCTTCCTTCTCACATTCACTATACCTTATTCAATTTCCCAAAGTTACCATATGAAGCATCACATTCACTGTACCTAATTTCCAACTCTATATAATTTTATAACATGTTTTGTTCATTGAGTTTGTGTTTTAGAGAACCCTTGAAAGAAATAAAGCAATTTGCTAATGAACATTTTAAGTAGGAATGATTTTGAATGAAGTTTTAAGACCTTGTGGGAGACATCAAAACCAAATAAATAATTTTTTTATTATATTTTAATATAGCTAATGCTTTGTAATATCTATAAGTAGGTTCAATAAATAGATAACAAAACCATGCATACGACAAGAAAAGAAAAATCTCAGCATTCATGAAAATGTTATGATCTATGTTTAGTAAAACTTTTAGCAAATTGTTTATGGAAATGGTGCAAAGATGTTCAAATTTCCAAATAAAGATATGTTCTTACAAGTGGTTGAATTTTAAAAGATCCAAAGCTTAGATCCTTGGGACCATATTGATTTTTATATTAAATTTAAGCCATGTGATCATATCCCATCAAATCCTATAATGAGCAAACTTTTTGGAAGCATGCCATGTTGTAATGAAAGGTCCCATAAGAGCAATTGTCAAAGGTTCATCTAAACTTTCAAGCATGCAAAAAGCAAAACGTTACATGTCACCATCTTGATCAAGCATAAAAGGCTTAAGTCCTCTACTATTGGTTTTGCTTTGATGTTCATCCTCAACTTACACCAAAGATAATGAAGCATAACATAAATAAAAGTCTAGGGTTACGATATATAATGGATGGATTACAAATTTATAGATAATCATGATATAAAATAGAATTTGTATGGTTTCTATATGACTTTTCTCATAGTCTGATCACATTCAAATTTTTTGAAACTAAAATGCACTTTTAAACTTATAACAAGTTTTATAGTTTAAAGTCAAAATGCCATATAGCTTTAATTTGAAATAAAAATAATACAACATGTTTCTTGAAAACAAAACAAAATATCACTACTTAATATATTAATATGATATAATAGCTATTATTGAATATAACCACCTAAATTAAATAATACAGAAACATAAAATTCATATAAATACTTAGTTAAAAAAAAACTATTAACAGTTTCATCAAAGTTTACAAAATTAATCTATGTTAACATATTCAAAATTACTAACTTTAAATATAGTCTTTTGCCTCTCATCCTTATGTAAGTTAGCATAATCTTGATACCTAATGAGCGGTGGAGTATTCAACACTCTACCATACAAGTCACGAGTGCTCACGTGTGACTAGATCGTAATCCATAGATGGACAATGTAATTATGCTAGTAATTGAAGTTAAGTTCCTGATCTTTGTCTTCCCACTTCGAGCCAGTAAAGTTCAAGTGTATGGTTTAGCTCTTAGTGAAGCATATGATCAACTAATGTTTTATGGCTCTTAATGTTCCTAATGGTAAAAATGATTAAATGAAAGGTAAAATTCTAAGTCTAGATAACTAGGAAAACATAAATATATCATAGCTTACTGTGATGAATATTCGATCGTGGTCTATCGTACATGCCTTGGACTCATGTAGTTCTCACTAGGATTACCAACTACTATTACTACTAAGCAAATCAAGCAATGCCACTACTAGGTTACTAGATAACTACACTTAGCACTCAAAACTAGTTGTATCCATATCACTTACTAATGACATGTAAAATAAAGTGGTTGGAATGTAAATGATTAACTAAGAAAATGGTAAAGATTATGCTAAGTAAACAAATGAAACTAAGGGAATGCTACAATGATAGAAAGAAATATCGATCTTAATTATTGTCATCAACTAAGTCCAAGTACAATTCACTCAAATAAAGATTCCAGATAACTACCAAACATCATACTATGAGCATTCACTCTCTATTACAACTATGAAATAAAACTACAAGAGTTTCCTTAAGACTTGGAATGGAAAGTTATGGATTGTGCATCCAAGTACTGGTATTTATAGGGCCACACACATCCTAAAACATCATATCAACAATGACATAACATGGATTACTACATTGTATCTACAGGATCATTGCTACAATATTGTAGATACAATATCACAATGCAACAAAAATTGACTTTATCAATATCCAACATATACTTGATACTCATATCTCTCATTTGCATCATAGGCTTAAAATTTTTTATCATCTACATCTCACTTATCCATTATTATATGTTTGTACAATTAAAATCTTTCTTTTGAATCAATATAATCAAATCTACTAGTTTCAACATTATTGTTGAAATAGTAAATTTGTATCTCTTGAGCAACCTACCATGCTCAAAATTTGCAAATTAAGTCTTTCATTGACTATAATCAAACCAACTTTGTGTGCACTCATGATATTAAGAATTTAATGCTTATAACACCACACTAAACGAGAAGGTAAAATCTACTAGCTATGCATCGATATTACTTTGTGATGTTACATCATTATTTTGTAGCATTACTCTAATGTAAACCTAACCTATAGTCCACTCGATAGGTTATAGCCTACCTTGAATAAAGACAAACTTGTCAAAATTCATCTATAATATCTTGTTCTTTTCTTCACTTAGACACATAACCATACTATGCATTCTAATTGAACATGCTCAAGAAATAAAAAGCATGGTTGAAGTAGTCCAAATCTAGTAGATGACTACAAATAAAAACTTAACATAGGAGTTTACTAACTTCACAATTAATGTTTTATTTGAAAAACTCTTACAAAATCATTTTTTACTTTCAATTATGATTGTGAAAATATAATATTGATTTATTGTTACATTTTTTAGCTATAAATTTGAAATATCTTTACTCTTGTTTTTATTAGTTCTATAGTTATTGTTTAAAACCATTAAAAAAGATTAGCATTTTTTTAGTTTACATAGCAATAAATTTTATTTACCCTAACTTGTATGTTTCTACTTTATTATGATAGATTATAAAAAAAGGTTTAAATGAGATAATATCTTACAAGGGAAGTGATGAATCATCAATTGGCTAAGATATTGTATATGCTACATTACATCTGCATTGTAACATCTCTATCAATGTGTCTCAATTGGTTGCTCAATCATAGATGCTCCATGGCATCTACAATGTTGTACATGCTACATTGCATGTGTTTTTCAAGAAAGTCAAATTTTGATTAACTATGATTTCACATATCCGATATCGTAGCTCTGATATAGCATATCCAATATCATAGCACATGCTATGTCATTGTATATTTGATATTGCTAGATGCATGCCTTCCTATAAATATAGCACTTCATGGCATGATCCTAAGAACTTTCATTCCATCCTTAAGTAGACTCTTTTTAGTTTGTTTTCATATTTGTAGTGATAGAGAGTGAATGCCCAGAATTTGGTATTGAGTAATTGTACAAAATATTTATTCAAGTGAAGTGTACTTGGGCACAATTCATGTGAAAAAATAAAGATCAATATTTATTTTCATCATTGTAACATCCACTTAGTTTTTACTATTTCAATTAGCATAGTTTTTACTGCTTTCTAGATAATCATTTACATTTCTAAGTGTTTTACTTTCTTGTTCATTAGTAAAGTAGAATGGGTATGACTAGTTTCGAGTGTTTAATCGTTTGGTAATCCTAGCTGTGTTATTGCTTGGTTTATCCAATAGCATAATGCTTGGTAACCTAGTAATAGTTACATGAGCCCAAGGTATGTACAATAAGCTAGGACTAGATGCTCATTGGTCTAGGCTAGAGTAGATTTACCTTACTCTCATTACATAGACTTAGTAATAAATTTCATTCCCAGTTATGTTTATGGCTAGAAGTAATTAGGGCCTAACAACATCAATTATCATACACCTCACTTTGGACTAAACCATATTTGACAAAGCTACCACTACACCAAGTGGGAAGACAACATCTTACGATCAATGCTTAACAATCTAGATGCCACAACTAGTCCCATCCATGGAATTTGATTAGATTGTGCATGAACATTTATGATTTGTATGGTTGTAGGTAGGGTACATGTTGCTTATTAGGAAGGTTGTTAAGAGTGACCTTCACATCTACTAATGAACTATGACAATGAAGATCTATATGAATATATGCCACTAGTTTCAATAGAAGCTCACTTTAAGCAATATGAAATTGCTCTTAAGAACTTTGTTTATGAATCTAGGTTGCATTAACAAAATGCAATATATAAGTAAAAGTAAGAAAAAATAAATTCATCAATAGATTACTGCCACAAAGTATATGTTCAAATTCATAACACAAGCATTATGATAAATATTGGTGGTTGTTGTCATTTTACAAATTCACAAATTCATTTTTTATTATAAAATTGATATTTTTTCATTCAATATACCTAATAATGCATGGTTTGAATGGTGGAAAGATTTTGGTCCTAATCCATACTTTATAATAAATCATTCTTCCTCTTTTATTCAAGGTGCAAATCATGTTAATTATCTTATCATATAGATCTCAAATTTAGAAATATATACACGAACAAATTTGATTGAAAAAGTATGATTTATACTTATTTTTCACCATAGAGGAAAGACATGTTGCTTGCAGTCCATCAGGGTTTGCTTTTTATCAAGTAGTGTATATAACAAACAGGCAAGATATGAGTTACTTTGGCATAACAATATGTAGGTCGATAATATAATTTCTCCTTTTACATATGATTTGTGCATATTGAATATTCAACTTAATGATGGACTAACATTGGAAGCCTTGCAACATCGATTTAGTCAAGTCTTGTTGGCAATTCCTTACACTGAAGATTCTAATTATGATGAAGATTTATAAATTTTAGCAAAGTTTTTATCTTGTAAAGTCAATAAAACCAACTTTCCTTTTTCACTATGATTATGTTCTATTTATAATAGTTACACTTGTTTTATATAGAATATACTACATGTGCTTAATAAACAAGGACTATTCCAATAAATAAGACATCATAAATAATAATTGATATGATTATAACACTTTTTTAGTGCATTAGTAATACTAACCAACAACATCTACTAACCATTGGTTTAAAAACATAAATGTAACTGGTAAAGGTATAATTCTAATTTTACTTAAACAATAAGAAATTTTCTTTTTATTTGTGGAAATTACTTATCATGTAACTGAGAAAAACCTAATTCTTTACATTAGCAATTATATAATTACACAAAATATGAATAAAATAGTCACTAAAAATTATCAAAAATCAATTATAGTTTGTTTGCTTGATTGTATATAACTAAAATATTTGATAATATTTTCAAGAATGGTCAAACATTAACAATATGATAAACAAGGAAAATTTCTATTGAAAATACAAAATTATAGAAAACATGACCTTTTTTTCTTTATAATTCATCACTTTCAATCATATCCTTAAAGTACTTTGACAACTACTTATAGTCTTGTTTGACATCTATTTAGTCAAAATATTTGCTTTAAACCTAAGTTGTTGTCCCCTCATTCCCAAAAAAAAATATTTTCTTTAGCCAAAATATTTTCTTTAAACCCAAGCTGTTGTTTTTTCATTCCTAAAAAGAAAATAATATATGCATAACTTATAAGATTGATAAAATTTTGAGAAAAAATAATTAAAAATATATGCAATGTGTATGCAATATTTTCATACTTGAATCTTACATATTAACTTTCTTGAACAAGTCACCATATAAAAGATATTACAATCTTGAATACTAATAAAACCATCATTTACGACATAATCTAAAAATATCAATAGAAAGTCATAATAACCTTTAAGAGTTAACAACCCTACTTGAAAATAAATAAGAAAATATAGTTACCAAGTTTAACATTAATGATTATAAATTATGCATAATGTCACAACATCATCAAACATACTGGATTGTTATGAATTTGAAGTTGTCTCCAACTAAAAACCTTCATTATAGCTTCCATGATTCCAAAACCACCTAGTAATTATCAAATAATAAAATTTCAACAACAATGTAATATATTAAATATTACATGATGAAATACTAATACAAAAATTACTTAGTAAAGTAATAAAAACATTTGAGTAATTTGCCATTATTGCTTTCATCTTGTGCATAGTATTAACAATACGAACATTACTGATTATTTTACCAATGATCTATATATAATAATAAGTACAAGAAAAGACAAATTGTGAGTATGAGACCCACAGGTAAACTATAGTAAAAGAAACCAACTATTATAAGAATATTCCTTGTTAAGATGCTAGAAATTTTGACATCACTCTGATATTCAAGATACAAATGTTGATCAAATAACGACTTCATTAAAAAGATAACTTAATAAGAATCGAAAGTCATATTCTTATTCAACAACATTTCCTACATTGGTAAAAACAATGTCACCTACTACACCCATTAGCTTAATGCTTCCTCCTTCATAAATTAAATATATCTTTCTTACAACCTCCATAAATAAACAACCAAGTTAAATTAACAAAAACATATAAATCTATCATAAATACCTTGAAAATTAGAAATAACTAATGTTACCATTTGTAATTCAAGTTGTCTAGCATAATTTTCAAATATATTATTTTTGCACAAGTTACCTTTGTAGAAAACATAGATTCTTATCATGCTACTTATTCAGAGTTATCAATGTGTCATTCACTTGACCAAAATGGTTTTTACCATTTATAATCAATTGAGAGGACCATCTACAATAACATGTTCTTCACAATATAAAAAATACAACATACTGCACTGGTTTCTATTATGTCATTACTTACTTCATAATGACTTCTACACATTTTCAACCATTACTATATTAAATAACAAAAGATTTGATGTTCTTCTCGAGCACAACAATAATACTATATCTATGCTTTCCAAAGAAAAAGTGCTCTAATAATGCAACCACTTATAAGCCATATCATGCATTGCAATTAAAGTATTACTAAATTGAGATAGCAATAACATTGTATTCATGCACTCTAAAAAAGGTTTTCTAATAATGTAACCACTTATCAACCATATCATGAATTGCATTCAAAACATTATTGTACCAAACATAAATGTCTTTTCCATACTTTCCATGAAAGCTTGCTTCTCCAACATGTCATAAATAATTTTTTTTTTCAAAAAATGGCCTCTTTATTCTTTCTTCATGTTGTAGAATTTTATGAAAAATTCTTTGTCTCTCCTCTATCCTATAAATAAGAAATAGTTTCCAAATTTCTTGGGTGATGTTTGGTGTAATCCTTAAGCATAACAAGGCTTGTGAATTTGTTTAATTATCATTCATTCAATTGTCCTTCAAATTTTATGCATTTGATTCCAATGGTTTTGTAGACATGTAACATTATTCCATGAGACTTTTAATGGTCCTATAAATATTTGGATTTAACAAGCTACTCAAATGATCTTCCAAAAAAACAAATGGAAAATTCTTAGAAGTGATAATTACTTCGACAAAAAGGACTTTAACATTGTCAAGATACTTTTTGAAAAGATGTAGAAATTGATAAGGATATAGAAAATAGAATTAAGTTAAGGTATTTAAGATGGTTGAAGATTAATGGTATTTCATGCAATAAAAAGTATCTTAATAACATTTAAAGGAAAACCATAGTAAAAAAGAGCCATACCTTAGTGTGTGGGGAGGGGTTATGTTGAGTTTCTTTGTAGGGAAAAATGCTATAACAAATGAATTAATAAATCACAAACATAAATATTAATAATGAGATAAATTTCCAAATATAAACATTAAAGAAAGATTTAAATTACCTTCTACTATATATAAGTTACATGCAAACTTGAAATTTCAGAACTAACTGAACACATACATTTTGTGCATAATATGAACTATATAGCATAATTTCATACATTTTATTGAAAAGATAATACAATATCAAAATAATATACATTTATATTGGTGATATTCAAATAAAATAAAAAAATAAGAAAGGTTGTATCATCTATGGCATATTTTTCTTTGCAAGATGTTTTGAATAATATTGAATTGATTTCTTGTGGTTTAGAGAGAAAGTAAGTAGAGGCTAGTTGAGATATAGTGGGCAATGATTATTGATGAGACATGATATGTTGGGAAACTTCATTGATGCATATGTGTGGATGAAAATTCATTGATGCATCAATGAACAATGCATCTTAAATGCATTGAAGTAGCCGTGTTGATGTGTCCCCATCAATGCATGCTCATCGATGCATCCCTATTGACATAGCTAAATGCATTAATGCATCCCCATTGATGAAATGCCTATATTTGCCTATAAATATGTAAGCACCTACCACGTATTTGGCACCATTTGTTTATTAGTGTAGGTAGACTCTTGCAGTGTTATTTCATAATCATAGTAAATAGTCAGTGAGTGCCCATAGTGTGGATTTAAGTCTGTTGTATGGTGTCTTATTCAAGTGGCATTGTACCTATACACATTCCATAAATGGCAATAAGATTGAGATTGATTCCTGTTTTATTATAGCACTTTGACTTAGAATGGATTTACATTTAATGCAATTTATTTTCTATGTACTTAGTTAACATTTACATTTCTATGCATGTTAATCAATGAGTGAAATGAGTGCAACCAGCTTCAAGCATAAACATGCATTGACTTGGTAATCCCAGTAGTGTTATTACTTAGTTTACCCAATAGCATAATAGTTGGTAATCCCAACAGTGGATATGTGAGTTCAAGATGTGTATGACAAGCTAGGACTAGACACTCATTACCCTTAGGATAGTTTAGGATTTATCTTCTTATTATTAATTAGTTTAAATAATTAATTTCTACATTATTATCCAGTTAGTTTAAGGGCTACACAACATCAATAATCATATGCCTCACTTTGGACTAAACCATACGTGACAAAGCTACCACTAGTCTAAGTGGGAAGAAAATAACATGTAATTAATGCTTAATAATCTAGATACCACCCATCCATAAAATTCAACTAGATTACATGTTAACACTTGTAATTCGTATGGTTGGGCATAGGGGGTACCCCTTGCTCATCAGTTAGTTTAAGTAAAAAAAAAAAAACTAGTTATAGCGGAAAATAAAAAATAATGGTAATTTTATAAATATAAGAGCTATAATTAAAATAGCTAGCTTTAAGACAAAAGGAAGAGGAAAGAAGAAAATAGAAATTATTTTTGAAAATATATAATAGCTAAAATAAAAATGATTAGTTATAGGAAACTAGTAATGTAAATAGGAGGATAGGAAAGGTATAGGGAGAGGGAGTTGTTATGAGTTTAGTTTTCAATTTTCTGTTAAGGGTAGAAGGGCAATGGGGTATAAGAGTTTTTGGTTTAGCATGTATAGGGAGGATAGTGCTTTTTAGGAAAAGTAGGGATGGGATGTGGGTGTTGAAACCTGAAAGAATTGTAATATAGTTCAATTCAAAATTTATAACTTAGCATTACTCACCAAAATCAAACCCATGACTTGGAGTGCTCAAATTAAGAGTCTTACCACTAGGCTAACACATCATTGTTTTGCTTTTTAGGAAAAGTAGAACAACTTTATATATATACACACACACACATACACAAACTTATAAAGTTAATCAAATGAATTAGTTACAACTATAAAAGGTTCAAGATGATAAAAAACAATAGTATAATGATATTTCAATTATAATTGAACTTAAAACTTCTAGCATATAAGGTAATGAGTTTGTATGTAACCATAAAACATACAACAACTATTTAAAAATAGAGAAAAATGAGCGAGAGAGAAGAGATAAAACTACGGAGAATTATCATATAAATTTATAGATTTCTTAATTTTTTTTAAAATTAGTCACCAAGTTAAGTGGGTAAAATAGCCTTGATCTTAACTAACATTATTAGAATGAATTGTAATTTCAATGACTTGTTTAATGTTTCTATCTATACAGTTATCGTTTACACAAAAACCTCACTATTATCTATTCAACACTTATAATTTCTAAAGAAGTTAAATCATTTTGTATGTGTTCTATAAGAGATGATTTTGAAAATCTATCATGTTGTATGTCTTTCAATTGTTTTTTCAATCTAATAGAAAAGTTCTACTAGTTTTACCAATATACCATTTACCACAAATACAAGAGATTTCATCAACACCACTACTTTTTATCTTTAAGACTGAAAAAAGATAAAGAGTTTGTTATAGGGTTTAAACATTATTATAATGTCATGTTTTTTTTTAAAAAAAGCTCTAGCTATTTTCTTAAAGGGTTATCACATTACAATTTGAAAATAGTCACTAGAAAGAAAACCAAAAAGAGAAAAAGAAGCATGGGAAAACACAAATAAAGATGATATAAAAAATGTTTTAGCTAAATAATCATTTAGCTCTTGATAGAGGCCAATTGTGAAGGGAAAAATTATTATCATGATAACATCTAAGGAGGAACCATCACTTAAAAATGCTAAGGTGCTTGTTTGTAAAGTATGAAAACTTGGGTTAATAACTTCAAAAGACGTAGCCATGAATTCATCAACTCCCCCAACATTTGATGCGAAGAGTTAGTCCATAGTAGAATCTCAACAATAAAGGGCCAACACTAGACACCATATGATAATGCACCTAAAATAAAATATTTGAAGCTAGATTTCTTGGAAAATATGGACAATGCATTTTAAAATAAGTTTGCTTCAATCTTCTATGCTTAATAATTTGTTTTCATTATTTCCACTCCACATCAGTGATTTATACTTTGTTTAAATTATTTTCAGAAATTGAATCTAGGATTTGATGTCCATCCTAAAGCTCTTACTATTAAGATAAGCTCTTATCTTAGTATAAAGAATTTATCTAATATTAACGTTCAATTTGAGAAAAAATAAAAAATGAAGATGACCTAACATATGAGATTGCATGTTGTGCTATAAAAAAATAGAGGCAACATCTTTATGTGACAGAGAGAGATGGTACAAAAAAATAAGTCCAATGCTTACCTAAACAAGTAAATATTATAACATTTGAAAAGGTTACCTCAATTAGATTACCAAAAACTAGCAAAGAAAACTACAAGGTAAAACTTGGAATATCAAAATGCTAGTGTAAACCTAAATGTTTGCAACAAAAAACTTTAATAATAATTAATGTAGTTTATAAAGGGATCATTTGAATTGGGTTCTTGTTCTACTAATTTAACCTGGACCTCTTGTATATGTGTTTTCATATTTTCTCAATCACTATATTATTATTCCCAATCGCTTGAACCAATGTTATATTTGTTTATGCATAAATTTTAGATATATCAACACCTAGAAAAACTTGTTTAGAGAGACTATTACTTAGGTTGCCTCTCGTATGGGTATGGAAACCTGAGAATAGACTTAGTTGGTTGGGTGATGTGGTGTTTTGTGATGTATATAGATGCTAGTAAATTAAATAATTTCAACAAGAAAATATAAAGGATAGTTCAAGATAACTTTGATAGAAAGACAATCATTTCCTTTAAATTTCCAATAATAAAACATGGGGATTAATAAAGCATGAAATTAAAGTAGAAAATAGATGATGATAGGATTAATCTAGGTTTAAAAGTAAGATGGGTTTTGTGTTTAAACCATAGCAAAAAAAACTTAGTTCATGAAAAAGATAGCAGAATGGAAAATAAATTAGCTCAAAATGAGCACAAATGTTACAAATTTTGGTGGCTCTGGCTGAGCTCTAGTTATTAATGCATGCTACCTTTGATGCCACCTATAGTTCTCTACTAACTGCTATGCACAATTGTTCATGTTAACGTTGTTGCTACCACTACTAGCACCAATTGTAGGCACATGCTACTATATGTCACCATCTACCACATGTTGCTGTGATTGGACTACTAGTGCCATGCACACCTCCATTGCTATTGACATGTGTTGCCACTATTGCTAATGATAGTTTACCATTGACCACCATTGTTCGCATTGCACATTGTCATGTAGGCCATCAGTTGACCTACCTTGCAACCATTGGATACCAATGCCAATTGTTGACATGTGCTATTGCTACCTGTCATGCACCACCTATCATCTACTGTAGTGTGTCACACACCATTGTTCATGCTTTTCTAATGTGCTTGCCACTACTAATGCCACTGGTAACATCTGCTATTGTTGTGGCATGTCCCTGATGCATTGGCCTACCATTTTTGGTCACCACATGCTATGCATCATCCATTGCCTATATCTCATGCCACACGACTTGACCATTAGCTATAGCTCACACACAAACACTGCTTGCAATGTCCAGTAGGATTACCACGACTTGCTGACCCTTGTAGATGCTTTAGATGCTTGCAAATGTCCCAAACGCTTCAAATGCTTGTAGATGCTCTAGATGCTAATGTTACCCATAGTTGCCACACACCTACTATTGCTATTAAGAGAAAGAGAGAGAGGCCTAGAGATCCCCACCATCATTGCTTGCTTGACATCCTAAGATAGAGAGAGAGAGTGTGCTTCCCTTGTAGCATCATAGATGTGCTCCACATTCCACTACTAGCTAGAGAGACCTCCCTTTCCTATTACTCTTCTTGTTGCTTTTAAAGTAGCTCCTAGTTGATGCCATGAAATGTCCATGTTGCACAATCACCACCACTATGTCCACCCCTTCAATGTAACTATTGTCACTCTCACTGGAGGAAACATGTTATTCTAGTTTTAGTTCTCATTCCTGAATCATCTATTTTAAAATGAAAACGTTGTGGGGGTCTCGAAATCTTCATTAAGTTATTTTCCTTAGTCTCTTGCCTTGGGTGGGAACCTAGATTTTTAGTTTTGTGTGATGGTAGGAATGTGTATGGAGCTCAAGAAATGAAATGTTAATGATGCATTAAAGTTTTTGGCCAAGCATATTTCCAAGGAATTCATTATCAAACCTAATAGCTTGCCAGATAATGTTATATCTTAATACGTTTCATTGAATTTGAATTTGTTAAATAAGCCTTATTTATTTGTTGGCTAGTTTTTAGAAAGAGTTGGTAGAATACATATCTTTCTTGTGGTAAGGCCAATGGTTTTAGGTCTTTTAATTTCATATTAATGTTCAATGGTTAGCATTTCCTTATTCATGATTTTAAATAAAACATAAAATGTTGTTATTAAATGAATATAACTCAATGGCTTAAGTTTTCTACTTAGCTTGTCTTGGGAGTTAGTGTGGCAGAATTGAGTACTTGTTATACTCATACAACATAGAATAATCAATTTCAGTTCATGGTTCTGTTGATGTCAGCCTAAATGAAGAGCAAATCAATCTCATCAATTGGGCATTAACTAAGAACCACGAAAAATTGATAATTTAAATATTTTTAGAATCCTTGTATACTTTGAAATGGTTAGATATTATCATTAAAAAAATCATCATGCATGGGATTTAAAACTCATGTGATCTCTAATTTTCATAGAATTGAAACTAAATAGCCATGGCCTTGTGCCTAGCATGGGTGATGTTGGCATCAACACTTAGCCCCCAAACTAGAAATTGCATGCAAGTGCAAGGAACAGTGAAACCAAAGAAATTTTAAAAGGAGATGCAAAAGATAGATAATCAAAAATATTATAAAATAGAGATAAATTAAAATTTGAAAGAAAACTATATTGATCTAAACATGATTAAAATAACCATCAAAAGAGAACTAAACATCGGCCACCCTTACCACACCATCTTATTTAATTAAGATCAAAACATATACTCTTTATAAATCATAACTTTAACTACATAGATACATATATACATACATACATACATATATAATTAAAGTATATAATTAAGATCTCATTCCCAAATTTCTCACAAGGTAAAAGAAAAATGTATATGGACTACTTTGAACATAAGACTTATACTAAACTTTATGAAGAGGACATGTTTTTTTAGATCATAGCTAGCCACAACTTTCAGATTTTTCCTTGGGATTTATTTTTTTAAATTTTGGGAAGATAGGTTTAAAAGATGAATGAAGGTGAGGATGAGGATTGCTACCACACTCAATAACTTATTAAATTGCTAATGAACATGGTCCTTATCCTTTTTCTTTTGTCTCTTTTTTGAGGAAACATTTCTCATGGCATACTTCATTCTTATGGTAGGAATTCCAACATGAGTTTGGTTGATTAGTTGCATTGCCAAAGAACATGGTCCTTTTCGAACTTTTCCCATGGTGTAGTTCAATCCTTGTGCACATGCTTTTTTTTTTTATAATCTCGATGACATCATAGGAAGTCTCCTAGGTGGCTAAGGATTCTCAAGTGGAGATGAACACACTTCACCTAGTTATTCACACGATAGTCATGGATCATCACACTTGAGGGTTGGGGATTATGATAGGGAAAATGCATATTCCAAGGTCACCTAGTGATTGTGCTAACTGTTTTCCAACTTCACATATGATACATTCATATGATCATGATGATTACATGATAAGTTAGCATAAATCCCATCCTCCATAATCCAACATAACTAATAAAACTAAAACCTTCAAATACATTGGAGAGAATCATATTATTATTGAAATATATCATATAAAGGAGAATTTATGTAATAGTAATAGGATATATCATATAAAGCATTATACTTGCATTATTTTCCAATGGTGTTAGGATGACCCATTTCCTAGTAACTCATATGACCATAATGATTACTAAAATCATATGAAAAGCCTGAATCAAACCAAAACCAATATGCTAAGAAAGAGACAATGGAAATACAAAGAACATATGAAATGCAACTATATACAAATGAAATGTATGGTGAAAGAGAAGAAAGCATGCAACTAGGTGCCCATGTTGGACACCTAAGTAGAAATGCTGTAAATGAAATGCATTAAAATCTCTATGTAACTTATATCCTTGTAAACAAAAATTTTGTAAACATTGGGGCCAATAACATCTATAACTTGGAATGGACCTGACCGCATAGGAGAAAACTTAGTTTGAGGATCTCTTTGACTAGATGCTCTATCTCTTTTTAGGAATAGATCTTCTATTTTAACTACTTTACCTACATATTTTTGTCAAACCATATTTTAACAATTTGTTAATGATTCAAATTACAAAAATCAATACATAATCATAATTTACTTGTTCATTTTCTATCAAGCACTAAATTTTATGTCTAACTTGAATGTCTCACATGATGAATAATTTTAGATTCTAAAAGTTCATCAAGTTCTTCTTTCATCCAAGTTTCAATATTTGGTCTAATAGGTCTAAGTTTTCATAAATCATTGAATAAATTTTCTTTAGTCGCTATTTTAAGAGAGATCTTATTTGAAAGATATGAAATTCTTTGATATAGATTCTTCATTAATTTGAGAAAATTTAAAATAGTAATCACTAAATTTACCCTTGGAAAATAGAAATTCATAAATATGATCATCATCACCAAAAATTGAAAAGAAGAGAAATTATTTGGAATAGAATAGGAGTTAACCTTTTCAATAATTTTTTTAGAACCCCAAGCACTGTGTCTTTGGAGACATTGCTCTTCGGAGTTAACATCTATTATAACAACGTTGCCCCGACGTTTTCCAGCACCCCAAGGAATTCATGAAGATCCAATGGATCTGGGGTGGAAGACCTGGGGAATACGCCTCAAGCAAGTAAGCAACTCATGAGTGAGTGCAAGAAGAAGCACAACTTCTTAACGTACATGACCATGCACCTCATGGAGGGTAACCAACTCCAAAATGAGGACCAAGCAAACAAGCACACACACAACCTTGTAGACAACATCGGTGGGAGGGGAGATGATGCACCTACAAGGGAAGGTGCCTCACCCCTAGATCCCTCATGATCTTGGTACAAGGTGTGGCCAGACATCACACCAAAACTATCCAGTCTTGGTTGCCTACATATCTACGACCACCGTAGAATTAGGGCCATGTAGTTCTCCATGGAGAAGAGGGAATGAAAAGGACTTAGAGAAGAGTTTTGTAATAGGATGGTGTCCTATTGCTAGCTTAGTACCACCAAGCCTGGGTGGGTTTATTAACACTTGAGAGTCACCCGAGGGTGCCTTAAAGTGTTCCATGGCCCCTGAACCATGGGGAGAGCCCAAGAGAACCACCACTCTAGGACATCTCTCACAATCCTTCCCCACAGAAGGAAGCAACGTCCTCAGAGTGGAGCCTAGGATAGCTTCAAGTGTACACTTCTAAATGGGTTCAGAACTCCATCAATTCCAAGGATCCATCAACTCCTTAGATGCCAGGCTTGAAGGACAGTACCAACCCCAACACCTGATACATCCTTCCATCCAATGCCTTGCATGAAACACAAGGGCAATTAGAGGAAGCCCAAATCCTTCCCTTCTCTATATGAGCAGGAGAGTCCAACCTAAAGGGCCAACGTCTCTAAGGTGTCCCCTAGATCCATCCCTTTTGAGGGTCTAGAGACATATCTTCTTACGTAAGCCCACACTTATGCAAGAAGACAACTCATCTTCCACAAGTCCCATCGAGTTCCTTTGTGAATGGCATCTCAGCACCCATTGATTTTTTTGAGGGCTCACCAGGGCCACTACCCATGATGAGGGACTTGGGAACATCACACTAAGAGGGAGGACATGCTCCGAAGAGCAATGTCTCTACAAGCAACTCATGCTTGCCAGAACTTCATGTTCTAATACTCGCATCGAGACCCATGGGGTCTCACCAGTGCAACCATCTGAGCACTAATTCCATGTGCATCGGTACCATGCACATTCTCTTTTCCTCATCATGTTTGTTCGAGCTGGTATGAAGGGATTCAAGCATGTTCTCCCTTTCAAACAAGGTACAAGGGTAGATATTTTGAGCTTGACCTTACCATCTATAGACACCAACATCACATGCCTCAATTCATCATTCATGATTCCATAGTATTCCAATGAGAGAGAAGATCCAAAAATTTGTTTTGAAATTTCTCCAGGAGGCTAACATACAAAAAGCCCCAACTATCATCAACACCTCTTGTGATTGTCCAACATCAAGAATGCCTGCTCAAATGTTAGAACAAGTGGAGGGTCAATTGGGTAGCCAACCCCATGAAAATCCTCCATCACCTATCTCATATCAGCCATAAGCCCATCATTGAATAAAACCATAACATCCCTTTCAACCATAACATACCTTTCATGGAGAAGGATCACCCACATTTGCCACATGCAAGCCATCCTTGCCACACCAAGTTATGGCACAAGCACCATTTTTTTGAACACTAGGTCCAGGAATGAATATAGAGTCACCTCAGAGAGTAACCTAATCATGAATTCTCCAAGTAATATCAACATTCTCAGAATTTTCATTTCCCCACTATATCAAGACTGACTGCCAGTCTCACGATCAACACCTTTCATTAGATTTTGCACTTGTAGGAAGGATCCTCTTTGGGAGGTTTCTTCCATAGGTAAGTATAGTAGCCCAGCTACACCTTACCCATCATACATGCTCAAGTAGTCAATATAGCCAATAGAACCATATCATGGAACTGTCACTAGCTGAGGGAAGACATGGGTTCACAAGTCTTACCCAATTCAATTTTTCCCCTTGAGAACAACTCGAGACACCAAGCAGTTCATCCCTTTGATCAAGAGGGATTTTTTTTTTCATCTTGGGAGATCTGGGTTTTTGTTTCATACATCCCAGTCAAGCCTATTTACATCAATTTGTGGTGGACAAGGCCGCACCACTACCTATTATCATTCAACCCAAAAAACAGAGACAAGTCAGCAGTAACATCTTGCCCATAGGAGGACCAGGTCCTCAAGATAGTTTTACATGGAATGGGCTTTCATTAACATCATTTACAAATCAAACACAAAACGATTCATCCTCGAAGGGTTTACAATAAGGATGATCTACCAGAGAACCCCAACAAGGAAGTTCCTCTGAAGCCCCAAAAACTGAGAGAGTACACAATATCATGCCTTGCTTACATGAAGAGCAATATGTATCTTTAATTTACATCAACAACACGACCTCACAAAGGAGGTTTCATGAATTTCACTAGGGTAACAACATTCTGTCTCTAAGAACAAGCCCCACGAGTTCACAAACATAGGACCATAGCTAGGAAAAAGTCCCAAACATCAACTACTTATAGGAGACAACCGTCTCAATACCACCTACCTTATTATTTCAAGAACTGAAGAGGGCATCCATTGAAATGAAGAATGATCCCTCATGACCAACTCTGCTATTCCACTAGGGAGGTGAGAACACCAACATGAATTAACCTCATACCAGAGACATGGGACAATACATCCGGGAGGGACTGCGTGATACATTAGCATACATAAGGGACAAGGTACACAGAAAAATTCAGTAAGACACCATAGCCTATTAGGCACAACAAGTCCCCAATCTCGGAATCACGCCATATACAACAAATGCACCAATAAGTCCCAATCTATGAGAGCACATCATAGCTCTCCAAAGCACCAAAATCAATTAGTCATGAGAGCCCACCAACATGCACAAATCATTAGAAGCCCATAATCATGAGAGCATCAACTGAAGTGTTTTGAGCACATTCAAGCCCACCAAGGAAGGCCACTAAGAGAAATCACAATTTTTGTATCTGTAACGTCATTTATTCAAGGATGGACCACCATCCCATCATTTGGACAAGTGCTCCATGATCGCTTCCAACATGGAAGAGAAAGTCTAGGTGCCAATACCTAGAACTCGACTCAAATCCACTGGTAGACATCACATTGATTTGAATTTCAGTCATCATCGATCATCTGTGGACAATATCTTTGCCAGTCCAGGAACACAAGAGAATGTGTTCCCAAGATTTGTCCTATATTAAGGACGTTCACCAAGCATACACCATCCAGGCATGCCAACATCATCAAGAATACATGGCACCAGTTCATGAGTATAATGGGCAAGGACATGCCCTGGTCTATTCGTTACAACATGGTATCCAACTGAAGAGTTTCCCATAAGGTATTTAGAAGGATTATACATCAAGGCACAATGGCCATTTACAACATATAGCAAGGGTGCTTCAAAACAAGCACAAGGAAAACAACATACATCAATCTTGGCCTTGTCACAGTGTGTGGCATAGGCCTACACCCAGGAGACAACTAAGTCACATAGGCAATACATCCAACAATTTTTGAGTGCATACAACTAAATTGAGAATACCACAAGGGTACATTTAACACATACAAGGATAGGATTACATTCATATATGGGAACATACATGGTATTTGGGAATGCTACCCAAGCCTAAAAGGCTATAGGACAGCTACCCAAGCCCATCCTAGGCTACAGAATTTAGGCCACCAAGAGCATACCATGAAGAACCATGCTATTTTGAGAAAAACCTGTCTCTGTCACAAAGCATAAATGATCATATGTCATTGCACCACTAGCTCAAAAGATACATGATCTATCGTCGCATTGAACCCACTGCACGGGTAACCTCAAACGAAAACGATTTGAGACATGAATGCAACGATCGAATAACGAAACACACCAATTGAGTATCCACCATCCTTCCATAGTGGGACCTCATTGCATTGGCCACTCTTGGGCCATCAGTATCCAACATGGCCAAGGATACCATATCATGCCATCTGCTAGCCCAATATCTGTAGGGTCTAGGACAGATCACCATCCTCTGCTAGTGCTCCCCCAGCATAGAGAGGAAAACAAATCATAATGTACGTGCTGATCCATCACAGCCAAGGTACTAATAAATCCACAACCCAATGTTGGGATTCTGAGACCAAATAATCAGTTCATGAAGGTCTTAAGAGCACATATCTTTCCCATAGACATAGTGCTCATAGAATCAACTGAGGTCACCATTGGTTGCATCTTTGTACCTGTGCTACCTGCAAACACTGAGACATAAGCTCAGAAACATATAAGCTAGCAGGAACATGATTAGCACATCAACCTCATTCACAACCATCAAGCATGATCATATAACAAAGTCATATCACTCTTGCACATCATAAAATTCAAGACCTCAGCAACATGCATAGAGATCAATCATGCAAAACATTGATGGAGGAATTTGATCCCCACTCAAAAAAATGATTTCATCATGAGGCACACCAAGAGAGAGAGATAACACACTCTTAGAATTTCAAGATTCATGCACAACAATCATTCCCAGCAACTAACACTAGCCTCAACTAGGACCAAAATCTCAACACCATTGTATGAGTCATGGGCAATAGACAATCATCATCTGAACCAAAATCTCAACACCATCGTATGTGTCATCCCAAGGTCTATCCAAAAACAAGTCTACATCAAACCAATTCTCGCAATAATGAGCAACATCACGAAGGATGCATTCACAAGAAGACTCTCCTCAAAATAGGTGCAGTCTCAACAAGAACCAATAATATGATGTTCCACAACAATTAGTCTTCAAATCAAAGTGACCAAGGAATGTCACCAATCAAAATAGTGATGCCATGAGTCCAAGGGCAATACCACCAGCTCAACAAGGAGCATAACTCGCAAGGATCAACAATAAGGGAAATCATGCCTCATGCACAATAAGTTGTCAAACAGGACAACAATTGTTTGGCTTTGGGATGACACAAACAACCACTGCATCCTCAACGTTCCCAACAATAAGTCATCATACCACGTAAAACATTAAGCCTTGCATTACGAATGATAGACACACCCAAGATAACATGCATGTAGAATTTGAAAGTGCAACCAAGAAGACACGCATACACAAATAGACAAACATACAATCGCAAGCACAAACGTACAAAGTCTACCAACAACAATCTTAGTCCACCTAGAACAAGGCTCACCAAGAGCACATGTCCAAAAGATCTCCATCCTGAGGTACTTGGGAACCATCTTGTCCTAATTTGTATTTTCCCATACTCATTATATCTAGGGTGATTGGGAGTGCCAAGGATATCATATCCTACATGATTCAAGAAATGCCATCTTGAAACATGTCATCTGGGTGGAAACCAAAGCAGAAACTGGGTTTGATTCATCCTAGATGAATCATTGGAGACCTGAGATGGGAGCTCCTTGAGCAACAAAATTTCTAAGCTGCCAGTAGAACTCCTCTCAACCATATCGCATACAATCACAACTAGTCCAACCACAAGTAAACAAGTGGATGAGATCACCACAACACCATCGTTTAGATCATCACAAAGAGCAACATACATTAGTTGCTCACAGTTTCTCATCTATCCCCTCATGAAGAGAGTAGAACATTTCCATCATGGAACTCTTAAAAAATACACAAGGATATGATCCTAGATCACCTAGGTATGAATCCAAAAGGACCATTAACCAAATACGATCAATGGAGTAACACAACCAAAGAGCACAACCATATCCCAACAAAATTTCAAAAATTCTCTTATACCATCTGTAACAATGTTGCCCCAACATTGTTTGGCACCCCAAGGAATTCACGAAGATCCAATGGATCTGGGAGGGAAGACCTGGAGAATATGCCTCAAGCAAGCAAGCAACTCATGAGTGAGTGCAAGAAGAAGCATAGCTTCTTAACGTACATGACCATGCACCTCATGGAGGGTAACCAACTCCAAAATGAGGACCAAGCAAACCAGCACACACACAACCTTGTAGACAACATCGATGGGAGGGGAGACGATGCATCTACAAGGGAAGGTGCCTCATCCCCAGATCTCTCATGATCTTGGTACAAGGTGTGGCCTAGCACCACACCAAAACTATCCAGTCTTGGATGCCTACATATCTACAACCATCGTAGAATCAGGGCCATGTAGTTCTCCACGGAGAAGAGGGAATGAAGAGGACTTAGATAAGAGAGTTGAAACAGGAGGTGTCCTATTGCTAGCTTGGTACAACCAAGTCGGGGTGGGTTTTCTAATACTTGAGAGTCACCCGAGGGTGCCTCAAAGTGTTCCATGACCCCTGAACCATGGGAAGAGCCAAATAGAACCACCACTCTAGGACATCTCTCACATCTATAGTAGTGGCCATTTGAGCTAAGCCCTCAAACTTGGCTCCAAAAGTCCTAGATGAAAGCACACCATAAGTGGATGACATATTGACTACTAAAATATTCGTATAGCATGTAAAAGTAGGGTATTATTTAATTTGTACTTTTACTCCCTTTAATGACCCTACCACAAGTACATTAGATCCATCAAGTTGTATCAAACTTCTTGCTTGTGGTAGCATCCATGCTCCTAATGATTTATATGCCTCAAGTGGTATGACACTAAGAGTTGTGCAAGAATCCATCAAAAAATTGTGAACATTCTTTCCCAAAATGACCAATGTTGTTAAGAAAGATTATTGATGTTTCTTGTTCGACATGGAATTGCTTGCATTTTGTATTGATAACGCATTAGGGATTTCTGCAAAATGAACTTACGTTTTGGTTGTTGGAGATTTTTCTTTATTGGTTTCAGATGTATGAACTATCTTTTGAATCACATCTTTCATTTCATTAAAATGTAGAAGATCATACATTTAAATGTTGGCTTTAACTCTTTTCAAATCCTTAGCTAGATCATAAGTCTTATGTTCATCTTTGGCCTCTTGTTGAGATGGAGTTCTTCTAGGTATAGGAAGGAAGTTTGGTCATTGTGGGATGTTTGCTTGGGATGGTCCAGTTTGATTATTTTTGTTATTTTGACTAGGAGCTCTTTTTTTGGAGGAGTATATGGATTATTCCTAGTTTTTTGATTTGTGGTGTCTATAATGTCACTAAGCCTATGGTAGCAAGTGTTATGTGGGTTGGGATCACTTATCATAACTTGTTCCAATGAGGGAACTTCTTCATTTTCTTTTTCATGAGGTATGTTTAAGACCATAATTGGGGTTTTCTAATTTTGTTAAATTTGAACATTTTCACCATATAATGCTAAAAATTGAGGACAAGTTTTCTCAAAATGTTGCATGGTGTTATGAAGATAACAATAATCATGATTGATTGATGTGTTTGATTTTTTGGATTGTATAGGGACTTTATTGTTAGATTGGTTTAGTTCAACTACTTCATTGGAAAGCTTTTGAAGTGAAGTTAATATTTATGTCATTTAGTTATCTATTTGACAAGTGTGTGCATTAGAAATAGATATTTCATTTGGATTTATTATCGATTGGATCAAAGCTTTCAATTGATTGTCACGTAAACTGGTATTTGGTGGTAAAAATGAAGAGGATGTGGGAACTTGAAAATAGCTACTTGTAGGTTAAGTCATTTGAAGGGGAGTGGGAGTTTAGAACAAAGTATTATTTATTAGGAAAACTTGTGGTGGTAAAGGGGTAGACTATATAGGGTTGCTAACATTCATCATCCCAAATTAAGTTTGAATGCTATTTATCAAGGTAATTTATTCCAACTCAATAGCTTTAGCCATTGCTCCTTATATTTCTATTAAGTTGGAATTGGACTTAATGAAATAGGTAAAAAATGGGTCAATGGCAAAGAGGTAGAAATTGATGAAACCATCAGGTTGTGGATGCATCTCATTCAATACATAAGAGAGTTAATGGAGGAATCTTAGATTATAGTCATGGACATTTTCTACAAGAAATTTTCTTAAGCTTGTGAAATTGCTTGATGCTATGGTAGGGCTAGTGAACTTATCAAATTAAAGTAGGAGCTTATTTTTAAACTCTTTCCATGAGTTGATAGAGGCATTTGGGAACATCAAAAACCATTGGGTGGCTTTGCTCTTGAAAGTTGTCACGAATACCCTATATGCTATGTCATTTTGGACAGTGTTATAAATGCCTAGTAAGGTTTCAAAACATTATATATATTGGCAAGAATCACTAGTAGGGGTTGTGGGATCAAATAACAAATTTATGTTTTGAAGTAATTTTAGAATATTATGATAGTTGGTGAAGTTAAAAGGGTTGCTCACCAAGGGAGTTGAGAGTTGATTGGCTGCCATCCTAGTTTGAGTTCTTATAGGGATAGAACTTGGAAATTGCAAAGCTTGTTGTTTTCTTAAAGTGAAATGATGGGTAGTTAGTTAACTAGGGATAGAAGTAGAAGCTCTTTGTTGAGATTTTCTATAGGAAGATTTACTCATAAAACGAAAAATAACAAAAAATGTCAAATGCTAATAAACTGTAAAAAATTAATGAAAACAAAAAAAATATTTAAATATTATTACATTTTTTTGAAGAAATACTAAAATTACTATATATAAACCTTGAAAGAAAAATCAAATATTAAGAATTTTTAGAAAGATAAACTTAAAACTGAATAATTAATGAAAACCACCTCACCAAAGTTAGGACTAAGGTAAGGACTGCCAAAATCAGAACTAGGAAAAGAAGATTAAGGATTCTAGAAAATAAATGACTATCACTAAGATAGGAAATGGATAATAAAGGTTTTGGATTACCAAGTGATGAGTGGCGAGGTACCCCTACACTCAACCATGCGAATACGAGCCTGTACGCATGATTCGGTTGAACTCCGCAGACTAAACGCCTTAACGCCACAAGAAACATTTGGGGTTAATTGATCGTTGTCTTCCCAGGCTTGCTTGTATGTGTCACGGTGTATGGTTAAGCAAGTTTGAGGTATATGATTTTTTT
>MNCI01004386.1:0-12372 GCA_015680685.1 Gnetum montanum
CTTCAATGCAACAGAATATCGGAACCAAATTTTAGAGCCAGTGCCTCCATAAATCATCTCAGGCCCTCTCCCCTTCCAGATCCCCCTTTCTCAGAAACCCTGCTCTCCCTTTTATAGCGGTGCTGCGAGAAAACCCTAACCCTAAACCGCCAGCCACCTGTTCCACGTCAACTGCAACGCGAGCCACCTAAAATAAAAAAACACCAGAGAATAAGCCTTAAGTTTATATTTTATTTTTCTTTTTAAAAGGCACATTGGTCGGTCCTCATTCCTTTTATTATTCTCTTTTTTTGGAGCTTCAAAGTTTATACTTCCTTAGTTTATTTACCATTTTTTATTACATATAAGCTAAAGAAACCATGTTAAAATGAAAAATCTGTTAAAAAATTAAATATCAGATTTCAAATCGGTTGTCAATTAGAGCTCCCATTAATACTAGATTCCGTGGTTACTCGTATAAAAACAAAAATTACTTAGAGGAGTTATCTTGGACACCATTCTTTTGCGTCCACCCGATCTTAGATGTTTTGTTGCTGTACTTGTTGACGTAAAAATTGGAGAACAAGAACAAGAGTGATATCATGTAATACAAGAGAATCTGACACAGAAATTTTGGGTACGGTGCTTAAGTTCTGAGATAGTAGCTTGCTTGGGCCATGTTTAGTGCAAACTGAAGCATCTGGATCCACGTAAGATACTTGCCCCAAAAGATGCATCTTCGACGAAGCTGTTTATGATTCCGTAAAAGCAAGGAGAGCAGATAGTAAACGTACATCAAAACGTGAACTGCACTATTCATGGCAGCAGAGAAATATGCATCTCTGTCAGGAGCATACTTAGCAATGACCCACCTGTTGATCAAGGCCCTATGCCTAGCATGCGTGAGGTTGGCCTCAACAGTTTGTTCATGTGCTGTTCTCAAATTGAGAATTTTGGAATTTTTTGTAAGGGATTTACATGGGAGATGGCACCGTGTTACACTTTACCAGAGGCAGAGGAGAAGAGCTTAAAACAGGGACAGTGCTGGATGTGTTGCTGATGAGCTCAGGACCCTCTCATAGAGACGATATTTGCCAAGTCTACAGCCATGAAAGAAATGCTTCTGGGGTCATGAGTTCTTGCCTTGACTATTTTTTGGTTGGAGGAAAGTGTGCATGATTGGAGGAGGTGGCGATGTTGGATCTCATCTTATCAAGATTTTGTTACAGAGGGGTTTCACAGTGAACGCCACTCTCAGAAATCCTAGTATTATTCTACCTAGCATCTGCTCTAAATCATGGCTAGCTTCTCCACATGATTCTCATAACAGAATTTGGATTTTGCAGATGACCCACAAAAAACATGGCCTCTACTGTCCTTGGAAGGGGCCTCTGAGCGAGAGAAGCTTTTCAAGGCTGATCTCAACCAAGAAAATTCATTCGATTCTGCGATACAGGGCTGCACAGGCATTTTCCATGTTGCCAGTCCCTTGAGTAATGCTTCGGCAGGAAAATCCTATGTAAGATTTAACTATGCACAATCTTGAAAGATTCATCTTTCACCACCCATCAAAAATTAGTTTTTCATGTGATCAAACTACTTAAACACCCTTTCAATTTTTGTTTGGATTTTTTTCTAATTAGGATGAAGTTTCATAAGCAGCTGAAAAGGGAGGATCGAATGTGTGGAGATCCTGCAGTAGAGCAAAAACTGTGAAGAGGGTTATCTATACTTCATCCATGATAGCAGCTGTCCTCATCAACGAAAACGGAGCACATGGACGAGGACATGTTCTGGGCGCTTTGCGAAGGCGACAGGGGGTCATGGCCACATGGAAGCTCCACCTCTAGCCGAGGCCGTAGCCATAATCAAGGTCGCAACTCTGGCAGATCTAGTGGCAGATCTGACATATCTGCTGGTCGTGGTCACAGCACAGGCTGCGGTTCTAATAGATCTGCAGTTTCAGCTGCAGATCTGGAATTTTAGGCCCTGGTGACCCTTCGCGTTCTGGATCTGGGTGATCCACCCACCTCCCGCCCTCTACGTAGTGCCCACCCACCTCCTGCCCTCTACGCAGTGCCCACCCACCTCCCGCCCTCTACGCAGCGCGCGCATCCCCTCGGCCTCCACCTTCTGTTTCGCATCCATTTGTATTTTTGTTTTGCAATGGAGGTAACCTTTTATTCTTGGCCAAAAAATATTATTTAACATTATTGTTACAAATCTATGATTGGTAGTGGCTTCCTTAAAGCGTTATGAATGTAATATTATTTAACATTATGGATACTCTCCTCTTGAGAGTATCCATTATGGACAACATATTATTTTGCATTATTGATACTCTCTTTGGAAACGTTATGAACAAAATATTATTTAACATTACTAATAAGCTCTCCCTAAAGCATTATGGATGCAATATTATTTAACATTATCGATACTTTCTCCCCTTTCTCCCCAAGAGTGTTATGGAAAAAATATTATTTATCATTACCAATAAGCTCTTCATAGAGCATTATGGACACAATATTTTTTAGCGTTACTAATACTCTCTTTGGGAGTGTTATGGACAAAATATTATTTTACGTTACCGATACTCTCTCCTTGGAGCGTTATGGACAAAATATTATTTAGCATTACCAATGAGCTCTTCTTAAAAGTGTTATAAATGCAATATTATTTAAGGTTACAGATACTCTCTTTGTGAAAGAATTATGGACAAAATATTATTTAGTGTTATCAATAAGCTCTCCCTAAAGCATTATGGATGCAATATTATTTAGCATTACCGATACTCTCCTCGGGAGCATTATGGACAAAATATTATTTTGTGTTATGGATACTCTCTCCTTGGGAGTGTTATGGACAAAATATTATTATGCGTTACCGATACTCTCTCCCTAGAGTGTTATGGACAAAATATTATTTAGTGTTACCTTTACCAATCTATTATTAGTAGTGGCCTCTTAGCCAAATTACATGATATTCAAAACTTCTACCGTTGTAGGTTCAAAACCTATAAAAGTTTACCATGGCTATTAGAGTAAAGGATTCTCATCTGTGTAAGTGGAGTGTCTCCACCCTCGTCATTATTATATTCTGATGTAATTTTACTTGTCACATCATCATGGATGAGGAAACGGTTTCAAATTGACAATTTTGTCTCCGCAATCTACATTATAAGCATTATTATTATTATTATTATTATTCCAGGGAAGGGAAGGGAGGGGAAAGGTTTGTAAGTGAAGGGGTGTGTTCTATTAACCACATAAAAATGCATTGGAAATACAAGTTGGAAAAGTGGTAACGATTTCTTGTATCTTCATTTATCACCTAGTTGAAACCTATTCTATCTATGAACATAGTAATTTTAGAATTCCTTTTAATAAAATGTTTTACATCTATAATTCAATGTTGCAGAATTGCCCCTCAACCTATTATAAATCAATCATCTCCCTCTTCTCTTTGCTACATATACACATTAGTTCATTGCATCTGTTCTAGAGCAATCTTTCTCTGATAATGTTTAAATAGAAATGAAATCTCTTCTAAATTTTTGGCTTTAGCTTACAAGCTTCTTTGTCTAAACCTCTTCTTTAAATTTTAGTACAATGTTGTTCTTGATTTTTGTGAATTTTCAAGTGAAAGCTTCTGAAATGTCTAAATTGGAATAATGTTCTACTAAGTGATGTACATTTTGCTGCTTGTTTTTCTTCTTAAACATGATAATGACAGTTAGTTCATTTTGAGTTGTAAAAGTATTTCTCTAGCATTTTAAAGCCTTTTGTGAGAAGAATTTTACTTGATTTTAGCATGGAAGCTCAATTCCTAAGGATTTGATTCTTTGATTAGAAATTTTTAAGTGTTTGACGTTGTTTTGTTTATTAGTTCAGTTTAATTGGATTCAATTATGAATCAAGGATAATTTTAAGCCAAAATGGAATTTATAGCTACACTTCTAATATCTTTGATTGTGTTTCTCTCTTTGATCATGTTTCTTTTGAGCTTTGTTATTTTCATCATAATTCTTTAGCATTTGCAACTAGTAAGTAGAAGTTTCATGTGAAAATGGCAGAAATTTTAGTTCTTTGATAGATTAGTTCATTTTGAGTTATAAAACTATGTCTCTAGCATTTTAATGACTTTTGTGAGAAAACTTTGTCTTGATTTTAGCATGGAAGCTCAATTCCTAAAGGTTTGGGTCTTTGATAAAAACTTTGAAGTGTTTAACGTTGTTTTGGTTATTTGTTCAATTTAATGGGATTCAATTATGAATAAGGATCAATTTTAAGAAATTTTTTTCAATGATAAACAATAAAATATGAAACATAGCAAAAAGAGTAAATTTTTCAATGATAAACAATAATGAAACTGAGTAGAGTAGAAAGAAAGAGCAAATTGACCAAATTTTTTCAATGATAAATGATAAACCTTTTTTTTCAACCAAGCACAAAGAGCAAATTTCTCAACGATAAATGATAAAGTTCTTTTTTCAACCCAAGTAGAAAGAGCAAATGTTTTCAATGATAAATGATAAAATATGAAATTGAGTAGAAAGAGGAAATTTTTTTAATGAAACCAGGTAGCAAGATTAAATTTTTCAATCATAAACAATAAAGCTTTGTATATTTGCTTCTCTACTAACCCTTCTTAGAATCCACTTAGCAGGATGAGCACTATGGTCCTAGGTAATGATCCTTTTTTATTACCTTTTTTCTTAGCTTCTTTATCTCCCTTAGAAGCTTTAGACTCTTTGCCTTTGGAAACTTTAGGATTGTTGTTAATACCTTGAACTTGTCTTTTAGCTTTCAAAGCCAAATCAAATATCTCATATAAGGTTTGAGATTCATTGAAGGTAAGTTCTTGTTGAATTTCTTTTTAAGCCCATCTTTGAAATTAGAGACTTGTTCATACTTATCCTAATGCATTTTTACTTATTAAAAATATTTACAAAATTACACATAATATTATTTAACATTTTTATCTCCTTGCCTCATATATTGAAACATTTGAATAGCTTCTTGTCTATGATGCGATTTTGCAAACCTTTTCTTTAACATGAATTACATGAGATATCAATCTTTGATAGGAGTACCATTATTCACCTTATAGGAATGTCTTTCTTTCNATTTGATAGGAGTACCATTATTCACCTTATAGGAATGTCTTTCTTTCTTTCACCATAAAGTGCCATGCCTTCTAGTTTTGTCTTAGCATATGCCACCTTTTGATAATCTTCTACATCTTTAAAATTAAAGTTTTCGTTAATCATTTTCAGCCAAGAGAGAAAATATTTTATACCTTCCATTTCATTCAAGGATTTGACTTTAAAACTAGGCATTCTTGAAGCATATTTGAAAGCATTAACAAGAGCCACCTTAATTTCTTCACCTTGCTTTCCTTAAGGCTTAAAAGAGAGCTCCTTCTTTCATTTCCTTGGAAAGATGAACCATTGAGACTTATTCTCAATACTAGGAGCATCAAGAGAGGTATCATCTTAATCTTCATCTTCTTTGAGATCTTCATTTCTAAAAGGAAGATCATTTTGAAGAGGTGGCATGAAGGTACATTTTGAAAAAGATCTTAGTAAAGAAGTATTTGAGTTATTCCCTTTCCTAGCATCTTTTGATGAAGAAGCATATCCTTTATTTTCTTCTAGCTTTTAAGTTTCTCAACAATGAGCTTGAGAGCACTTTTCATGAAATCCATGTCTCTTAATAATGATTAAACTATGTTCTTCTTTGGAGGCATGATGAAAAGTGATCTAAAAGACAATTTTCATAAAATTCTACAAGGAAAAGTGAAATATTCAAGATTTCTCAAGAAAGGAAATAAAGAATACTCAAATCTTAAGAGAAATGAGTTCAAGATATTTAAACCCTTGCATTATAAGCCAATGGGTGTCCTATTCTACAATTATTTTCAAATATTTAAAGATATGACAAACTTAAGACTAAAAGAAAAATCTTCAAACCCTATGATGAAAGAAACAGGTAACAAAAGAGAATTCACCCAAGCTTAAGAATTTGAAGTGATTCTTTGTAAGTGAGGTGAGAATTCCACTTGAATATAATTTTCTTCAATTTCAAGTGCTTTGATACTAATTTGATGTAAGGAGCTTCCTTGGATTCTGTTGATACGTAAATTTCGGATGCACCAACATCAGGAAAAAAAACTCGTTTGAGGAGACTATTGCCCAGGGTGCCTTCCATATGGGTACAAAAACCCTAAGAATAGTCTCAACTGTAGAGGGTCATTTGACATTTCAAAATAAAATAAATTAAATTAAAAGGTTGAGGAATTTGAATAATAGTTATCTTGAGGTTTAAGACTTCATGAAAACATAGTAGGTAATAAGAAAATTTAAATTTTCCCTAGTTCCTACTATTGCCACCAGTTCATGCCATCTTGTTGTTGCAAACATTATTGTAGCCAACACTACTCGTAGCCATCAAGAGAGGGAGAGAGAGAGATTTTTCTAGTGTTCCACCACCATGTGCCTCACTGTTGCCTACACACAACCTACCATTGATGGCAGAAAACCCAAGGAGGCCACCTGTTGTAACTTCACCATTTCTGAAGAGAAAAAAAAAAGAACCCTACTACAGTCACCAGTTTGGATCTGCAAAGAGAGGGAAAAAGAGAGAGATCGTACTGCCAACTACTGCCATTCACGATTTTTTCCAGGCAAAAAACCCTTGTGATAGCAAGGACAAAAATGTTGCTACACAAGGACATGCTGCTGCTATTGTTGGGTGTTACCATCACTGCCACTACAGACCATTGCGGATTGCCATTGAGAGAGAAAAAACTAGAATCCCTCCACTAGCCAAAAGGACCACCATCGCTCATATTTCCTTGTCACAGATGCTGCCACAACCGACACTACTCATAGTCGTCAAGAGAGGGAGAGAGAGAGATTTTTTCCACCACCAACCATCATTATGGTTCTCAATTCTATCCACTAATGTCTACTAGGGAAGGAAGAAGAGAAAGAGAGATGTCACTGACAGCTACTCAGCATGCTGCAGACACGTCATTCACAACCTCAATTTCTTGGTGCACACACATTCTATTTGCCACACATGTGGCCAGAGAGAGGAGAGGCTGGCCCCTGATGAGAGAGAGGCTGGCCCCCAATGTGAGAGAGAGGTTGGTCCCCAATGTGAGAGAGAGGCTGGCCCCTTTGTTCCTATAGCTGCTATGAGCACTGTTGTCATCATAGGTTTCCTGGCTATTGCTCGAGAAAGGGGAGGCTTGTTGTAGCCTACCATGCACCTCGCTACTACTGACACGCTACTGACTATGTGTCTACACCTACCATTACTACCTCAAGAGCTCACCTACCTTTCACGCACTGCACAAGGAGGTTACCTGCTACCATTAGTTGTAGTTTCTATACACTACCGTTGCTTTCATGATTGCCACCAGCATGCATCCTGTCAAAGAGGAGAGAGGCTGGACAATCACAATATGCTAAAGAAAGAGAAACTACCATCTACTAGTTTCCTCTAGAGGGGAGTCCTCCATAAATGATTCACCTACCACCTATTGCTTAGCCCTCCACTAGTGCTAAGAGTCTCTTACTTCCCCCACAATCATCTACAATGCACCCTAATACTATAAGAGAGAGAGGGAAGGTTGCAGGTGTTGCCCACCGTCTGGCACCACATTGACGTGCTAGAGAGAAAGGAGGCCATGTCCCTTTTGCCCCCATAATGTCTGATCCTCTCCTTTTATAGCTACTCATCTAGGTGTTTAAATGCCCATGTCCTGCGTCAGTTATGTCCCCCACCTAGGCCATTAAGCAACTTCTGCAATGCCTAAGACCACCACGTTGTTGGTTATGCCACCATTGCACATAACTCCTGGTACCACTTAGACATAAATCCCACCACATTTTCCACCACCCAGGTCATTACCACCAACATAACTCTTGTAACGCATGTAACTCGTGGCACAACCACTATCAGTTACACCACCCCTACGACCATTACGTCCATGCCATCATGGCATGGCAACATAACTACCACCATAAGCTTGCCATTATGAATCAAGCCTAGGACGTGCTTGTACAAATTAACTTTCTTTACACTCAGTGCCAAGGGATTAGACTTGTTAATCATGGCCTCATTCCTAGCATGGACAGTGTTGGCATCAACAGATTCCACAAGCCAAGATCTCTTACTTTAAAAACAAGCTAATTTAAATAAGAAAGAAAAGGTAAAAGCTTTATTTTTTTTTCTTAAAATAAGAATTTACAAGCACAAAGAAAGTATGCAGTCCCAAGGACATCTAAGTAATTCAATCTAATGTTCACAATGCACTTAAGCAAAATAATCACACACAAGGATGATGACCAAGTTGTCTAAAATAAATGAAGAGTAATTAACATATAATTTTTTGGAAAGAGCTAATCTGGATGAATTTAAGAATATTTCACTTAAAATTTAGATTCTTTGGACTACAAAAAGATAAAGATCATGAACTAAATCTTAGGTCTCTAAAAAGGATTATGAAATAATGAGATCTATGCTCTAAGATGCTTAGGCAACTTTTTCCAATTAAAGATGCCTATGAATGAAACTTTAAATTAGAAAAAATAATAAATTTGGATGCTTTAGAGATCTTTGATATCAATTTGAATGTCTTTGAAATTGTCTTAAATATGTTTAAGAATGAATCCAATAAATTTGATGATGATTCTGATCTTTAATGTTAAATGATTAGGGATCTTGAGAACACTTGAGAAGAAGTGATAAATTATGAAATTATGACTTAGAGATTATAAAGTATTATGAAACATTATGAGATTATAAAGAAAAAAAAAGGAAAAAAGTAAAACTTATTTGTGATCCTTTTTTAAACCCTTGAATTTAAGAAGTACATAATGAAAGGTATGAAATGAATGCTTTTTCTCTTGATGTATGAGGAATGACATTTATTGATAGTGTAGGTTAGTCCTTGTATGTCATTTTAGGCATTTTCTAACATCATTATGTCTTACATCAAAAATATTCCTTTTATTAAAAAGTTTATAAGTATGAGCCAAACCTTAAGACTTCAAAATAAAATATAAAAGATAAAATATATGTAATGAGAAGACATGAGACCAGAAAAGTAAGACGTGACTCCCATTCATACCATAACTTAACACTTTTTTAAAAAGTTAGTCTCTAGAATTTATGATGAAGGATGATCAATTTTCATCCATTGCATAAGGCTGCTCATCCTTCTTTTTGTCTTCTTATTGACTACAAAATAAGTAATCCTAAGATTTTTCTTATGAAATACTATAGTTCTTGACACATATCACTTCTTTTGAAGTTAATTAAATCATTTTTATCCACTTTTCATGAAATCATATGAAATAAAGATACACTTTCTTCTCCTATCATCTAGTTTATCGACAAGAGTATTAGGAATTTTTACATAGCATAAAAAACCAAAGACTTTAAGATGGAAGTGAGCATATGTATAAGAATTCATAGGGAGCCTTCTTACTAATGGAAGAGATGATGGTCCTATTTAGAAAATATGTAGCCATGTTGACTACCTTATTGTATTTGGAATTAGGAACAAAGACATGATTTAACAAGAATCTACATATTTTCTTATTGAGTCTATTCTTCCTTTCAACAACTCCATTACTTTGTAGCTTATATCAATATGTAGTTTGTTTAGTTATGCCATGATCTTTAGAAAATTCATCAAAATTTTCACTTCCTAATTCATCTTTTTTATTTCTCCTTAAAATTTTAATTGAAACCTATTTTCTATCAACTTCTTAAAATATTAAAAAACATCAAAAACCTCCTCTTTAGTGTAGAGAATGCAAGTTGATGAGTGGCGAGGTACCCCTACACTCAACCATATGAATATGAGCATTTCACGTGCGATATGGTTGAACTCCAAGGACTAAGTGCTTACGCGCCTTAATGGAACACTCAAGGTTAATCAATCGTTGTCTTCCCAAACTTACTTGTATTACCACGGTTGTATGGTTAAGTAAGCTTGAGGTATATGATTTTTATAAATTTTATCCTTTTTAATGTCTTATGCTAATAGGGGAAGGTGAAGAGAACTAAGTAACTAACTTACATTAACTATTCACTAACTAAGTTCTAATTATTCCTAACATCAGTATCCATTCCCCCTTGCCGCACACATCGTGAACCAGTGTAACACTGCTAGGATTACCAAAAGCTAATCGTTACTAGGTTGCCAAGCACTACACACATTCTCAAAGCGGTCATACTGAGTGTACTTAACTAGGAGAGTCAAAGGTTGAGAGAGAGATTAATTAAATAGGAAAGCATTTAAACATTCAACAATAATTAATTACTATTTAGCTTAATCTGTATGCTGCAAGGTTTATCATAAAGTTCGTCTTTATTTCCGTACACAAATGTGTGCTCAGGTACAAATTGCTCGAATAAAGATCCGTTTACTCTATGACATCTACTACGGGCACACAGGAATTATTCTAACTCTAGAATGGTAAAACTACAAGAGCTTAGCTACGGGTCTAAGTCTAACTATCTTGAACAAGGGAAGCCACCTCTTATTTATAGAAGATGAGGTAGGATGCGATATCGTGTGGCGGATGCGATATCGTGGCTCATCATACCCCCATGACTAAATGAAAACCTGTCCTCGATTTCCTTACAAAATATTGGGAAGGTATGGGATTATTGACTTGAATGACACTAATGGTGAATGGGGTGACATGTGAACAGATCAATCATTATAATACATGACAATATTAGTGTTCATGACTACAAGAATGAACACTATGCACATTTGACATCTAGCCTTATTTGGCAGCTGAGAAAGAAGAGAGAGAGAGAGAAAAAGAAGATGTGTTGCTGTCGATGCTAGGATTGCACCTTCCGTTCTCCATCCATAAGCAAACCATCAGTCTTGTTCCTTGCACAACTATTCCAACACCAATCCATCCTAAGTGTTTTCTCCAGATCCAATCCATTGCTGTATGATTGCCATCTTCACACACAACACAGTCACATATGAGCAATGATAAGTAAATCACAATATAGTTTATACCTTGCCTCGGTGTAAGGTCCATTGGCTAAGTTGTGATATGGCTAATACAGATTTTAGAGATATAACACTGGTGACTACCCAAGGTGTAGGGGTTAGGAGAAAATTGAAAAAATTGGACCAGGACCCCCATGACTAAGGGCGATCCTCCGGTAGTGATAGAATGGAAAAATATAAGGAATAAGAAAGATGGAGAAAAAGAAACAACTGCAACATCAATAAAATGGATGTTAGAGGTGGAAATGAACAAAATAAATGTTGATTGCAGCAATGTTTAAAGGAAAGAAGTTAACTGATGCACCAAGTAGGAATGCCAATGGGTCCTCCCCAAAGCAGGCTCATGCCCTTAATGCCCTAACAATCCCACATTCAAAGAGCCCATAGGCTCTGGAAATGTCTTTTGGAAGCAAGAGTTAAAGTCTTAACCACAAGATTTTACCAAAAATAAAATAATGCGTCAACCAAAATATAGACTACTAATACAGCTGACAATGAGATGAAAAATGGAGAAAGAATGATGAGGAGAAGAGAATGGAATGAAGTCCCAAGAACAAGGTGGTGTACAACCCCTTGTGTATTTATGGTTAATGTGACTTAGTAGATCTCATTCCAAATCCAACCTCAAACAATCCACATCCAGTGACTTCGCATTAATACACTTGGCCAATCCATCCACTTGAAGTAGCAAGAATGCTTCCACCAAAGAGTCACCACCATCCTGAAGAAATGAGAAAAGGAAAAGTAGGAAGCGAGAGAGGGCCTTAGTTAGAGGGAACATGTTTGTTTAGTTCCATAACCAATGCTTGTAGCCCATATGTTTATTTTTTCTAAGGGCTGTGCTTTGAATTCTCACTGTGTTTCTTTTTTCTTTTTTTCTGTGAGAACCACACCATGCAAAGACTTATTATTTTTATTAGCTCAGCTTCCAAACAATGGAGCAACGTCAGAATGGTAACGAAAACTCAAGAAGAAAACATCCAAGCATCCAAAAGAATGGCCAACACACATGCATCAAATCCCCTTGAAGTCACACCCTTTTCAATCCTTGAGTCCTTCCTCAGTTTGAAAAATGCCGAGTCACCAATTCGTTGACAGTTTTATGATTTAAAGAAAGGGACTGTACATTTCCAAGCCAAGAGAGACCATAGAAATTTATGAATTCATGGATGATGTGGACTCATTGCAAGTTATATCAAAAGAACCATACCTTAGTATCAACATTATAACTCAAAGGTAAAACCCAAATGATGAGACGTGACCTGCATGTGCCGCGATATTGCATCCCATGCAATATCGTGTACGTGATATCGCGTCTTCCCCTACGATATCGCGTAC
>MNCI01004406.1:13162-27089 GCA_015680685.1 Gnetum montanum
GTTATGGAACCAAAAGTGTTCCCTCTAACTAAGGCCTTTCTCGCTTCCCATTCTCTCCTTTGTTTCGTCAGAATGGTGGTGACTCTTGGGGAAGGCATTCTTGTTATCCAAGTGGACAATTTAGCGAAATGCATTGATGCGAAGTCATTGGATGTGGTTGGTTTGAGGCCAAACTTGGAATGGGATTTGCTAAGTCACACTAATCATGAAACACACAAGGGGCTGTACACCACCTTGTTCTTGAGATTCCATTCCATCCTCTTCTCTCCACCCTTCTCTCCCTTACTCACCTCATTGCCAATTGTATCGTTAGTGTATATATTTTGGTTGATGCATTGTTTTCTTTTTGGTAAACACTTATGGTTAAGACTTAAACTCTTGTTCTAAATGACACTCCTAGAGCCTACGGACTCTTTGAATGTGGGTTTGTTAGGGCAGTAAGGGCATGAGCCTGCTTTGGGGAGGACCCACTAACATTCCTATTTGGGGCATTAGTTAAATTCTTTCCCCTAACATTTTTGCAATTAATTTTATTTTTTTAATTACCATCTTGACATCCATTTCATTGATGCCATAGTTGTCCCTTTTTATCTATCTTTCTTACTCTTTTTCTTTCTCCATTCTAACACTACCAGAGGTTCGCGATTAGTCATGGGGGTACGAGGCTCGATTTTTTCGATTTTCTCTTAGCCCCAAAATTTTTAATTTTCTTCCTAACCCCTACACCTTCGGTAGTCATTATTAAGATATCCCCAGATCTGTATTAGCCATACCACACCCTAGCTAATGAACCTACACCAAAGCAAGGTATTAATTACATGATGATTCATTTACCCTTACAAATATATGATTGTGTTGTGTGTGCAGATGTTGATCATACAAAAAACGGATTGGATCTGGAGCAAACACTTGGAATGGAACTGCGCTGGAAGCAGCTATGCAAGGAGCAAGATCGATGAAGCGCTTATTGACAGACAACAGAAGGTGCAATCTTGGCGTCGGCAGTAGCAACACTTCTTTCTCCCTCTCTCTTTCTTTCTCAACTACCAACTAAGGCCTGATGTCATTGTAATAAGGTGTTCACCCTTGTTGTCATGAACACCAGGTTTGTCAAGTCTTGTAATAATGATCTATTCACATGTCATCCCATTAGTTCCATTCCCCTCAATAATTCCATATCTTCCCAATATTATTGTAAGGAACTCAAGGATGAGTTTTCATTCAGTCATGGGGGTATAATGAGACGCGATATGCACAAGCTGTAATATTGCATCCCATGCGATATCGTGGTCTTCCCCTGCGATATCGCGTACACGATATCGTGGTCTGTCGCCAAATCTATGAATAAAAGGTGGCACTCCCCTTATTTCTCATCCTGGTCTAGAAGTAGGGAAACTTTGGTAGTTTGATCACTCCAAAGATAGATTATTTTCCATGTGCCTGTAGTAGGAGTCCTAGAGTGAACAAATCTTTATTTGAGCAACCTTGTACCTAAACACAAGTTGTATACGGTAATAAAGACGAACTTGATTGGATAAACCTTGCAGTGCATGGAATAGGATTTTATTTAATTACTATTTATTACTTTCCTAGAATGTGGTATGAGTACGACTTGATTACGAGCATCTCATGTGACTACTTGGTAACCCAATGGCGTATCCAAGATCTATGCTTGGTAATCCCAGTGGTAGTTGTGCACGGTAGATGTGTACGGTTAGTTAAGGAATCGACTGCTCATCGCATGTAGGGTAGATAAATTCTCTCAACCCTTTCCTCTTAGTTAGGTGCCTCAGTACGACCACGTCGAGAACGTGCGTTACGCGCGGTGATCCCAGCAACGATTAGCGTTTGGTAGCAACGGTTGCATCGGTTCAGGGTGTGTACGGTAAGTGGGAATGGATGCTGACGCTAGTTAATTTAGACTTAGTTCTTAGTTAGAGTTAGTTAGCTTTCTCAACCCTTCACCTCGATAGCATAGGAGAAAAACTAGAAAAGATATAAAAATCATATACCTCAGACTTACTTAACCATACACCGTGACAACCACAAGTAAATCTAGGAAGACAACGAATGATTAACCCCAAGTGTTCCATGGGGCATGTAGGCATTTAGTCTGCGGAGTTCGACTGGATCGCACTTGCTACGCTCGTTTCGTATGGTTGAGTGTAGGGGTACCTCACCACTCATCAACACACAAAAAGTTTCCTACATAAGGTGGAGCTTCTTAATCTACATTTTTTTTGGAAAGACATGCAAAATAGTAGAAGTTTGTTGAGAAAAAAAGCACTAATCAAGCCACAATGGTACCTTAGGAAATGGCCAAGTTATAATGAGATGACACTCGACAAAGTCTACCCACACAAACCAAATGTTAGCAATTTCGTTTCCTTTTACAAATCTAGTGAAAGGCATCCAACAAATGCAAGCCAGTTAAACATAGCAAGTGTGAGCTAGTCAAATTGAATAAGTGCAAGCCAATCAAATCAACTTATGTGGGTTAGTCAAACCTAATACCATGATGCTCCCCAACAAAAAAAGATTCAACTAACATAAAAAAAATCTACAAAGGATTGTGTCCTCTTCTTTCTCAAGTTGCATGATACCAAATATTTTTCCTTGGCTAGTAGGATTAATTTGTTTCCTTAGTCTATGAAGCCTATTTTTCATGCCCATCTACATAGGATAATGTGCTCTCTCTATAACATTAAAATTTCAAGAGTTTAAACTCATTTCATTGCATGATATCTTGTCCCCTAAGAAAAAAAAGGAAAGCTTCCAAAGACTCAACAAATACAATTGATATAGAATTATAAAAAAAAGACTACTCGACTTCAAAAGTCATCTTAGAACATGAATTCTTCTCCAACATGATCTATCTTACAACGATATTAATCTCTTTGATTAGTAATGGTTAAATATCCTTTTCCCACTTTCAATTTTACCTCCCTCTTTCTTGGAATAGGGATGGTTGTGATGACATGGGGCAAAATCTTCATTTATTCATTTGGGAAATGTTGGTGAGGCTTATTGGGTGAGGGGTCTTGATTCTTTAACAAATAACAACTTCTTCTAATGGCTTATAGATGTAATTAATTCCCATTAATTTATATGGTTATCTTTTCTACCAAATAATCTCTTGGAGGAATTTTTCTTTATATCGAGCTTATCATTTTTTTCATAAACTTCAAACATATTAATTGCTACTTTTTTGACAAGACATACTTTGTGTGAAAGTTAATTTTTTTAGTTAACATGTGTTTCTCCATTACAAGAGATGTCTGATGCTTTTTCCTTTGGACATTGTGATGTGGCTTATTGACATCCTTGAGTGGGATGTAGCAAGGATTTAGGACTCCTCACTTGGAAGGTTAAAAAATAAATTGTCCAAACTATCATCTATCCGACTATATTATATAGATGTATTGTATGGGGACCTAAACTCAATGTTAAACTTTGGAATGATATAGAAAAAGTGCAAAAAAATTTTCTTCTCAATAAGTTAAATGTAAAAATACAAATACATTACTCAATGTTACTACATAAATGTGATTTATTACCTTTAGAAGTAGAACCTTGTGCCAATTTATGACATACACTTATAGCTTGCATATCTCTATGTAAGAAAAATTCTCTAAAGTATTTCTTGAGGATTTATAGGATCATAATTGATATTTGTAGGAAATGTACTAGTTAAGAAAATGGAATATCTCTTGCAAGAAGTACAACAAAATCCTAAGCATATTTACCAACTAATTAAGTAGAATCTTTTAACACATTTGTAATCTAATGTAAAAGGCAATAAATAGTTTTAGTTATATCACGTTAGATCTAATAAACTAGATGGAGAAGCTCACTATCTCTTAGCTACTATTCCAATCAAGTATCAAAGTGCCATCATCAAGCTTTACTTAAGTTTGCATCATCTTAGAATTGAAAGTAGAAATTGGATTCAACTTCCTTAAGAAGTGCATATGTAGATTGTGGAGGTCAAAAGCCCTTGAAGATGAGTTACATGTGTTTCTTTTTTGTGCTATGACTACCTATTTGAAATAATGTTATAATGTTATAACAAAAAACTTCTATGAGTTGTTTGTGTTGCTCCTATTAGTGTTTGGTCTTTTTGTGGAGTGTGTTTTTATTTTTTATTAAAATATAATATCTATCCAATAGATCATATGGGTCTTTAGATACAATAAAACTTTATTTTTAGTTTCATTATATTTTGAGGATTGCTTCCTATTCTTTTATGGGGATCATCCATGACCTTTTCAAAAGTACTTTTTAAGGGATTTTCCCTTCCTTTAATAAATGCAAAGACTTTCAAAAACAAAAAACACTATAAGCATTCAACATTATATATCTCAGACAAAGAAAGCATTTGCTAATTTATAATTTAATGAAATACACTTTGAATTTTTTTTACTTATGATATTTGAATTTTAATTTGATAGTTAAATAGTTTTGTTTCATATAAATACACACAAGTTATTAATGAAAGCAAACCCCAAGCAGTTACATTTGCATTTGTCTTTGGTTTATTCTATTGCTTTTTCTTTTTTTCTTGCATTACTAACCCTCTTATTGATCATTGTTTGTTCAAGATGCTTAAAATATTCCTTTCACCTCTAAGTTCATGAATGAAGAGTACTCAAATAAGCTCTATAATGAGGTTAGTGATGTTGTGCTTAATGCTTCCTTGGAATAGGACCTTGGCAGTGAAATCATTTCTAAGGATATGGAATTTAATGCTAATAATCAAAATGTACATGTGAACATTGAGTAGTAAATCCATGACATTACATAGGAAGCACATGGTCACTTCATTAAAGGAAATTAGAGCAAAAGATTAAAGTCATCTAAGAGATTATCAAGATAGTAAAATGAAATAAGGTTAGTTATCATATGCTTTTTTGTTGTCCTCATAATTGCATTTGGTTGTGCCCTAATTATTTGAATTATACTACTTTTTAGTTTATGCTTGTTTAAGTTAGTTGAAAGTAGTTTGACAGATTCATAAATCATGTTATTTCTGGGAATTTTTTAAAAGAAAATGGTATGCATGCCCATGTTCATTAACTGACCTACAAGAAAATCCATCTTGTAAAAAATTTTCATTATTTTAGTAAACTTTCCTTACCATAACCTACATCATGATCTTTAAAAGAATATCATTAAGGGAATTTTACTCGATGATTAAGATATGCAACTGCTTACCATGGATATAGATGATTTTTTATGATCAATAATTCTCTACAACATATTAATAGTGTGTTACCAAGAATGATAGACTATGCTATGTTGTCTAGTTCTTGTATAAATGAGTAAAAATATATTATTTATAATAATATTATTATTAATGAGAAGGTTGCCCTTCTTTTTTTTTGCAATGCCACCAACTTCTAATGTACTAGACCTTAATCCTAGTAGCTTTACTTACCACCAAATCCTCTACTCCTATTAGACTCACCTTCATCCTCTCTAAAGCCACTATCCTTTTCTAGACTTTTCTCCTTTTCCTTCCTCACCTCATAATCTTCCCTATCTAATCTTCCATCCTTATCACCCCTACCTTTCTTTATATTATGCCTCCATCTTCAAATGGTGTTGTTTCATAACAAGGAATTATAATTATTACTATAAGACGTTTAATGAAAGGGCACATTGTAATTGCAACTATGTCTTTTGAGCGAACCTTTTTAGTTTTGATATAAGGTATTTATACCAGTAACTTAGAGTTTTTACTAGCACAGAGTTACAAAGCTCATAAAGATGAGTAATTAGTATAAGGCGAAGTAAGACAGAAAGGGACTTACCATTCCTTCTATTTGAGTCTAGGCCTAACCATTGTGGGAGTGTTGAATTACATTTAAGGGATAGATTCCAAAAGAAAATAACCCAAAGAAGACCTTAGAACATGGCCCAAATATACTTATTTATTTCCATATTCCTTATTAATGAAGTTCTTTTTTTCCTTCTTTACACATTTTCCCTATTGTATTCACTACACGTAATTCTAAATATAAGGTATATTTGACATTTTCCATGACATCAAGGAGTGGGATGTCACAATTAGTATCAAAGAAAACCACAACCTCTTATAAATCAAAATCAAGGGTAAGCTACAATTTAGGATGAACTAGGAGCCACAATCCAAAACAAACATCAAACTATCACTAAAAGTGCATCATGTCTGAGATGAACCATGCCCTTGTAATGAGTTATGATCTAGATACAATCATACCTTATGATGATGCATCCCTAGTACATAAAATTTTATGAACAACAGTTGATATGATTTTGATGATATCAAATGATTAGCAAGGTACATCAACTGCAGGAGATTTTAGTAAGACAAGAAGTAACATTCTTTTTACATAACCTTTATCCATTTATTAATGGTGCTATATTTTTCCTTAGTGAAATATTTGACATTTACCATTATATCCAGGAATGGGATTAAACTCCCCTAAGAATAGTGCATTTGTAGGTTGTGTAGGCGAGGAGTCCTTCAAAATAAGATATATGCATTATATCCACTTTTTCGATATTTCAACAACTAAGAAAAATGTATTTTTGACATTATTACATCTAATTGGACCATCAAAATACCCTTAAAATCATCATTGGAAGTCATTTTTTGGGCTTCCACATGCCCCCAAAAGATGATCCTAATCATGATCTAGCATATGAACATTACTTTCGACACTTTCATTAGTTTCAAGAACACAAAAATGGTAAGCGTCATCTAGGTAATGCTAACTGATGTTGTCTGACATCACCTCCCAGCATTGCCACTACATCGCCATTCAATTGCTTATGTCCTAGTCCCAATTTTTCCTCCATCAATCCTTTGGTGACAAATCTACATCACCCACAAGGCAATAGGCATTAATTTTGGAAATTTTTGGTAGCTTTAGAAGACATGAAATAATATATTTTACATAAGTAATGCTAGGTGATGAGTGGTGAGGTACCTCTACACTCAACCATATGAATACGAGTGTTTTCATGCATGATCCGATCGAACTCCGCAGACAGACTAGTTGTGGCACCTAGATAGTTAGCCTTAGGTCACAGTTCGCTGTCTTCCCACTTGGACTAGTATTATATTTGTCACATATGGTTTAGTCCAGAGTGAGGTGTATGATGTGGTTTCTAATCTAATGCTACTCCTAAAGGCAATGGAAAGTAATATTATCTAAGCTAGGAGGAAAAGGGTAAGAGAATCTAACTAGCCTAAGTGTGATGAGCATCCGTTCCTTGATTATCCATACACATCTTGGACTTCATGCACGACTACCACTGGGATTACCAAGCGTAGATCCTAGGTACGCTACTGGGTCACCAAGTAGTCACACTTAAATGCTTGTAATCAAGTCGTACTCATTTCGTGTTATTAGGAGATAAGGGTGAGATATATTAACTAAGAAAGTAGTAACTAACAATTAAATAAATAATTAATTAAACTGCATGAATGCTGCAATGATGAAGTAATCTCGATCTTTATTTTTGGTCATGTGCATGTCCAAGTACGTCACACTTGAATAAGGATGTCATACAATTACATTCATCACACTGTGGACATACACTGGAAAATATTCTAACTCTAGAGGGATAAAACTGCCAGAGTCTAACTACAATCTAAATCTAAGATGTGAAACAAGGGAGAGCTGCCTCTTATTTATAGATTTGGCGGTGCATTGCGATATCGCGTACATGATATCGCTATGCGATATCACGTTCCATGATACCTCCACAACTGAATAAAAACTCGTCCTCGAGTTACAGTGATTACATAGTAGATAGGTATGGGATTATTAGATGGAAACATGGGATGATGCCACAGTTTGGGGAGAAAAAAAATAAAGACACAACACATAGAATATGCTACAACTACAAAAATTTTGAACTCATGTAGTTCCTAGTGGTGGTGGCTCCTCCATTGGTGCCTTCCCTTTGTCTTGTGCTCCAGGTTTTGAGGCTTGATGGCGTTGAAGTATGGCCTGGAGCTTCTCCTCTTTGGTCCAAGGGTCTTGTGCCATCCATGCTAATGTTCCAACGTTTGACAGAATCAGCACTTCCCACAGATAGGGTAGTTACAAAAACATTTGGTTGGCCTTGACATACCAAGCTGCGAACACCCGTCGTTCATGCTCATAGGCTTTGGCTTTATCCTTGTATACATGAAAGTCTACTAGCTGTTGAGCCAAGACGGTTGCGACATATTTCTGTCCTTGGTAACTAGCTTTTACCACCTCAAGTTTAGAATTTGCAAAATCCATTTTCTCCACCAGCTTCTTGTTCTCTGCAAATTCTACTTCGTATTTGATGTGAGTGGTTGCTACCTGCTGCTCGAGCTCTGACCTTGGATGCCCTGCTGTCAACATGGCAAGATTGGCATATCTTAGATTTGCCAACTCCATGTACTCTGTCAAGTCTTGAATCTGCAGGTCCAGATTTTTAACTTCTGCTTGGTGGGCGAGAGCATATGTGTCCAATATGGCCAGCCAGTCAGTGTGTTGAGTACTAATAGTGTTTATTTGGGCCTTGGCCATATGGATCTCCTTTTCAAGGATCTTTTTATACATCCCCACCTGATCGTGGAAGTGCTCCTTTTCAAGGATCTATTTATACATCCCCACCTGATCGCAGAAGTGCTCCTTTAGCTTTTCATGTCGTTTAGCCTCATTCTGCCACATGCTTATCTCAATCGCCGACTTTTGATGAATGGCGTGTACCTCCTCTATCGAGAGGGTTCGATTTTCTCTGGCTAAACGGCTTACGTCTCAATTGACCCAGATGAATTGTTCTCATAGTTGATGAAAGTGTTCATCGAGAACATTCTTTTGCTTTTCTATAGTGGTCAACTGAAGGTTATCAGTCGCAAGCTGTTTATTTTCTTCTTGCAAGGCCTTGAGTTCCTTAAGATGCGCATGAGTTTGTGCCTGTGCTGCAGAGGTATCCCAAACAGCCTTCTCTTTTTCTTCAACCATCTTTTTATTCTCTATGATTAACTTTGTTAGTTGCTCCGTTCTAAAATTTTCTAGCTGGTCTGCAGGAACAAATTGCAAAGGGTCCCGCTATGCTGCTTATAAGGTCACGAGTTGCTCTTGTAGTTTCTACACTTTAGCTTCAGTATGCTCAGCCCTCACTTCTATTAAGACCAGCTTCCCCTTTGTGGAAATGAGTTCTAACTGAATTATTGTAACATCCTGAGGGATGTCGAACAGGGACGTCATAACTTGCCCTATTTGTAGCAATTGATCAAGTGCATCCTCATGTTCCATAGGAGTCATTGAGGTTCCGGCTAAGGTTTGAGCATCCAATGCTTCTGTGAGATCTACCGGTGGCACAACAGGTACGCTGAAGGATTCCTTGATGTGATCTGTGACCACTTCTGCAGCTCCTGTGACATTCTAGTGTTGCATGACCACCATAGTGGCCCCTTCATCAGTCTCTAACTGCACCTGGAAAGATGCCTTATTTCCTGAGATCTGTTGTGACCATTTACTTTTCCCTCCTCCTGTGTGAATGGAGAATTTACCCCTTGTGCGATCCATTGAAATAGTAGGCTTCCTGGCATCATCAATGATGCAGAAGAGGTTTGCGTCATCACGACTTCCCCAACTGACCGTCTTAGCGATGGCCCTCAGATGGCTCATCAACGGTCTGTAGTCTTGCAGCAGTGGCAGCTGATCTTGGCCTATGCTAGGCCCTGCTTCTTATTGTTGACTTTGACTTGTGGCTGGAGGTTGCCTGGGTCCAGCCATATGTTCTTCTTCTTGTTCTGGTCCCAGCTCTTCGCCAGTGCTTTTTCTTGGAGCTAGCGCCTTTAGCAATTCAGCATATGAAGCAGTTTGGAATTTTCGGAGGACATCATTGGTGTACCCCCAAATACCAGCACATTGAAAAAGCTTTCTAATAAGACAAGAAAAAGGTAGTTCCATCTTCCTTGTCTTTCGTTCTTCGACCCACCTCAAGATCTCCGTCAAATATAGATGGGGTAGGTTAGCGTTAACCTTTCCCATCAACATTGCACATCCTCTAGCCGCATATGTTGATATTCTTTTGAGGTCCTTTGTGGGGAAGAGGTGATATGTTCCAATTTTGAAGTAAACTCTCTCTTCCTTCGTCAACTCACCAAATGCTTTATCCCTACCATAAGCCTTCTCCAACCACTCCTTTCACACATCGGGGTCTGAACGGGTGGATAACCGAGCAACCTTGGGCCCCATATTCGAAAGGTTTAACACTTTCGAAATGGCCTACGTAGAGAAGTCAACTGTTACACCAAAAATATTAACAGTGGGTCCTTTCTCCCTATTGTGCTAAAATTGATATGTCTCTCCTAGGTACCAGGCATCGCTTTTAGAGAGGGTAGGCCATAATGGGGATCCCTTGAGGTGATCCCTAACAGCCTAAGGAGCGAACTCTGCAAATGATTCAAAGTTCAATTCCACAATCACCGCAATGAATGCAGACTTCTCATGGATGGCCTGAATGCAATCTTGGGACAACGTGAGTTATTGTCCTAGTTTAGGCGCTGCTGTAGCTCCTCCTTCTGCTTGCCCAAACTGTCCAGTAGGAGGTTCATCTTGATAAATGCTGAATGATTGCTCCTCCTATTCTGCATGTTGTCCAGTAAGTCTTTGTCTTCCACCTCTCCAAGCTCGTTTTCTTCCACCTTGGGTAGGACCCTTCTGTTGTCCATGTTTTGTGGCCATGTGCAATCACACAAGCCAAGCGTTAGTAAGGTTGTTTCTGAAGTTAAGTTATACCTTACTGCTTGCCTTAATTAATGATCTTATGTTATCACGTGTGATAGTGCCCGAAATTTTGTAATAATAAGTCCTATGATTTAGGTGGTTTCCATTTTAGTTTCCCAGTATACCTAGGAATTAAATGATTTTTAGGCACAATTATTCTAAGTGTTATAGTTAATTACCCTAGCTGATGTCCTTTGGGTGATGATAAATTTCAAAAAAGTTAGGCACTTTTCGGCAAGTGTCCCTCCCCCACGACTAAGCTGAACACTCCAGGTTCAAGTAGGTTTAAATGGCATTAAAATCGGAGTACCAGCAAGCGAGATATAGTGAGAAAAGCAAGGGTGACTCAATCGCAAGTTGTAGAGAGAAAATTTGAAAACTCTCCCCGTGTGAATGACAAAATGATGCTAAGTGTTGCGGGGGGGGAGGGGGGGGGTGACCTATTTATAGGCGGTGGGAACATGATATCGCGTACGCGATATCTTGTCCCTAGTGATGTGAGGCACAATAAAAAGATTGAATTTTGAAGGGATTTTCTTGAAATAAACGTTGTAAATTGAGGACATTGGCTATTATCAAGGGTTCTAGGGAAATTGCATTACGTCCAGAGGCACAATTAATGATGACGGTGTGGATTTTACCAATACAACCTTGGGTGGTAAGAAAAAGGGTATGTAATGGTACATTGGAATGTTAAAATTCAGAGGGATAATAGTAGGGAAAAAAATCAATTGAAAAATTATGCTGAGGGTAAGAACTGATGTGTGTGAGCTATGTCCTAAGTGAATATTACAAAAGATAACACAAGTGGGTCCTCCCCAAAGCAGGTTCTAACCTATAATGCCCTTGTGTAACCACACTTAAAGTGTCCGTGGGTACTAGAAGGGTTAAATGTAATCCGCACTAACTCCACAAAACACACACATGTAAATATCATCGGAATGAGATGAAAATTCTATGCTACACGAGACACGAGCTACAATTACATGAACAATGAGATAAGATGAACTATAGAAAGGGATCGTAGAGATTGGGACATGAGGTAACTGACCCAGGGCACAGTGAATCCTACGTGTAAAGCATGATTAAGGTGTCATTAACCCATCGTTCCAAGATTAGTCAAGTCCATTCCTCCAATCAGTGACATCGCATTGTTTCATCTCATGATGAGCAACTATGAGAGTACCATGACAATAAGGCATACGATCACTTGGCGTTTTATTCAAGGGAGGAGTGATTTTTGTTTTGTGGTACTTTTTCTTTTTCTTTTCTTCTTTTCTTTTTTCTTTTGAATACTGAATCCAGAGAAGTCACCAACCTTCAAGCATGGGTGCATGTCTTTCCAGTGGAACCGCCTTAGAACAACATTGGATTTTTGAGTGCCCTTTTGATTACTCTTACTCCCATTTTCATTAGATCTACAAGGATCTTAGTACAACCATGTTGCATGACAACTCCCACAGATGCCACCAAAGAGAATCTGCAAGTCCCCTTGATGTCACACCCTAATCATTCCCTTTTAGTCCATCCTTCTTCATTCTAGGTACAATGAACACAAAATTAATTTTAAGTTTTAAGATTGTCAAGAATATCACTGTACCCATGAATAGAACCTCCTATTTGTAGAGTGGATGAGTGGGTGCAATGGGCTCATTGTTCTAAATAATTGATCACTCATGACTTAATAACATTGAACACACCTCAACCAATGATCCACATGAGTGTTTTATTCATAGATGAGATTACTAACAAAAATGTAAAAAGACAAAAACACAAAAGATAAGAAGATAAAACAAAAAGTTGAAAAATGAAAAACTAGAAAACAAAAACTTGAAAAATTAAAGAAAACTAAAAAGTGGTTATTAATCCTACTTATTAGAATGAGGGATATCCCTCATAGCTAAATGGTTGAGGACAACAAGGATTAATAATTGACGATGGGGATCCTTGCATTTTGGAAGTATTCTAGCTTGGTCATATTTACCCCATCGGGTTTCACACACTTGATTATAATGAGCATAGTGGGGCAATTTGTATGGTGTAGTTCCCAGATAATGAGTTGACCCCCTATGATGTTGGTGATGATTAGATGGTATGCAAGGATTGGGTTGTCCCTCTCCATGTCTATGTTCATTGGGCTATATGATTGTTAGAGTGTGAGATGGTGGTCCTGATGAAGTTACATGAGGCATTGGGTTTGAAGGTAAGGGTGCACCAAAGTGTGGGACTTGTGCTGGGTTGGAAGATGCAGTGGCCTTGGAATTGTGTTGTCCCTTCTTATGGCTATGTTTAAATAAAGGATGCTTTTGATGTTGAGGAGGATTTTCACTGTTGTTGGTAGTAGGAGCACAAGTAGCATTCGTGGGTTGTTGTTGTGGTGCAGGCACCTTGGGAACAGTTGGTGCCGATGTAGAAGGAGGGAAAGGATGAGAATGTTGAAAATTAGGAGGAGTATAAGGTGTACAAGGTGGTGGTTATGTTGAAAGCATGGGTTGATAGTATTGATGAGAATGGTATTGTGGCGAGCTAAAGTGCGTTGGCCCAGTTGGAGAAACAGGATGTTGAACAAGATAAGTGTTTAGGTTCGGATGATATGAAGGGTGTCTCCAGTCTAGTGGTGGTCTCCCCCATGACTAGGATTGTTGCCACTGTGATTGAACACAGTATCTCTGTACAAACTCTGGATGTAACATGTTTCCCCAATGCTCATGTAAATGTAACAAGATTGGGCATTGGCCCTTAGGGTGATTGTACAGGCAAATGTTGCATTCATATGTATGATTGGCAGTTGAGCTTTTATTTTCCTTATCCCTTCTTTACGAATGTCTAATGTTTTGTCCTGCTTCTTGGGTTGTCAAAACTCTATCTCCAATAATGTTCATAAATTCTCCACACTTTTTATACATCCATTCCAACATCTTATTGATCTTTGCCTCGACTTCTTCTAATGATTGTTGTATCGGCAAAGATGGTGTTTCCACCTTGAGATTGGTTGATTTCTCCTTTTTATGATCATGGACCTTTATTAAGTTGAGATCTTGGTCTTGTTGATGTTTTTCAACACTCTCCCATCTAGCCAATTCTCCTTCTTCTTTTGCTACCCTCTTAACAAGCTCTTGGACTTAATGGGTTCATAGTTTGTATAATTGACCTTGGGCATA
>MNCI01004406.1:28400-61576 GCA_015680685.1 Gnetum montanum
GAAACAAGGGAGGGTCACCTCTTATTTATAGATTTGGTGGTGCACTGCAATAACGCGTACGCGATATCGCAGGGGAAGATGCGATATCACGTATGCGATATCGCGTACGCGATATCGTAGCCCATGCGATATTGCATCCCATCATTAGGTGATGCTAACACCAATGGCAGTGTCACCTATTAGCATCACTCCTACTTCAACACATGAAGGCACATCATTTGACCATAGTTTTGGCTCAATCAACCCTTTAGCAATTGGCTCACGTAATCTTGGAGGCATTGAATAGTAGTTTTGACAAGTTTAGAGGTAGTTTGGAAGGTGAAGGCTACATCCTTCACTTAGATGATGTTGGATGATTCTCAACTGCAAGGAAAACACAAAAGTTTGCCTTTTGATAACATCTTTTGACTACATGTGACCTTCGGCATTCATTTGACATCACCTCTTCATGATGTTTGGTAGCAGTCCATGCATTGAAAATGGTTCTTAGGATCCCAAAATAATAGTTTGAAAGTTAGGATGTAGGGTCATGTTGATGCAAGTAATGCTGTTAAAAATGAATTAGGACCATGTAGTTCTATTGGTAATGGTTAAGATAGCATGGAATCCATGAGGATCTTCACACTTCTTTGGTCCTTGTTTGAAATGAAAACATCCATTAATCCATCAAAAAGGCATGTTTCCTAATGAACTAATGTCCATGTATTCAAGAATGAACTAAATCATATTGCCATCATCAAACATGCCATGCTAATGCATGACAAAAGAAGAGTCTACACATTGCAAGATCCTTATCTTGGACATCATCTATCACTAAGTAGGTTCATCATGATTATCATGCACCATCTTAAACATGTATAGTGCCCCTATCCACTTGTGATAATATTGTACACTTTGCTATCATTACCATAGTCAAAGATTTATAGCCACTCAAAATCCAAAAAATCTATCATGTCATGTGTGCATTAGTGAGATCTAATCTACATGGCCTAGCTTAGGTTCGCATTATAGATTCAGCCTGATAGTTCATAACTAAAACTGATTTGGTCTAATCAACACTAATGCACAACTATAACATTAATTTGCTTGAACCAAAGCTTTACTACCAAATATNTTTGCCTTAGAATGGTATGGTTTTGAGACTTCCTTTTAGTTTCTTTCTTCATCATGATTTTNCATGTCAACCAAGTATATTAGTCATATTATCAATGATTCATATTAGTTAGTCAACAAATTGTCTATATTAAGTCAACAGATTTAAAATAGTTATTATTTATTTTAATATAATGAAATTCATTAAATCATATTTATTTTATTAATTTCAAAGTTATTTCTTATTATTAGGATTTTTTACTATTTATTATATTATTAAGGAAATAATATATAAAAATAGTTTTTAAAAATTAAGATGGATTGAGTTGACCGAAAATAAAGATGGTGACTACTCACTACCATTTTAAACACTGGGTATGAATGCTAGGCTTGTAGGTCAAGCTATTCCATCTTGCCAAGAGCTCATGATCCAATCCTCAATAAAATAAAGAAATCTCTACCTTAGTTTACACTGACATTCAAGCTCTTCTTATACACAAAATCAATGAGGTTTATTTTGTTATTACAACACCATTGTAGTTAAACCAAAGCTTTGAAACTACTATTGGACCCTAAAAATGCACATAGATCATTAGCTTAATGGAAACCAAATGAAATGAAACTAGCCACACATCAAAAATCATGATGAAGAAAGAAACTAAAAGGAAGTCTCAAAACCATACCATTCTAAGGCAAATACTCAAGCAATCAATTCCATTTCCTTTATCTAAAATTATACATGTGATTTATTCCATGTTCATTAACTTGGTAGACAAACTACATGTTAATCATTTGGTTATATTGCTAGGTAAGATGAAAGATGGTTGGTAATCACGAGTGTATATGAGCTATTCATGTTAACATCGAGAACTTAACCAACATTTTTTAGCACATAAATAATAAATAATCATATACACTCATCAACATCATCGTCCTGGTCTTGTCCCAACAAAATGGGATTGGCTACATGAGTTCTTTTTTACTATTCACCTCACAAAGAGCTAGATCTTTGTTTATTTGCAATTTCTTTAAATCATCTTCAATTGTTTTTTCCCATGTCTTCTTTGATCTTCCTTTTAGTGGCTTTCCTAGAAGAATAATGTAGCAACCTTTGTTTATAGGATTATTGTCAAATATTCTTTGCACATGTCCAAACCATCTAAGCCATCATTCTTGTAGCTTATCTAAAATAGAAGTCATTCTAAGTCTTTCACTAATGTTTTTATTATATAGTTTATCTTTTCTAGCAACATTCAACATCCATTAAAGCATTCACATTTCTTCTAAATTGATTTGTTGTTCATGCCTCTTTTGTATTGTCCAACATTTAGCACCATACAAGATAGCATACCTAATTGTTATCCTGTAAAATTTCCTCTTTAATTTTATTAGTATTTCTTTATCACAAAGAATATCACTAACCTATCATCATTATGACCATCCTACCTCAATTTTATTTTTGAAATCTTTATCAATTTGACCACATAATTGGAGGATTGATCTTAGGTAGTAGAACCATTTGCAATGAGAGACTTTTTGGCCTTGAATTGTTACTTCTATTTCACCATTGTTTATGTTGTTATTAAAATTGTAGTCCATATATTCTGTCTTATTTCTACTAATTTTTAAGCCTTTTATTTCTAGAGCATTGCTTCTCTTCTCCATTTTGGTAATAATATTTTCTTGAATTATATCCACCAACACAATATCATCTACAAATAGCATATACCAAGGAGTTTCATCTTGTATTTCCTTTGTTTATTCATTCATAATAATGGCAAATAAGTATGAGCTAAGTGCAAACCCTTGATTATAAACCATTTTTTGGTGAACAACAATATTATCATATCTACAATATCACATCAACGACATTGCAGTTCATCCTACATCATCATTGATATGATGTATTGGAAGCTATGTGGCCTTATAAATATCAACACTTGGTCACATTAGCAACATAAAATTTCATAACAGTCAAAACTATTGCAGTTTCTTTTCGTACTATACACTTAGTGATAAAGTGAATGCTTGCAGTGTGGTGTTGAGTACTTGAATAGAATCTTTATTCGAGTGGATTGTACTTGGGAACTATTCATGAATGACAATAAAAATTGAGATTTTTTTCCACCATTGCAGCATCCACTTAGTTTCTTTGTTTTTACTTAGCTATTTTCCTTAGTTTAATTGTAATTTCTTTAATATGTTTAATTTAGTTAGTCCTTTACATTTCTAAAATACTTTACTTTTAGACGTTTATTAGTAAGGAAAAATGAGTACAACTAGTTTCTAGCGTATATGTGTAATTGTTTGTTAATCCAATAGTATTATTACTTGGTTCACCTAGTAGCATAACACTTGGTAACCCAATGATNACGACCAGATCATAATCCATGGATGGATGGACAATGTAAGTATTTTAGAAGTTGATAATTAGTTCATGATCGATATCTTCCCACTTCAAGCTAGTGAAGTGCAAGTGTATGGTTTAACTCTAAGTAAGGCATTGTTGGCTCATGTTACTTCTAAGTGTAACCATATTCAAAATGAGAATAAGGTCTAAATCTAAGTGATAATAGAAATGTAAATCTACTCTATTCTATGGTGATGAGCAGTCATTCCTGGCTTGCTGTACATGTCTTGAGCTCATGTAACTATCATTGGATTACCAAGTGTTATGCTACTGGGTGAACCAAGTAATAATACTATTGGATTAACAAACAATTACACTTATATGCTAGAAACTAGTTGTACTCATTTTTCCTTACTAATAAACGTCTAAAAGTAAAGTATTTTAGNTTTTTTCCTCCACAAGGCCCATTAAATAATATCTCTAAGTGCTTTGCCATATGCTTTTTCCTAGCCAATGAAGATCATATGAGGATTTCTCCATCAATCATTGTATCAAGAAAATTGCCTCTATAGTGGATCTCCCTAGCATAAATCCTAGTTGATTTTTTAATACTATTGATTCAAGTCTAAGACGATGCTCTATGACTCTCTCCCAAAGCTTCATAGTATGGCTCTTTAGCTTGATCTCTCTATAGTTTGCATAATTTTGTACGTCTTCTTTATTTTTGTAAATAGGAACAACAAAGCTTTTTCTCTAATGGTTGGGCATTTCTCTATCCTTTAAAATTTGGCTAAATAATTGTGTCAGCCAAGAAACCTCTGTATCTCTCAAAGCTTTAAAAAATTTCATAGGAATGTTATATGGTCCAATAGATTTTCCATTTTTAATCTTTCATAAGACTATCTTCACCTCAAAGAAGAAAATTTCATTAACCAAATTGAAATTTGGTTCTTCTTATTTGATGTCTTCTTTTGGGAATTCTTCATTAAATAAATCTTGAAAATAAATTTTCCACCTATTGAAAATTTCATTGTCTTTTACCAAAATTCTTTCATCTACTTCCTTGATGCATTTGACATGATTAGTGTCCTGACATTTCTTGTTTATGATTTTTGCTAATTTAGAAATAGATTTTTCTCTTTCCTTTATTCCTAATTTCTCATAAAAGTTATCCAAGGCCTTATGTTTTACTTTGGATACTAGTACAATTGCCTTCTTCTTTTTTCCCTTTTGTATATTAGCCAATTTTCTTGGCTACTCCTTTGTTGCCATTCTTTAAAGAAATTTTTCTTATTTTGGATAGTGTGTTGCACTTTATCACTCTACCACCATGTCTCCTTTGGGATATATTTTTTTCCTTTGTTTCATACAAAATGTTATTTCCAATTTTTTGAATGTAACTTTCTATTTGGCCCCTTGCAAAGTAATCCTAATTCTAGGTGCCTTTGTAAAGCAATTGTTCTTTAAATAAAGTGATGTTATCTTTTTTCAAATTCCATCATTTTATGCATTCAATACATTATCTCATGTTATCTTTAAAGCTTTAGGTTAAAAAGAAAATTCTAAAAAACTACTGTTAGATGGACAATCTTCTAAGGTGTGTGTTGACATCAACATCACCCATGAATGGGGCTTTATCCTTTCATCACCAAAGCTCGTAAAACATAATTGAGTGTAAACGACATCAAACAAAAATTAATCTGTCCATCAACCCTAGTTTACTACCACTGTCATCCACGCCACACTAGTATTGCTTCCATTGTTGTCACTATAGGATTTGGGCCCTTGCAAGACATGCAATTAGCCATGGTGGTAGGCAAAGAACACATGAGTGGAAACAGAAGGAAATGGTAGGAGTAGCATAGTGAGAATGAGAGTGATAGAGAAATAGCTTCCAAAAACCTATGTGAAATGATGTTGATGTTTGTACAATAAAGGTGAGGTGTTGCAAGATCTTCCTAGACTTGCTGATTACACTAAAGTTGAAATTAAATGCAAGGCAATGTGAATTGCTAAAAAAATTAATGAGAACTCTGATAAAATGATTAGAGAGAAATTGTCAGCATTAGTGACTATACATCCAGATCTGTATATGGCAAAAAGAAATGATGATCTCAGTAACTGGATAGATGCAAAGCCAGATGATGGTGCGAAAACCAAATTTTCCCTTACTATGTACAACTTTTTTGTATCTAACGGTGAGAAGGTGATTTTTTCTGCCAGCACACTAGGTTGTTGGTTGTAAGCCTAATTCTAGAGATATTTTGTTTACTATAATTCTTTATTAGTTAGCAGAGTCCTTGATTATTGCTAATTTGGTGCCACAATAGTACGACACATCTGGTTGTTAGATAATGGCTGTTAAGTGGCATATCATTAGGAGTTTAGTTGTTTTTTGGCCTACTAAATAGCCACTTAGTCATTTGTTGTTGTTGTTGTTGTTCTTGTTGTGTGTGTGTGTGTGTTGTTTTTCTTCATTACAAAAATAAAGATGTGTTTATTCCTATGATTAACATCAGTGGTATCAAAGCCATGAATAGCTCAATTCAGATTTCCATTTCCATTTTTAAATGTCAAAAACTATGATAGGTAGAATGTCCAAATGAAGGTGCCATTTAATTACCACAAGTTACTAGGAGTCTTGGATGATGGAGTTGTAGATATTGTTGAGAATGCAATAGAAGTATAACAAACCATCCATCATGATGCCAAGAAAAATGATAAGAAGGCACTGTATTTTATTCATCAAGGAGTCAATGATGAGATTTTTGAGAATATTGCAAGAGCAACTTCATGAAAGGAAGCTTGGCATATTTTAGTCATAGCATTCTAGGGAGTGGACAAAGTTAAAGAGGTGAAACTACAGACCTTACAATGTCAGTATGAGTTGTTACAAATGGGATCATCTAAAATGATCACCAACTATATAAGTTGCATTCTTATTGTGAAAAACTAGATGAAGACCTATGGAGAGGAGTATAAAGATAAGATCAAAGTGCAGAAGATGTTATGGACACTCATGCTTAGATTTGAACATGTTGTGATGGTAATAGAGGATGCCCATAATCTATCTAAGTTGATAGTTGAGGAATTGTCTAGTAAGTTGCAAGCTCATGAGTAGCAGATGAATGAGTAGAAGCAACCTAAGAAGCTAATTGAGCAAGCATTTAAGAGTCAACTCTCTACCAAAGGTGATCAAGCTAAAAATAATCAATAGAGTGGTAGTTATAAAGGCAGACAACAGGGATGTGGTGGTCATAGTAACAACCATGGAGGGTGTGGTGGTCACAGTAACAACCATGGAGGTAAAGGTAACTAAAATAATGATAAAGAAAGTTCAGGTTCAAGCCACAGAGGCTAGGGTAGAGGTCAAGGTTGTGGACATGGTAAAGGAAGGTATGATAAATCTATTGTTTAGTGTTATTCTTATCAAAAATTTGGTCATTATTCAAATGAGTGCATATATAAAGAGAATAATCATAAGGATCATTATGTACAAAAAGAAGAAGATGAAGAAGATCATGCTCTTTTGATGGTTACTACAACAAGTGAAGCATCAAACTACCACACATGGTTCCTTGACACTAAGTGTACCAATCACATGTGTAGAAAGAAGGATTTTTTTGTTAATCTTAATGATTCAATTCACTTCAAATTCAAATTTGGAATGATATCACTATACCACTAATGGGTAAAGGACAAATACTCATTAAGTTAAAAAATTGGAAATGATAGCACTATACCACTAATGGGTAAAGGGAAAATACTCATTAAGTTGAAAAATGGAGATCATAAATATATTTCAAATGTATTTTATGTGCTAGATATTAAGAGTAATCTACTTAGCATGGGCTAGCTGCTTGAAAAAGGGCATGAGATGCACTTATGTGACAATCAACTCTCTATTTTTAATAAAAGCGGTACACTCATTCTTAAAGATCCTTTGATGAAAGATCATATGTTTTGAGTTAACATTACTAGTGAGGTTTGTGCTTGTCTCAATGTTGTTATACAAGATGAATCTTGATTATGGCATCTTCACTTTGGTAATCTAAATTTCCACAATTTTAAGTTGCTTGCACAAGGAAATATGGTGAAAGTCTTACCTACCATACATCACCCTAACCAATTATGTGAAGCTTACATTCTTGGAAAAAATACAAGAATGTCATTTGTCACAGCAAATAATCGACATGTAGCATAACCACTTGAGCTCATCCATTCTAATGTGTGTGGCATTGTGAATGTCCCATCAAATGGTAACAATAAGTACTTCCTTACCTTTATTGATGATCTCACTAGGAAAGCATGGGTTTATTTTATGAAAGGAAAGTTTGAAATTTTTGATTATTTTAAGAAGTTCAAAGATCATGTTGAAAGGAAAAGTGGTTATTCTGTTAAAATTCTAAGAACTAATGGTGGGTGTAAATATAATTCTAATGAATTTATTAAGTATTGTGAAGGGTAGGGAATAAAGCATGAAGTCACAATTCCTTACACTCCATAGCATAATGTAGTTGTTGAGTGAAAGAATCAAACCATCATGGACATGATGAGGAGCATGCTCAAGGCCAAAGGATTGCCCAATTTTTTTGGGTAGAAGTTGTTTCATGTTCTATTTAATTCCTAAATAGATCTCCAACAAGGAGTGTTCAAGCCAAATGTGAAACATCTTAAGGTGTTTGGCTCTATTTCTTATGTCCATGTTTCAAAAAAAATAAGAACAAAGCTAGATGATCAAAGGGAAAAGACTATTTTTATTGGTTATAATCATGGTGGGTACAAGTTGTTCAACCTAGTGACAAAGAAGGTGAAGGTAAGTAGAGATGTGACCTCTGCCAAAGATGAGGCTTGGAATTGGAATCTAACTGTAAGCAATGACTTTATGAAAAATGCTATTACAATTATTGATGAAGTTAATAAAGGTGCAGTTCCCACCACAACTGAAGAAACTTCACCAGTCTCTACTTAATAAGGTCCTACATCACAAGCTTACTTAGAAATTGGCAAGCCAAGACGAATCGGCAACAAGCAGTTACTTTGCAAGATTATCAAGTACTTTCTAATAATGTTATTAATGATAATGGGAACTTGGTGCACTTTTTTATGTTTGCAAATCGTGAACCTATGTCTTTTGAGGAAGCTATTCAAGATCCTAAAGGGATGAATGCCATCAATGAGGAGATAATGATAATTAAAAAGAATAACACATGGGAGCTTACTAATGTTCCACATGGTCACAAGGTTATTAATGTGAAGTGGATGTTCAAGACAAAGATGAAGTCAAATGGTGAAGTGAAAAGGTATAAAGCAAGATTGGTGGCAAAGGGTTTTGAGTAGAGACCTAGCCATGATTACCAAAAGGTATTTTCTGCTATAGCTCAAATTGAAACCATCAGACTTATAATTTCTTGGGCTACATAGAATCATTAGAAAATCCATCAAATGGATGTCAAGTCGACCTTTTTAAATGGCCCACTTAAAGAGCAATTTTTTTTCAAGAAACCACCAAGTTTTATAAAAGTGAAGGTAAAGTGTATAAATTGAAGAAAGCACTATATGGGCTAAAAAAAAGTGCCAAGAGCATGGAATAAGCACATTGATTCTTTTCTTTAGAAGACTGGGCCCCAAAAGTGTTCTTCTGAACATACTTTATATGTGAAGTTTAATGATTTTGGTGATATATTATTGTTGTGTCTTTATGTTGATGATTTGATCTTTACAGGAAATAATTCCATAATGATTGCAGAATTGAAGAAGTCCATGTTACAGGAGTTTGAAATCACAAATATTGGATTAATGTCATATTTTCTTGGAATAGAAGTAATTCAAAGAAATGATAGGATATTTATCTATCAAAAGAGGTATGCTACTAAACTTCTAAAGAGGTTTCGTATGCATGACTATAATCCTATATGAACTCCTATATTAATTGGAACTAAATTGTTAAAAGAAGGAGATGAAGCATGTGTTGACTCCACCTATTTCAAGCAGATCATTTGAAGTTTGAGATATCTTACATGCATCAACCCTAATATTTCCTATGGATTTGGATTAATTAGAAATTTTCTAGAATCCCCTTGTCAATATCATATGCAAGTCACCAAAAGAATCCTACAATATATTAAGGGTACTTATGACCATGGCCTGTTTTATTCTTCATCTAACAATTGTGTTCTTGTAGGCTACTCTAATAGTGATTGGGGTGGAGATATAGATGATCATAGAAGCACTTCTAGGTACTATTTTTCTTTTGGTGGCACTACTTTTTCATGGTCATCAAAGAAACAATCCATTGTTGCATTATCAACTTGTGAAGTAGATTATGTAGCTATTGCCTCAAGTGTGTGCCAAGCAATCTAGGTACATAACTTAATGAATCAAATTTGTGTTTCCATTGAAGGATTCATCAAGAATTTTTTTGATAATATTTCTACAATTAACTTGGCAAAGAACCTAGTCACACATGGAAGGATCAAGCACATCAACACATGCTTTCATTTTTTTGCGAAATCAAGTTGACAAGAAGAAGATTGAGTTGGAGTATTGCAAGTCAGAAAATCAAGTGGCTGACATCCTTACCAAACCTTTTAAGTATGAAATTTTTATCAAGTTGAAGCATTTGATGGGAATGATAGTGTTATTGAATTAGGCTTAAGGGAAGAATGTTGGTTGTAAGCCTAATTCTAGAGATATTTTGTTTATTGTAATCTTTGTCAGTTAGTAGAGTGCTTGATTGCTGCTAATTTGGTGCCATGATAGTACTACTCATCTAATCATTAGATAATGACTATTAAGTGGTATATCATGAGGAGTTTGATTGTTGTTTATTGGACACTAGATAACAACTATTAAGTGTCATATCATTAGAAGTTTAGTTGTTGTGTTATCTATTAAATAGCCACTTAGTCATTTGTTTTGTGTGTGTGTGTGTGTGTGTGTTGTTTTTCGTCATCAGAAAAATAAAGATTTATTTATTCCTATTATTGACATCATAGGCCTCTAAACTTTTTAGAGAAAATGCTTCAAGGCAAAATGGCAAAGCCAAGAAGCAAGTTTCTTAGGCCAAATGAAAAAGCTTCCTTGAAGAAGAAAATGAGATCATTAATGAATTCAACAATGGAATGGAGACGATGGTGCTTCTAGCATCCATTAAAGCATGTGGAAAAGGTATTTTTCTTATAGGTGCTTCCAGAGTGATCATAATTGACATTGCCTAGAATCTATTTGTGACAACACAAGCAATAAGACATGCCTACAAAATAGGGAAAAAGAGCAAGGTGTTTGCTTAATGACTTGTTGCAGGTGAATTTGATGAACAGATATCTAGAAGGGCATTACTAAAAGAATAGAAGTCAAAGATGCTCTTTACAGACTATGATATTAAGATATTCCGCATATCTCTAAAGTAAAGTAGATGAATATGAGGACTTTTTTTGTCTTTTGTTTTGAGGTAAGTTCCTTGGGCAATGATATGCAAGAATTATGTAAGCGTAGGGATATTTAATTTATCAAACAACTTTCTTTCATAGTTTTAAATCTTTTTGAAATATAATTAGAAGCTGCAATAGCATTTTCTTTATAAAATTGAAACAAAGTTTTTATGACGATTTAATATAAATACCTATCTATATACATGTATCCAAAATGGTAAGTTTATTGTGCTCAAGTCTCAAATTTGTGTCTTCTATAGGATTTGAAAGAGTCTTCACAATTTATTGGTATTTCAATTTTGTAACCAATACTTTTGCATGTCCAATATTTTGTTGGTAGATGTAGTTTTTCTCTATTTAATAAATGACTTTGTTAGTTGCAATGTCACAACTAGCTAATGGATTGTGTATAGCATATTGCTGTTATTTCCAGTCACTTGCACCAATATAATATTAAATTTAAAGAAAACTATGGAAATTAAAATTACATAGAGTTACGTTGGGGAAACTTTCAAGGTGAAAAACCCTAGTAGAAAATTAGCTCTTGGACCATTAGTAGCAGCACAGCTTCAAGATTGAAGAATAGAGAGAATCAATAAGAATAATAGAGAAGAATTGTAGGGAAGAATTATAGCTTAGGCATTGGCCATTGTTGTGTTATATTATTGTGTCAAGGATGCTCCCTTAGAGCTTCTTATATATTACTCGGGTTTTAAAATAAACCCAAAAATAAAAAGGATAAGGTAGTTTATTTTGGTGGGGATAGGTACAATATCAAATATAAAATAGATAAGAATAAAATAAGGTAGAAATATTTGGGGAAATCAAGGCTAATTTAACTTCATCCAACTTACAATTCTCCCTCTTGAAGGTAAAACTACTTTGAAGAATGGTCCAAGCCATTTTTAGGAAATCAAGTCAAAGAAGGCCAAATGTTGATTAGCACTAGAAAAACATTTTAGTAGGAATTAACTTCATGAGTACATCTATAGGATTTTTTTAGTAGATATTTTATTTACAAGTATCCTTTTCTTTTCAATTTCCTTCTGTATATAGTGATACTGTATTTCAATGTGTTTTGTTCAAGCATGAAAGGTTGGATTCTTGGATATGCTTATGGCACTTTGACTATCACAGCCAATTTTAATCGGAGTATGAGTGATGCCAAGTTTAGTTATTAGCCTTTTGAGCCATATAGCCTCTCTGCATGTCAAGTTAGTAACAATGTATTCAACTTTAGCGATAGATTGAGCAACACAAGATTGTTTCTAACTTTTCCAAGAAATTACACCACCAAAAAGATTAAACACATATCCACTAGTAGATTTCCAACTATCAATATCACCATCTCAATCTACATAAATGAAGCCAAGAAGTCCATTGGAATCATTTTTATAATAGATCCCATAATTTGAAGTACCATAAAGATATCAGAAGACTTGCTTCACTACAATCCAGTGTTGTTTCCTTGGATTAGACATATACCTACTAATTTTTCCAATAATGTATGTAATATCAAGTCTAGTAGAGACCATTACATACATTAAACTGCCAATAGCACTAGCATATGGATTTTTAACAATGAGCTCTTTTTCTTCACTTGTCTTTGGGCATTATTCAACTAAAAGTTTAATACTAGTTTCATAAGGTGTAGTCACAAGCTTGCAATCATGCATATTAAATATTTTTAAAATACTTCCAACATATGCAAACTTTCCAAGCTAAAGCTTTTAATTAGGCTTGTTCCTTTTAATTTCCATGCCCAGAATTTTTTGTGTAGCACTAAGATCCTTCATCTCAAATTGAGAAGACAAATTAAGTTTTAACTCTTGAATATCATGTATGCTACTACCTACTATTAACATGTCATCAACATATAGTAGTAAGATAACATATTTTTCACTTGCATTTTTAACATACATATAGGAGTCTTCTACACTTCTAATGAAGCCAAGATTTATCATGTGGTCATTAAAATTTTTATTCCACATGCTTGGTGCTTGTTTGAGTCCATATAGTGATTTTAATAATCGACACACCATATGGTTTTTTCCTTTAATTTCTTATCCTTCAGGTTGAAGCATATATATCTCTTCCTCAAGATCACCATTGAGGAATGTTGTTTTCACATCCATTTGTTCAAATTCAAGATCATAAACATCCATGATAGCCAATAATGATCTTTTGGATGTTAACTTAGTACTCAGAAGAAGATTTCATTATAATCAATCTCCTTTCTTTGAGAAAATCCTTTGGTTACAAGTCATACTTTACATTGATTTCTAGATTTTATTCTGTACACCCATTTATTTCCAATGGGATTTTTCTTTGATGGAAGGTCAATTAATTCCCAAGTTTTATTTTTGTGAATTGATAACATTTCAGCATCCATTGCCTATTTTCACTTTGAATTTTGCATAGATGGACATGCCTTATCATATGTTGATGGATCGTTGATGAGTCACAATTTGTTGCATTGGCGTGGCCTCGTCGATGCATTGTTTGCTATGTTTATGTGTTCCCATTGATGCATTGTTTACCATGTCGACACGACCCCATCAACGTAGGGGTTTTTTTTTTTGCTATAAATATGTTCTCACCAATCACATTTATGGCATCCAATTGATAGTATTAGCGAACTCTTGTAGTTTGTTCATTTGAAAGTTAGAATATTTCCCCCAAGTGCTCGTAGCAAGAGATCTTTATTCAAGTGTTGTCGTACCTAAGCACGATAGTATGTGTGGTAATAAAGATGAACTTCTTGGTAAACCTTGTAGCATTATAGATAGTTTAGATGTTTCATTTATACATTTAATATTTTCAGTTATTTATTCAATATTTTCTAGTGATTAATTTAATTAGGTAATTAAGCAAGATAAGCTAGATAGATTAATTATATAAGTACAACCACTTTGAGCATAACACACATCTGCTTGGTAATCTTAGTAGTGTTATTACTTGGTGCACCCAATGGCATAGCACTTGGTAACCCAGTAGTGGATACGTAGGTTCAAGATGTGTATGGAAAGTGTGACCATATGCTTATGTTAGGACTAGTTAGAGATTAGTTAGTTAGTTAATTTAGATTAGTCATTAAATTACTTTATCTCTCTCTTCAAAGCACCAAAGAACATAAAATATAAAATGATAAAAATCATATGCCTTGATTTCACTTAACCATACCTTTGTACTTTACAAGTGTAATAGGGAAGACAACAAATGACCTTAGGGCAAGGTTCACTACCTAGAAGACTAGTACACTAGAAACTATAAAGTCCACAAAGTTCAACCAGATCACACGCAAACACTTTGTGATTCGTATGGTTGGGCATAGGGGTACCTCGCCACTCATCATTGGTGTTGTTGCTAGGGACTTTTTTTGTTGAACATGCACTATCTAAGATTAGTGAGCATTATTAATATTGTTGGACAAATTCAAGGTCAACATCACTCTTACATGACATATAACTACTATGCACACTGATAATTTTTTTTTTTTTTGGAAAATGTCTTCTTCCCACAGGCATGAAGATGTCAAACCACTAGTCCCACAAGAGTGCAAAGTGGTATATACCCATCTAGATGAGTACGCATTGGACTTCACCTTCATCATACACTAGGATGAGTAGCTATGATTGTGTGACATGGAAGGCAATATCTTAATGCCCCCTAATTGATCTATGCTCGGGATGCTATTTCAAATCCTTAAGAAGTTAGGCATCTTATATCTTCATGAGGAATATGTTGTGATTGGTTATGACACTTGGGACTACCATCCCTTTGAAACACAATGCAAGCAAGATCAACATCAAGAGAAGCACCATGATTTTGCAAAGGGGAAACACTTCACTAATCACTTGTTCCTACAAAATCAAGATGACAATGAGGATACTCCCTTTGAAGGTTCTCAACATGAAGATTCTCCACCCCTTGATGTTGGTGATGAGGGTGTGGCCCTGACCCTTTCATCCACTATTCATAAACCAAGTTTAGGAAAAAGTGACAATCAAGGTAGGAACTCCAGCAAACATCATGATGGTAAGGGATCAAAGGATGGTGGTCATAATGAGCAAAAAGGTGATGGTGAATACCATAGTGGTGGTGGTAGTCCACCTTCCTCTTCATCCTCTTCATATGATTTTGAACATTCCTCTTCATCTTTTGGTTTTCATAATAGCCATTGTCGAAATAATCGTGATGAAGGTGATCAACAAGACAACAATGACTGTCAATGCCATCAAGAATGCAAAGGTGGCAGGAACCATCATTGGCATCATCAACATAATGATGATGATGAACCTATTTTGACAAGTAGAAGTATGCTTAACATTGTAGAGGTAGTAAAGATCTCAACTAGGCATGTGAAAGATAGTCGGATCAAGCGCTTAGACGTGAATAATATCCCAACATTTGAGGGGGGATACAACTTTGATCCACAGACACATCTACAAGATTTCCACAATTCCTGTGCCTTATAGAACATTGAAAATGATTAGCAAAAACTAAATCTTTTCCCTAGGACACTCATCAAGGAAGTTGAAAGCTAGTATTGATCCTTGGAGTGAGAATCTATTCACCAATGGAGTATCATGTTAGAACAATTTAATGATAAATACCTAACATCCTCCAAATTGTCTAACCTAAGAAGGCAAATCCAAGGCTAGTGATAAGGAACACATGAACCCTTAAATGCTACCATGGGTAAATATTATTCACTTTTACATCGATGCCCTGGCCATGGTTATTCTCAAAGGGAATAGCTCTGCCACATCATAGATGGGCTTAGAGTAGAAACTTAAAGAACTCTTGGGGTTTATGCCCAAGGGAAATGGTTTGAATTAAGAGCTCATTAGATCTAAAGGCTTATAGAGTAGGTTGAAAAAGAAGAGGGTGAGTTCTAAAAAAGGGAAAATGCATAAGAGTATAATAGGAATCCTTCCATTTGAAAAAAGGAGGTCCAATTTTGTGATGAGGATGAGTCACCACTTGATGAAGTGATGAACAAGAAAACCTTGTCTATTCCAAAATCTATTTATGAAATTTTGGAAAAAGTTGATAAATTATAGAACTCTTTGGATGAAAATTTCCAAACTACTATGAAAATTGCTAAGGCATCCAAAGAACAAAATAGTAATCATGACTACAGGAGGCAAAAAGAAGCTGAACATGCCTACTAGAGATGTAAGGGCAAAGTTGATGTCATAGAGGAAGTTGTGGAAACTGACTTTGATAATGATACTAGTTGTGACATCTATCAATATGAACATCCAAAGGCGTGTTGCCTTGTGGAATCCTTAACTAGAACATAGGCAAGCACCCAAACAATTGCCTTACCCTCAAGGCAATCCAAGGTAGTTCCACCAACAGCAACAAGCTTATTACCCAAGTGGAGAACCACCACAACCATATGAGTAATACCAATAGTGGCACCAACCACAATCGTGGGGAATGCCATCACCAAGGTAGCAGTACCCCTATAGGAAATACTATGTTTAACAACTAGTTTTTCCAAGAAGTTCTACAAGCCACACCTCATTTCAACATCACTATTACCCTCCAAAGTACCACCAAACACATTCACCATATAATTGGGAAGAGAACCGATATTCATACCATCCTCTGCATCTATCTACACGCATTCCTCCATCATTAACTAAGTTATCTCCTACTCCATCCATGCAAGGAGAAATTCCTTTGCAGTCACAACAACGAAATGCTACAAGGGCTAAACATTCACAACTAACTTTTCTGCCAAGTGGTTCGGATAATCGATCTAGGAAATAATCCTTTTTTTTATCCAACAATCCTCCCAAACCACCACAACCTAATGCAGTTGGTCGCTGTGCATCTCCAACACCCTCATCCTCTACATCAAACACCTTCAAGTGCCCTTTAGACCAAATGCCACCCTAGATCCACACTGTGATGTTAACTCATGTTGTTTCTAATTGGATCAAGGTTGACAATCTTTCCACAAAAAGATCTAATATGGAAAGTCCACTCATTTACCTACATATCGCTGGACATGGGCCATGCAAGGCTCTTCTTGATTCTAGTTCTAGTGTCAATCTCATCTCTCATGACATGTACAAGGCATACAACCTACCACCTCTCAAGAAGAGAAACATTCATTTAGAATTTGTAGACCAATCAATCACTATTCCTTTGGGATTAGTGGAGGACATTATGACCATAGTTAGTGGGTGGTTCTATCTTATCAATTTTCTAGTGATTAAGGTCAAAAATTGCAAAGGTGAATTCCCCATCATTATGAGAAGAGCACGGTTAAGCATGATTAATGCACGTATGGGCATAAGGGATCTCTCCTTGAAAATCTCTAAGGAAAATGAATTTGGAAAGCTAAAGAAGAAGCATATTCTATGCATTATGTACAGTGATAATGGGTGTAATTACATACAAAATATTTGGTCCATCAAAAGTACATACATTAAAGCATGCAATTAGTGTGCATAAGAAACAGATATTCAAAGGTGTTTGTATGTAGCAACCACAAAATAGGAGGGCACCCAGTGGTTGACAACTGACTCAAATAGTAGCACCTTATAACATGTGCTTATGTTGAAAGCATGGATGAACTTGAGCAAGTTCATAACCACCTTTCTAATGATTAAGATGATGATACCTATTAGGAAGAGCTGGAAATCCCTAATAACTTTAAGCAAGAGCCCCTAGAGTTGAAAACTCTACCAACTCGCATGAAGTATGCATAAACAATGGTAAGCCAGTCATAATCAATGTCAAATTTGCTCCTAAACAAAAAGAAATGTTGTTAAAGGTGGTTAATAAATGGTCAGCAACCTTTGCTTGGTCATATCCTGAGTTGACTAGAATCAATCCAAGGATATGCCAGTATCACATTTACACTGACCTAGCCATGAAGCCAAGAAGACAGCTGCAGAGACAGCTAAGTCCCAAATTGAAGTAGATCATCAAGGAGGAAATAGAGCAACTCCTCAAGGTAGGGTTCATCTATCCCATCGTAGATAATGAGTGGGTTAGCCCAATCGTAATTGTGCCAAAGAAAGGTGGCAAGTGGTGGGTCAGTATTGACTTCAGGTTGTTGAACATGGCAACATTTAAAGATCAATTTCTATTGTCATTTATGGACCAAGTATTAGACACTATCTCCGAGCATTACCATTATAGCTTCTTGGATGGTTATTGTGGCTATAACCAAATCCAAATTGCACCAGAAGATCAGGCCAAGGCAACATTCATAAGTCCCTAGGGAATTTTTGCATATTGTAAGATGCCATTTGATCTATGCAATGCCCCTACAACATTTCAATGCCTAGTCCATAGTATTTTCCAATAGTAGATTGGTAGCGGGGTAGAAGTCTTTATGAATGACTTCTCTACCTATGGGGCTACATTTGAGCAAGCCCTAGATCACCTTGAGTAGGTTTTGAAAAGATGTGTTGAAACAAACCTTAGGCTCAATTCACAGAAAAGCCATCTAATGGTCTAGGAAAGCATAGTATTAGGGCACCAAATTTCACAAGAAGGGATTGACATAGACTCAAAAAAGATAAGGGTCATCCAAGGAATAACATGCCAACCAAAGATAGTTAAAGATGTCTGATCATTCTTTGGACATATTGGCTACTACTGACGATTCATAGAAAATTTCTCTAAGATTGCAAAGCCATTGGTCGAGCCTATGAAGAAAGATACTTTATTCATCTAGACTAAAGAGTATGAACATGCATTCCAATAGTTGAAGAAAAAACTAATACAAACTCCAATTCTATGGGCACCATACTAGTCCAAACCATTTCACATAATGATTGATACATCTAATTATGCTTTGGGAGTGATGCTTACACAATTGGACGATAAAAACATCCATATTACATCCACTACATAAGCTAAAGCATTGTAGGTACACAACTAAATTACATCACCATGGAGAAAGAATTAATGGCAATGGTGTATGCTCTTGAAAAATTTAGGCACTATTTGCTTGGTTATAAAGTATTTATGCACATAGAACATAGTGCCATTTGCTTTCTAATGAACAAGCTGATGGTGAGCCCTCATATCATACGGTGGCTTGTGATCTTGTAGGAATTCGATCTCACAATGGTAGATCAGAAAGAAATCAAGAATGTGGTTGCTGACCACCTCTCTTAATTAAGATGGAATAATAAAGAGGAGGAGAGCCTACTCTCTAATTAGTTTCTAGATGAACTCCTCTTTACAAAAGCAATAAATGAACAAATGCCCACAAAACCAACATGGTACAATGGCATCCTCACCTATCTTCTCACTTAAGAGATGCCACAAGATCTTGACTTCTACATTAGGCCAAATGCTTCATTGAAATGAACAAACACCTCTACAAGGTATGCACCGATGGCATGATTCGTTGGTGTGTTCCTGATGAAGATCAACTGCACATTCTCCAAGATGCTCATGAAGGGCCCTGCAAAGGCCACTATGCAAGGAGATGCATAGCCATAAAAATCCTAATGGTAGGATACTATTGGCCTACAATCTTCAAGGATTTCCACTAGTTTGTCTAATCTTGTGAACGCTATCAACAAGATGGTGGGATGACCGCTTGAATGGAAGGTCCTCAACAATGGATTCAACCACTAAAGCCCTTTGACATATGGAGCATTAACTTCATGGGTTCCATCACACCCATGTCCAATGGAAAGGCGTATATCATCGTAACAGTGAATTATTGCACCAAATGGGTAGAAGTAGTAGCTATCACAGATTGTACATCATCCACTATTGCTAGATTTATACAACAAAATGTCGTAAATAGGTTTGGGGTGCCACATGCACTAATTTCTAAAAATGGAACTCATTTCATAGGAAACACTTTTAGAAAGTTGATGCAATGCTTGGGGGTTGAACATAAATTAACAACACCCTATCATCCCCAAATCCCCAAGCCAATGGTCAAGCAAAGATAATCAACAGGGAGCTCACAAAGATCCTAATAATGACCATCAACAAATATAGGAAATATTGGAGTACAAAACTCAACGATTCCCTTTGGGCCTACCACTTAACATGAAAACTTCCTATTGGCTATTCTCGTTATGAGATAATATACAAAAAACTTCTAACCCTCTCGATATAATCTGAGCTCTGTACACTCTCAACAGCCTATGATCTGAATCTTGACCTAAGTCTAGCATAAAAAGAAAGACTAATCAACCTTAATGTGCTAGATGAAAACTGATTGGTGGTCCTATATTTGAATGAGGTGCACAAGGCATTCAACAAGAAACATCATGACCTCAAAATATGGAAAGTGAAATTTCAATTAGGAGATAAGGTTCTCTATTAGAACCCCACACATGTGCCCCAAAAGACAAAGTTCCAAATGTTATGGGAAGGACCTTATTTAATTGATCAAACCTTTCCCTCTAGGGCCATGTTAATCTACAAGCTTGAAAGCCTAAATAAAAAGCAATCGGTCAACATCCAACAAGTGAAAAATTTCCTAAAACCAAGACAAGCTAATGCAAATACCACCTCAATGGATGGACAACCATGCTCCATTTTTTGGATCTCCTCCCTTCAACATAGTCGTGGGGGAGATGGCCATCCATGCTAACCATCCACATGGCTCCTCAGTCTTTCACTTTTTATTTTACACATTTTTGTTTTACACTTTGTTGATTTTTACCTTTTTCTTTAGTTTTTTGTTCTATTGATTATCTCAACTTTTTGTTTTACAACATTGTTAGTATGTATTACCTTTCTTGATTAATTTACACTTTCTTATATATATTTTAATTTTTTTTGTTTGAGTGTGGCTTTTCAATATTTCTACTAATAAAAGTGCTTTATTGCCGCAGGACACAATATCACTGTTGCTAATTACTAATGATGGTTTGTGCTTAATGTTGTGATTGTCACTGTCTGGTTTCTATTTTTGAATCCTGATGTCTGATGGCTATGACATAGTTTATTTTTCATGAAACAAGTAGTGAGTCCATGTCACCCACCCATCCAATAAACTCTATGGGTTTCCTCATTCTAGATGTTTGACATTCCTTTCATTAAAGAAACTTTTAATCAATTGATGACCTTTGAAGTTTCCAGAATTGAGAAGGATTCAAAGGTTTGTATAGGTTGTGACTTCAAGGGAACTCAATACTTTTTGTACTCTTCTACTTGCTTGAGTTCTTGAGTGTCTTTTCATGAACTTCTTACTATTCCATTCCAACCAATAATAGGAAGTCAAATAAAGCCTTTGCATGGTGCAGTTCTCATAAAAAATGATGGGAATTCACCCCTTAGATAAATAAATGGGCTAAAAGCACTAGTTATGGGACTAGAAAGACATGTTACCCATGCCTAAAGGTCCCTTCTAACTAAGGCCCTCTCTCTCACTTCCTATTTCTCTTTTCTTCTCTTTACAGAATGGTGGTTGTTTTGTGAAAGCACTCTTGTGCCTTAAGTGGGTAGATCGGTCTTAGAGTGGTGATGCAAAGTCATTGAAAGAGCTTGGTTTTGGTCTGGACTAAGGATAGGTCTTCTTAGGTCATTTTAAACACAAACTCCACAAGGGGACTTCTTATGACCTCAATTCAAGATTCCATCCCACCTTCTCAATCATCCATCTATGTTGCCATAACTCACCTCACTATCAGTTTCTATGTTATTCTTGATGTCTTAGTTTGACATGTTGGAATTCTTAGATAGATTCTTCTAGGTTAGTCCTTAACTCTTCATGACCATTAATCAACTATGGGGCCACGGGCTCCTTAGTTGAGGTTATGCAAGGGCAAGAAGGGCATGTGCCTGCTATGGGGAGGACCCACTTGCATATCTTTTGGCTTGGTTAGTTAAGTTCCTTACTTTAGACATTGTTACAATCCTATCTTTTGCATATCCCATTATGTATCCCACTTAGTACTCCTTTAAACTTTCATTAAATTCATTCTCCATACCATTTACTCAATTTTCTAAATTTCTATGTTTTGAAACCCTCTTCTACTATTTCTATCCTGTTCATGGCTTTTTGAGGTTCCATTTGATCCCAATTTCACTCAAAAAATCCTTGTATTTTGAAAGTTTGACCAAAGTTAATAAAAGTCTACGATGGTCAATAGCTACATCAACAAGGCCTCATCGATGGGGCCCCATCGATGAGGCCCCGTCAACACTTGTTAAAAACTCTATATATACCAATGCATACTTTGCAATTACTTGACATTGGCTTCATGACACGAGGGAAGTTTTTGCCATTTTTTAGAGCCCATAACTTTCCAACCATTTTTTCAACTCACTTTTATTTTTATCTTACAGTTACCAAAGGTAAGCTCTTCATTATGGGGGCTGCAAACCTTAAGGTTTCTGATGAAATGTTTTGAAACTTTTTCAAACTCCCTCAAAGGGTTAATGAATACAATGATAGGAAACCATCAATTTTTGAGAGTTAACCATTCTAACACCCTTTGAAATTACTTCTTAACATTAAAACATATATAAAATAATGATTAAAATTGATTAAATTAGCCATAATCACAACTTAGCCAAGCGTAACTATCCTAAGGAGATAAGGTATCCCAATTGTTTTATCTTATACAACAATTGCTAAGCTATGGTCATGTAGTGATTACAGATGGCACCAAGACTAAAATGACCGCAAGAGGGAGGACCCTCTCAAGCAAGGAAGAAATGACCCAGAATTCGAAGGAGCCAACAAAAACAAGTCTAGGAGCCACCAGAGGCAACCCGTGCAACAAGACCTCTTCGAGAGAAGCCTAAAGTGGAATTTTTTCAACAAATTCCTAAAGAAGAAGTTCCATTAGAACAATCATAGTGAGGAGAAGCACCAAGACCCATACAAAGGCTTGAAGTCACACTAACACAAGTCTGCTTCGACACCATCAGGTCCTGTGAGATCCAATGCTTAGTTCTCCAAGAACTAAAATTTTGGACATTTTTAAAGCATGCTCTAGCAAAGGTAAAAGCATAATTGCAAATCTCTCCCATGTGGCCAGTCATGACTTCCAATGGGAAGTGGTACATGGAAGAGACGTATCTCTTTTAGAACAATAAAAGGCTAGGCTCCACAATGAAAATCAAGGATATTCAAGTGTCCTACTTGGCTGAAGCTGTCGCACAGGTGTTGTGGTTGCTTGATACTAGGACACAACTAGTAGAGCTGTCAACACAAGGTGACCTTTAGGCCAAAAAGAAGTAGACTCAGTGGTGTTACAGGGTTGACTGTAAGGAATATGATGCACTCATATCGACAAAACGCATATACTTCAAAATTGTGGATTATCACCTTAATCCAATAGTGAGGCCTAGTAAGGTGATTGTGTTTTTTTCCCAAGCATGCACCACTCTAAGTAGGAGATTTCTAGCAAAACTTCCACAATTGATCTATTTAGAGATTGAAAAGTGCTTTAAAGAAAATGAATGTGGAAGGAACACCCTACCTTTTCCATGCCTCATCTAGAAACTTTGCAAAAGGCCAAGGATCATCCACTATGAAAATGACACAATTAGACATGCTCCTTTGGCCTTCTAATTTTAAATAATGAAAGGTAAGACACCTTCCATGACTAAAGAAGAGGAGTAGAAGTTTCCACCTCCACTGCCTACTCAAGAAACAATGCCGAAGGCTTGCGAAACCATTAAGAACTTGCTCAAAATTTGAGAATATCTCTTACATGAATAGGATTAACGTGCAGGAATAAGTGATATGGAACCATCTATATATTAACCTATGATGAGTCACCTTAATGAGGCGGCTCAGACAATCAGCCATATGGAAAGGGGTGGACCAATATTCTTTGCCAAACAGATGTAGTTTCCCACAAGGTTAGATCCCAATGCTTGAGAGGTGATGATGTCATTTTCTCAACACCATTTATTCCCAAAATTTTTTGAGAATGATGCCTCCTTTTTAGTGTGTTTAGAGGAGGGCAAAGAGGTAACTATACTGGTGATGTAACACCAAGGGCAAGAGGCCACTGGTAAAGTAGTCGTTGACCAAATCACTAAAGTGCTTAATGCACCTATAGTGTCTATACCAAATGTATCTACACTTCAAGATGTGCAAACATCTGCAAGCATGGTTAGCAAAAAATTGAGTGTAGCCTAGCATGAATAGTTGTTGGATCAATTGGTAGGGACTAGGCAACTAATTTTGGATATCTTTGATTTTTCGGACATCACTGTAACCCAATCGGGGCTACTAGAAACAAAGGACAAGTGCATCATCCTAGAGGGACAACTTAAAATAGCCTAAGCACCGAACCAATGCTTGGCCATGAAAGTTGTTGATCCTGTGCTCCTCAGCCTAGTAACAACTAGAGATGAAATTTTTCAATAGCTTCAAGAATGACTAAAACAAGCTAAGGAGGAAATGGTGATGACCATCTTCAACTAGTCTATAAAAGAAGCAAAAACCTACTTAGTTCAGAAATACTTGGTTCAAATGCATCAGGAAAATGAATCACTGACCATAGAAAATCATCACCTATGCAATGTTGATACATAGAAGCAACAAATGCAAAAAATCATTCATCAATAGTAGGAGTAACTCACTAAGGTAAATACTGAGTTGAGGAAATTGGCTACAGAAAATCAAAATTTATCTATGAAGGAAGTTCAAGCCTTACACTAGAAGTCTACCATTGAGATTGCCTCCAAGAAGAATGAGGCTCTTAAGTTTAAAAGAGTTAAAAATCACTATAGAAACCTGGTTGTCTTGTAGAAGGAGGTAAATGAGAAACATATTCAAATGGCTAAGGCAAAATTAAATGAAGCCCTTTAGCAACTCTAGTAAGGAAGAAAAGTATGGCAGCCCATCATTAATGGGGTTGATATTTATAACAAAGTAAAGAATTGCTTGAAGGAGTTGCAAATTGAAAAAATGACAAAATACATGGAATTGACCAATCTTCACTATGCAAACTTGGTAATGCTAACTGTCAAATGACTGTGGTCATAATTGGAAAAACAAGTGACCAGCTTGTACTTGCTATACGAGGCTGAGTTCAAGCACCATAAAGATACTAAGCAAAAGCTTGAGATAGCAAATGTTGAACTTAAAATTCTCAAGGCATGGTTCACAGATCAATGATCAACTACAAAGTACTTGGCTAAGAGAATGAATAATTACCAGAAGCTGAAAGATGCAATCAAAGCGTTTGACATCAAGTGCAAATAATTCACTACCTCATTTATCAACGCAAAGGAGCTATTCTTGGTGATTCCCTGTCCTTGGGATGTGCCCATTCTAACCCACATTGGCAAAGCTGCATGGACAATGCATGATCCCAAGAGTATGGAAGAGAAAATGAAAGCAATGTTGGATGCTTTTCACCTCCCACTAGAAGTTGTAGTAGTAGTAGGATAGCCATAGCTACCTCAGCCACTGCATGTGCCTAAAGCTAGTGAAGGTCCTTTAGAGCCTCAAGAGCCACTACCACCTGGGACTATATGACCTTCTTCACCAACTTCATGCCATCAGAGGAGATGTTGTCCAATTTTAAAGAGTCATGTCATGGTGTTCAATTTTTGTGTCATGAACACCATAATTTTTGTAATGTGTTGATCTGTATACTCAGACACTTAGTTTTGTCAAGTAAATTTTCTTTTTTTTTTTTATTAAAAGTTAGTTAATAATCCCATACCTTCCCAATTTTGTAAAGAAACTCAAGGATAAGTTTTCATTTAGTCATGGGGGTATGATGAGTCATAATTGGTTACATCAACGAGGCCTCATCGATGCATTGTTTCTTGCATCGACACGGCCTCATCGACATAGGGTCCATTTTTTTGCTATAAATGCATGCTCACCAGCTGCATTTGTGGCATCCAATTGATAGTATTAGCCAACTCTTGTAGTTTTTTCATTTGAGAGTTAGAATATTTCTCTTGATTTTCCACAGCAGGAGTCATTGAGTGTACAAATATGTATTCAAGCACTATTGTACCTGAGCATAACATTGTGTGCAACAATAAAGATGAACTTCTTGATAAACCTTACAACATTCTAGATAGTTTAGATGTTTCATTTATACATTTAATATTTTAGTTATTTATTCAATGTTTTCTAGTAATTAAGTTAATTAAGTAATTAAGTGAGATAAGCTAGATAGATTAATTACATAAGTACAACTGCTTTGAGTGTAACACGCATCCGCTTGGTAATCCTAGTAGTGTTATTGCTTGGTGCACCTAGTGGCATAACACTTGGTAACCTAGTAGTGGATACATGGGTTCAAGACATGTATGGAAAGTGGGATTAGATTCTTATGTTAGGAATAGTTAGAGATTAGTTAGTCAGTTAATTTAGATTAGTCATTAAATTACTTTATCTCTCTCTTCAAAGCACCAAAGAACATAAAATATAAAATGGTAAAAATCATTTGTCTAAATTTCACTTAATCATACCTTTGTACTTCACAAGTGTAATCAGGAAGACAATAAATGATCTTAGGGTAAGGTTCACTGCCTATAAGACTAGTGCACTGGAAACTATAAAGTCTACGAAATTCAAATGGATCACACGTGAACGCTTTGTGATTCATATGGTTGGGTGTAGGGGTAATCATTATTTTCAATAAACAAGACATATTCTTCTAAATGTAAATGTAATCCTCATATACATGTTGAACATCTTAAATGATCTTGTTCACTTTATTGTTATATTCTCCCTGTTCATGTGGTGTATCTTCGACTACCATGCTATCACTATCTTGTTCACTAGGGATAATATCCCTAGCTAAGGGAGGATGACCCTTAGAAATTTCATTATTAATTTCAATAGGCACATACATCAGAGTTACATCATTTAAAGGAGTTTTTTAATTTGAAGATTCCTCCTTCATAGATCAACATTTTTCTCTAAAGATGACATCTTGACTATAAATAACCATTTTAGTTTATGAATTATACAACTTAGAAGCTTTAAAATCATGTTCATATCCAAGAAAAATACATTTGAAAAACTTAGAGTCTAATTAGTACCTATTAGATTTTGGAACATGTACATAGTCTTCACAACCAAAAATCTTCAAATAGTTTAAATTAATGAACCTACCACTGCAAACTTCCTTTGAAATTTTTCCATCAAGAGTTGATGAAAAAGATCTATTGATAACATAACATGTAGTCATTACTACTTCACCCAAGAAATGCTTGTCAAGATTAGATTCATTGAGCATACATCTGGCATGTTCCATCATCAATGTTCAATTGAAGTGTTGTGCTACTCCATTTTGTTTAAGAGTCCCTAGAATAGTCTTTTACCTTTGAATGCCTTGTTCTTTACAAAAAACATTAAATTTAGCTGAGTAAAGCTCACCACCATTGTTAGTTCTTAGAATTTTCCAAATACTTCAAACTTATGTTTTAATAAATAGATTTAGCTCTTTCTAGAATAATCATCAATAAAAGAAACATAATACATAGCACCTCTAAGAGAACTTTTTTTAATATCTTTAACAAATTCACATACATCACTATGTATTAATTCTAATATCTAAAGAGATTTATCATTACTTCTTTGAAAACTCTGACGCCTCTATTTACCATGTAGACAATGATGGTAGAAATCCAAAGAATATTTTGAAGGCTTAAATTTACCTTGTTTGTAAAATTCCTTAAGTCCTTTTTCGCCAAGATGTCCCATTCTTTTATGTCACAAATCAATACTTGAATTTAAATCAATAACTAAAAATGCACTTAATTTTTGCTTTACTATCTTAGCTTCTAATTTATACAACTTGCTTGTTTTAATTCTAGAAGCCAAGAAAGATGAACCATGTAGTATTGAACATTTTCTACCTCCAAAGATAATAATTAGTCCTACATCATCTAGTTCACTTACGAATGAAATATTTTTAGTAAGTGTTGGAACATGACATACATTGGGATTCGATTTAACAACATTTTGAAACTAAATCTTTACCTTTCCATAACCTGTAACTTTGCATACATCATCTGCATTTTTCCTATTATTTCCTTTATACATAATGTTGAATATCACTTATATTCCGCATTGGTATATTTTCTTTGTACGCATAATGTCTAATATGTCATATATTTGATGTTTTCCATGACATTTGAGGATGAAATGTCACAATTGGTATTAGATAAAACCATGATCCAAAAGGCCATTTAAAACCATGGACTAACTACAACATGAATCTGATGATGAACCTTAAATCCATAACATAGGGAAAGCCATTAATCATCACAGAATGTACTGTATATTTGTGATGCAAGTCAGAAGATACCTTTGGATCTAGCATCTAGATCCCAGCAACCAACAAAATTTCTTTCATGGATATCATTAACCAATGAATATTTGATCACATCTCATCAAAATTCATCAATTACAAGAGATGTTGATAAGTAATGATACATCGGTCCAGGTAACTCTTACCCATCTTGATACTATAATTATTAATCGATTAGGGTAATTGTTAAATTTATTTCACGAAAGTTAGTAACCATGACCTAAATTGATTTTTTTTGTTAAAATTTACTATCCAAGTAATCTAGAAGATTCCAAGTTACCATATGTTAGTTTAGAAATGTCAATCAAACAAAATAGGCTAGTTTGGTCCTTTTAAATCTCAAAAAATCAGCTTCATTTTTAACCCTAAAACTATGTCCAATGCATAGTACTTGTCGAGAAAATTCCAACAGTACAAATTTTGTCTAATTAGACTTATAGTCTGGGAGATATTGACGCTTAAAGTTTTTCATTATATGCACATTAAAATAATATTAAATCATTAAATTATTACTTTATTATTTGAACAAAAAAATTAGGATTGGGAATCAACCTGGAATTGTCATTTACCCACACCAAACCCTTACCCTGCCATTAGTCAAACCAACACATCAACCACCAATGCAAAGTGGAATAAAATAATAATAAAAAGTTTCAAAAAAACCTTAAAATTTTTTTAAAACAGGAGGTCGTGGGTTCAAACCTTGAACTCTTGTGTTTAAAATCCATTTAAAAAATATAATATCACTATATATATATATATATATATTTAAAAGAAACTGGTTGTGCTTGCTGCCAACCACGCCCAACCACGACGAGGTTACAGCAAGCTGCAACTAGTCGTGGCAAGGCCACGGCCAATCCTAGCTGCTAAATTTGGCCCTTGGGGTTAGCCCCCAATGGGAAACAAAAAAAACTGTGTCATGTGCCTTTGTCACCACCACTAGTGCTCCTCTACCGTCGTTGCTCACACCTCTATTGTCGTCTGCCATTTGCTCTTTTGCCAACATCACATAACCTTCATCAATTGCCCATGCTACTTGCTACCATTTGCACCTCTATTTGCTACCATTTTCCCTACCTGCCCGCGTAGGCTAATGCAAGCTGCCAACTAAAACCCTTGCTTCCATAATTCACCAAAACCCTCGTTGCATTTTTTGTTGTCGCTGGCCATTCTTTTGGTAGTTATGTTGTCGTCATTAACTACACTACATGCCAACTGTCACTACCATAGTCGCTACCACCTGTGCCACCACTACCTTCCACCGCTATCGAATCGCCATTGTTGCCCACTCCACCTGCACAATCTGCTACCCAACACTATGCAGCCTTAAACGGCCATGTCGTATTACCTACAACCATGCCTGCCATGCTACACTACATCACATCTCACCTCCTGCACCACCCATCACTACCTCCCATATCATCCATCATTGCCTACCATGTCATCCATCACTACCTCCTATGTCGTCCATCATTGCCTCCTATGTCACCCATCACTACCTCCTGTGTCATACATCACTACCTCTCATGCTGCCTATTACTACCTCTTGTGTTATCCAATGCTACCTCCCATGCTACCCATCATTGTCTTCCCTGCTGCCCATCACTGCCTCCCATGCCACCCATCACTACCTCGCATGTCATCCATCACTACCTCCTGTGCCATCCATTACTGCCTCCAACGTCATCACATGAGCCTTGAAATGGCATGTCACTGCGACCATTGGTACCATTCACAACTGATGAGTGGCAAGGTACCCCTACACTCAACCATACGAAACGAGCATAACACGCACGATCCAGTCGAACTCCGTAGACTAAATGCCTACACGCCCCATGGAACACTTGGGGTTAATCATTTGTTTTCTTCCCAGACTTACTTGTGTTTGTCACGGTGTATGGTTAAGTAAGTTTAAGGTATATGATTTTTATATCTTTTATGTTTTTCTCCTATGCTATTGAGGTGAAGGGTTGAGAAACTAACTAACTCTAACTAAAGACTAAGTCTAAATTAACTAGCATCAGCATCCATTCCCACTTACTGTACACACCCTAAACTATGCAACCGCGGCTACCAAACGCTAATCGTTAGTGGGATCACCATGCGTAACGCACGTGCTCGAAGTGGTCGTACTAAGGCACTTAAATAGCCTAAGCATAATGAGCATCCATTCCTTGACTAGCCGTACACATCCTTAGATGCTCGTAATCAAGTCGTACTCATTCCGCATTCTAGGAGTTGAGGGTGAGAGAATCTAATCGCGATGAGCAAAAAATTCCTTGATTAGCCGTACACATCCGTAAATACTCGTAATCAAGTCGTACTCATGCCGTGCTACTGCAGGGTAATAAATAACAGGTAGAAAATAACATGTAAGAAATAACAAGTAATAAATCCTATTCCATGCACTACAAGGTTTATCCACAAAGCTCATCTTTATTGCCGTACACAACTTGCGTTCAGGTACAATGTTGCTTGAATAAAGATCCATTCACTTGGGGACTCCTACTGCGGGCACATGGAAAATATTCTATCTCTGGAGTGATCAATCTTCTAGAGTTTCCCTACTTCTAGCCTAGGATGGAAAATAAGGGGAGTGTCGCCTCTTATTTATAGATATGGTGGCGAACCACAATATCGTGTATGCGATATCGCAGGGGATGATGCGATATCGCATGGGATGCAATATCGCAGCTCATGCAATCGCATCTCATCAACAACGAAACAATAAATTCTTTGTTATATGATGAAAAATTTTTAATTGTCCGTCAATTGACAAAAAAATTTGAAATTTCTATCAATAAATGAAAAATTCAAATTTTTATCATTAAATTGTTAGTTTAAAATTAGGAACTTGCAAAAATAGTTTCCAGAATTAGAATTTGGCATGGTGGTAGCAATAGAGATAAAAATTCCACAATTAAGCACACTCGCTTTGGAGTAGAACTAAGATGGATGACCCCTCGGGAAGTCTTGTTTTTCGCACCAAAGTACTTAGATTCTAAAAGCCATACCTTTTAATTTTGAAAATATTTTTCGATGAATGAAGAGTCATTTCCTATAGATTTCAACCTTCCGAACCTAATGGTGAAGTCAAATCCATCCCAAGGAACCCCAAAAATTATTTTTTACTCCTTTCCCGATATAGCACCTCAAGATCCTCAAAAGTTTAATTTTGGCATCGCTCAAGCATGTGATGTCTATTTTCAACATATGAATAATCATTTCTAACATTTTTTACCTTTCTGAACTCAATGGTGAGGTCAAATTTATTATCTAAACACCCTATAATTCAATGATATTATAAATTTAAGCTTTCAAGCTTTAAGATTTAGTGCATAACCCTTGCAAATAGTCTTAAGATCACTATGGCATGTCATTAGTTACACTACCAGAGTTAGTGTTCTCAAGGCAGGTAGAAAGGTCATCAAAAATAACATAGTTAAATATTACTAAAATTAGATAATATAATTATAAAAATAGATAATATAGTTATTTAGTTGATGTAGTTATTATTAGTCAATGTATTAGTTAATGATCAGTTGATGTAGTAGTTGGAGAATTAATTTAAGAAATAGAACAATCTTCAACCTTTAAGAAAAAGGGTATATTAATACATCTTTCAATCAAAACATAGGACAAAACAACATGGAGACACAAAATCTTATTTCAACAAGGAGTATGATACTCATGAAGAGAAATGATCCAGACAAGAATCCAAGAATAGGAATGAAAGTTGCAACATACAACGTGCTTGCAAGATCGCTAGTGAGTGAGAAACAATATTCGTTATGTCCATCATGGGCCTTGGATTGGCACGAATATCAATACCCATGAATTTTAGTAGAATTACAAGATTTGGATGCTAATGTCTTGTTCTTACAAGAAGTCTTACCATGGGAATTTCTATAGCAATTCCAACCAGATTTGAAAAAGATGGGATACAGAGGTATTTATAAGTAAAAAGGTTCTTGTGGAAGTTCTTCTTTTGAGTTGTACAAATTAGCATATTGTAGAAATTACAACATGAATGGTTGTGTGCTATTTTACAAAGAAGCAAAGTTTGAATTGGTACAAAGATTTGAATGGAGTTTAGAAAATATGATTTTTGAAATTCCAAAACTTCAAGCAATGGGGAAAAAAGAACAATTAAGATTTCAGAAAAATCACATAACCCTGGCAATGATTCTAAAAGTTCATCTATCAAGAAGATGTGTATGCATGGTTAACACACATTTAATTGCCAAACCAACATGTTCAAATGTTAGACTTTGTCCAGGAGCATACTTGATTAAGCAAATAGAAGAAAGTTTAAAGAAGAAGTNTAACTTAGGAATAACTTCTTCTTCAAACTTTCTTCTATTTGCNGGAAATAGTTTTTATCAATTCTTAAAATATGGATATGTAAAGAAATCTTTGGAAGATGAACCTGACTTGAAGAAGATGTTTCCATCAATTCAACATGCAAGTCCATTAGCCAGTGCATATTTTGCTTACTTTAAATCTTTAGTAGATAAATTAGATTTTAGAATTTAGGAACAAATGATGTTGATGGATAACACTCATCAAGAACCACAGTTTACAAATTACTCTACGATTATTAATGAAGATGGGTCAACAACATTCTTTATTGAGACTTTGGATTATATTTGGTATGATGCCTAATTCTTTCAAGTTACCAAGTTACTAGAGTTGATCTCTAAAGAAGAAGTTGAGAAGAATCAAGATCAAGCCTTGCCATCCTGAACAAGACCATTTGATCATATACCACTTATGGTAGAATTACAATTACTCCTATCAGTTCATAAGGTTGATCAAGATCAAGAAGTATCTCACTCTTACTTTTATTTGATGATCTTATTATTTATTCATTGTTCAATTTATATTTCAATTAGATTAATAAAATATTTAAGAAAATGCAAGTTGGGAATAAAGAATTTGCCCTACCTTCACTTGGATAACCAGATATGAGTTGCACATTGTGTGACCCTGGTTAGAACTAGTGATTGGTAGTTGGTAGATCTTTAATTCACTTCTTAT
>MNCI01004407.1:0-13028 GCA_015680685.1 Gnetum montanum
GCTTGCAACTAGAAATATGTTAAATATTGTAGAGGTTGTGATAATTCCAATGAGACATGTGAAAGATAGTAGAATTAAAAGGTTGGATATGAACAATACCCCCAATTTAGAAGGGGGATACAACTTAGATTCACAAAACCATCTTCAAATCTTTCATAATGCCTATGCCTTGAAAAATGTTAAGAAAGAATGGAAAAAGCTAAAGCTAAAAGTTGGAACTAGTCCTTAGAACCAAAATTAATTAGATGATGGTATATAATTCTTGAACTCTTCAATGATAAGTATCAAACATACTTCCAAGTGTACACTATGAGGAAGAAAATCCAAGGGTGAAGATAAGGAAGACATGAATCCTTGGATGCAACCATGGATAGATATTACTCTCTATTGCACAAGTGCCTAGGCCATAAATTTTCTCAAAGAAAGCAGATCCACCATATTATAGATGGGCTCTAAATAGAAATAAGAATAACTCTTGGGATCTATTCCTAAAGAAAACTTTCAAAACTTGGAGCCCATCAAATCCAAAGGTTGATTGAGTAGGTGGCCAAATAAGAAGGCAAGTTGTTAAAAGAAAAGTATAGAGAAGTTCAATCGGGATCCTTCCATCCAAAANGAAAAGTATAGAGGAGTTCAATCGGGATCCTTCCATCCAAAAAGGGAAAGTTTGATTTTGTGACAATGAGAAGGAGGCATTACTTGATGAGGTGGTGCAACATAAAACCTTGCCAATACAAAATTATATTTTATAAATATTGAAAAAGGTAGATAAATTCTAGGATTATTTAGATGAAAAATTCTAAACTACTCTAATAATTATAGAAGAGTCCAAAGAGCAAGTTAGCAGTCATGATCGAAGGAGAATGAAAGAAGTTGAACATGCCCACCAAAGGGATAAGGGAAAAGTTGTTATCATTAAAGAAGTTATAGAATTTGAGATAGATGATGATGGTGGATATGAAATCTACCAATATGAACATCTTAAGGGATGTTTCCCTATTGTGTCACACGTGTAGAAGTCTGGGATGTAGGTGTTAAATCCTAGATTGGCAAGAAGGTAAGCACCCAGGAGGTTGTGTTATCCTTAAGGAAATTATAGGTAGTTCCACCAACAACAAGCCTACTACTCAAGTAGAGATCCACTCTAGCTTCATGAGTAATACTGGCAATGGTAACACCTATAGTCATGGGGGATGCCACCACCAAGGTAGTAGTATCCTTATTGGTAGCCAAATCTCTATTGGCACTATGTTCAACAGCCAATTTCTTTACATAACTCTTCTAGTCATGCCTTCTTTTAGCACTCCTACTACCCTCCTAAATATAATATAGCTAAATCTCCAAGAGGGAAATACCATTTCCATATTACCCTTAGCATTCTTCTGTACATGTACGTTTGTCCTCAACTCAACTACCACCAACTCCTTCTATGTAGGTTGAACTTCCTACCCAGCCACAACAAAGAAATGCCATGATGACTGTTAACTTACAACTGGCTCCTTAGCCAACTAATTTAGAGAAAAAACCTTAGAAAAAACCTTTCTTCTAAACTAGTAGTCCTTCTAAGCCTTCACATACACTTGCAGTCGATGACCCTACTTCTCCCAGCTCCTCTACAACCTCATTCAAGGTCCCTTCAAAAAAAAAATGCCAAACAAAGTGCACACCATGATGTTGACCCATGCTACCATGGATTATTTAAAGGTTGGCTACATTCCTAGGAAAAGATTTGATCCTAGGAGTTCCCTCATTTATTTGCAAATTAGTAGGAATGAGCTTTCTAAGGCTTTTTTGGACTCAGGTTGTAGTGTACATTTGATCTTCCTAGAAATGTACAAGGCACGGAACCTACCTCCACTTAAGAAGAGCAACATTTTTCTGGACTTGGTAAATTAGTTTATCACCATTTCCTTGGGATTTGTGGATGGCATTGTGACCACCATCTGTGTGTGGTCCTATCTTGTTGACTTCCTAGTTACAAGGGGGGAGTTCCTAATCATCATGAAAATGACTTGGTTGAGCATAATTGATGCATGGTTGGAAATCCAAAACCTCTCCTTGAAAGTTTCCAAAGAAAATGAATTTAGAAAGATAGAGAGGAAGCATGTTCCATGCATTGTGTATAATGACATAGGGTGCAACCATTGCGTATCACTAGTTTTAGGCCATTTCGGGCCATGGCATTGAAGCATATGAGCAGTATGTGGATAGGAAGTAGTGGGGTTGCTATGCTAGGTGAAGCTACTTCTTGACCCAACAGGGGTTGAATGAGACATAAGGCTAAGGCGCTCCATCAGGGCCTTTTTCTACGTCATCACGTCCCACTTGGAAGAGCAACTTAGTCCATGTGTTTTCATTTTGGGGATTAGCTCGTTGAACCGACCCCTCCACTGGGTAGTCAGTGTAAGTTGCAACAGGCACTTCATTCTCAGAAGTTATGACCTCTGAGCCTTCTTCCACACCTATGTTGTGGATCACTTGCATTGCTATTTTGTCACCATGGATCATCACTTCTCTACCTGCGTAAGGTAGGCAGATCTCCTAGTGTATGGGTGAGGAGACAATCCTAAGTTCTGCTAACCATGATCTCCCCAAGATTAGCTTAAACCCAGGCATTTCCTCGACCACGCTGAATGTGGGGTTTATGGGGAACTGGTCCCCTGCTATGAACTTTATGTGAATTGTGCCTTTCACCATGACTCATGTCCCATTGAATGACCTTAGGCATGCCATCATTGTGGGCTTTAGCTAGTTGACCAAGGCCAGCTTGTCTACAATGGGGAAGGGGATGACATTTGTGGTAGCCCCATCATCAATGTGTACCCTTTAGATCCAGTGTTGACCGACTCGAATTATGATGAACGGGGGTGACATGGTCACCTAACCTTTCTTAGGGTCTTCCCTCATGGCGTCATCACGGAAGGTTAGTTGAGGCTATTCTGACCTTGTGGGCATGGAGAGAAGCATGATCGAGTAGATCGCTTCCTCCTTTGCTGGCATGTCTTCTTTGACTAAAGTCATTGTCAACATGCAGATCAGAGCATCATGGTGTGGAGTAGATGTCATGATCAAGTTGTACAAGCTCAGGGTAGTTTTTTTTAGAGCTTGTTTGACCTGCGTGAGGGTGTCTAAGAGGTTTTGGTCACCTCCTAGTTTGACGCCTTCCTCCTCGTCTATCGATCCCAGAAGATAAATTTCTTGAGGAGAAGCAACTTCAGATTTGGGCTTAGATCCTTGTTGGTAGAATGATGTAGGTTGCATAATTGTGTTGACCTTTGTCTTTGGCACAAATGCAGGGAGTAAGGCTGTAGGCTTGGGGGTACCTAGGATGGTATATCCCTTAGACATCTTGCCTGCGAAGTGGGCTTCTCACCTTGTGGGGAGAGAAGGTTGCTTGGCTATTTTCTATGAGATAGGGCCCCGTCGAGGACGTCAGCTCCCTGATGATGAATGGAGCTAAAGGTGTTAGGGGGTGGAGCCATGTGGCCCTGCTAATAGGTGGTGCATAGGTAGATGCCCGTGATGGGACTCTTAGGACAAACAACTGTTGTGAGCCTTGACCAACCACTGATGATGCTGGTGCACTACGCTGAGGCACACGGATCACAAATGGTTGCTAGGATGGCCTAGGATCACTGTCGATGTTGATGGTGTTGATTACGTAACCAAAATTATTGGCATTGAGGGGATCTGCATAGACATACATAGATTGATTTTTGGGGTGTATTGGGTTGCTTTCATCTAGCACCAGTTTCCCTTGGTCAATTAATCTTTGGATGTCATTCTACAACACCAGGCAGTAATCCATGTTGTGACCACACTATTTGTGGTAGTCACAAAACCTATCTAGCCTAAAACGCCTAGGAACGGGAGGCTCGTTAGGCAAGGCCAAAGAGGGGTTCCTAAGGAGGTCACAGTAGCGTTGATGTTTCATAGTTGCTTCTTTCGGCATCTATTTATGTCAGATGTATCCCGCTGGCAGTAGTTGCTTCAGAAGTTTCGAAGGCTTAAGAGGCAATGGGGTGTACTTTGAGTAGTCTTTATAGTCAAAGTTTGGCTTGGGTTGTGTGAAGATGTGTCAGGTGTGGGTGTAGCAAGTTGTAGCACGTGGTCCTATTTGGGCACAGGGTTAGCCACAGGTGTGGCTAATTTCTTATTGTTCTTACTACCATTGTCGCTAGGTTTGGGCTTGGCATCGGCTGTCAAAATGACCACTATGGTTGTTGGGGCTTTACCTTTTTCCTTCTTTGCAAAGGTGCTCTTGCAAGTGATGTAGGTTGGGTCTTTGCTTGCCTTGGCTGCATCTTGTGTGCTCTTAGTCTTAGTGAAAGCCTGACTAAGAGAGTGAGGAGCAAGGTAGTACAGTTTGGACTTGATGAAGTCATTCACTATGCCCTTAAAGATAGCTAGTAGGTGGGCCTCCGCAATGGGCTCACGGATCTCCTTAAGGGTTACACTCCAATGCTAGATGAACTTTTGGACTAGCTCTAGGGGGTTTTGCTTCACACTCATCAACTAGTCTAGCATGGTTTCAGGCTTCAAGTTGTACTTGAAGCGCATCACGAACTGGGTCAGCAACTCTTGCAAAGTTGAAATGGATGAGCGTGGCAATGCATGATACTAATCTAGAGCTTTCCTAACTAAGGACATGGTGAAGACGTGAATGATTGTGTGCGTCCGTTGTTGCAAGAGCAAAGAATCTGACTTGAAAGTGACAAGATGTGCTTTGGAATCTCCCTTCCCATCATACTTTGTGAAGTGTAGAAGAGACATCCCTAGGGGTAGTATTAAAGTAGGGATTGCAGGGCTAATGGGATCATCTTGGTAGAAGTTCATGACTTGTACCATGTCGGACCTAGCATTTTTGAGGCATTTTATTTCCTTAGTGAGGGTCTGGATGAGCTAAAACACTTGGTTTAGACCTGGTGACATTGTAGATGGTTGTGGCGCTACAGAGGCCACTCCCACCTATGGTATGGAGGGGGTGGTTGTGTGACCCATTGGTGGTACTATTGGAACAACCCTCATGAGCGATGCTACCTATGTTATCCACCACCCGACAGGTGGTGTTGTTAAGGTGATGACCATGGGTTGGGCTGCCAGATAGACTGCTTGTGTCACTGGCAGCATAGACCATAACCTCGTGTTGGGTTGTACTATCTATGAGGCTTGGTATATTTGAGAGTGCACGTAGTGAGACATCTGTGACGGTTGCGGGGTAGGTAAAGAAGAAAATGGGGCCCACCATGTGGATAGGCCAGGGCCCACCATAGTGAGTAGAATAGACGTGAATGTAGAAATAGAGGAAGAAGTCATGTATGTTTGTGAAGTCAGTATGCTATGAACATGTGGCAGGGTAGCCATGGTTGGCATGTTATGTGCCACAGGAATATAGTGCTGAACAACCTGCAAAGGGACAGTAGCTATAAATGGAATAGGCAAAATAGGTGAGAGTAGGTGTTGAAATGCCACAAGATTGGCATGGCTACCCATAGTAGCTATAATCGCAAGTTGTGGAAGTGTAGGTGTAATTACAAAGGGAGCAGTAATAGATGACAACTTAGCCTAGAAGGACTAGGTAGGAGGGATAGGAGCGGGGTCAATTGGACCTCCCTCATCCGACTAGGAATCGAGTTCCTCCTGTCCATCCTAGAAAGCGTCATCTTGGTTGGACGCTATGTCCTATTGCTTCCTAAGCCTAGCCAACTGGATTAGTTGGTCTAGAAGCCTTTAGTATGCTTTTGTTAAAGGTAAAGAAACCTTAGGAGTAGGAACAAATTCCTTCTTGTTACAGTAAGAAAACTCAAAGCTATGTTTGTCCTTGAGTTCATGTATGTCCAAGGGAAGATTGGCCTGCACCTTTGCACAGAGGAAACTATAATGCTCATGTTGCTAGGCCAATCCCTTTGGTCCCCAATTTTGGATTATGAGAGATAGATGTGTTTCTAGTGTCAAATGCAGCAGTTATTTGGCACCAGTAGTGCCTTGAACCGTGATGGGAGATTCAACGTTGAAGGGAACTTCCACATTGAAGGCATTGGTAGCAGTATTTGAAAAAGCCATTGCAAGCTAAGTAGTTTTGAAAAAGAGCGTAAAAAAAGTGCAAAAAGAACAAATAGATTGAAAAGAAACTAAAAGAATGCTTTACATTTTTCCGGATTCCTGAGGAACTGTCGAGGCAACCGATCTGCACCACACAAAGTGTAAATAACCACGAAAGGGTGTCACATTTACGCCAATGCGCGATGAGATAAAAAGCACATGCAAGACTATGGTAAGATAAGTTTAATTAATTGGAAAAGGCCTTGTGTCTCGCAGGGTCCCCAAGGAACCGTCAAAGCGACCGATCTGTACCATGCAAGGTGGGGTACATAATGCATGCAAAACCATGAGGTAGGTAAGTTAACTAGTGAACAAGCAGGCTTTATGTCTCATGGGGCTCTGGAGGAACCGTCAAGGCAACCGACCTATACCATGCATGATTGGGTACATAACACATGCAAGACTGCCATAGGATAAGTTTGGAAAAGGCTTTGCTTCTCACAGGGTTCCCAACGAACCATCGAAGCGATCGATCTATACCATGCATGATGGGGTACAGAACACATGAAAGACCATGAGGTGGGCAAGTTAACTATCGAACAAGTAGGCTTTATGTTTCATGGGGCTCCAGAGGAACCATCGAGGTGACCAACCTATACCACACATAATGGGGTATAGAGCACATGCAAGACTACCATATAACATTCTAGTTAACTAGCAATCAAAGGCCTTGTATTCTGTAGGGCTCCCGAGGAATCGTCAAAGCAACTAATCTGCACCATGCAAAGTTCAAACAACTTCTAGAGGGTGTCACATTTAGTCTTATGCATATCAAGGTACAAAAGGCTTACAGAACTACCGTGACACATGGAAAAGGCATCAAAAGGCCCTCCTTCTAGTGCCAGAAAACTGTAGCTACCAAAAACGTCGATGGCTGGAAAACACCGAGGGGTTGGCAGGCATGACAGTTTCAACCCCATATCCATGGGATAGCCGTGCTAGGTATGTGCAAATACGGGGTGCCCTGAATGGTCTGGTCGATTAGACAGGGACTTAATCAGTGTCTATATAGCCTTTTGCAACATATAATTTGAAAACGGGGATGAAAATACGAAGTAATGCTTGAAAGTAAATAAAGTAGAAAACAATGCAACACACAACAATAAGCAAGAAACAAAGTAAAATGTAGTTAGAAAAATGCACCACTCCGAAGCTACAAGTTTGCTCTGTCAAGGTGGATACAGTTGGTTGCATAGCATGATGGAGTGTAGAGATCCCAAGAGTAACCAGGACGTGTAGAGGAAAGCATATTGTGCACTTGGGTGCAGACTTAGGTGTTGACAATGTAGGGATTCTACCAAGGTGGTAGAAGAGGGACAGAACAAAATGTTAGCTAGGAACACTAACTATTTGCAGTGTCAAATAGAAAGCTTACAATGCTTGATGTTATAATGTTCTGGGAAGAGAACTTGAGCTGCCAAAGGGAGGAAAAGTAGGAAACTTGGCAAAAAATTTGAATCCTTTGAATGTTGCTTGTTGGGGTATTTATAGGACCAAGGGCACATGAAAGGGGTGGTTTGGACAACATGTGCCCTAGGCCTTTGTTGACTTGCTTGTGCTACATGTGCTAGTATGACCGTTGAACATGCATGACTATTGTGATTGTGGGTCTAAAATGCTGCAACTGTGAGCCTGCCACGCCATAATTGCATCGTCAGCATCTAGAGACATGTGCCAACGATCCAATTAGGTGAAGTGCATTGATGTCACACAACCACCTGCATGCTTTGTTATGTGTCAGAGCGTAGCATGCTCAGCGTAGTGTAGCACGTTGTCCCGTGTTTCGCTACACATATGCTAAACACTTGCTATGCTATGCTACACTATGTAGTGTAGCATCTAGCCTTAGTTGTGAAAACTTGGCCAATCTGCAAACCTTGGTTCCTACACTATAGAACTTGCAACCTTCCTGGTCTTGCCCTTTGAACTACCTTCTGTCTCTTTCGTAGGATTGCTACACCTTGCTACGCCATGTAGCTCAGCGTAGCGTAGCAGTAGACATGGTCCGCTGCTTTCTAATGGAAGGGACATTGTTGAAGGACTTGAAGTTCGGCAATGAAACTGGCTATATAGTTGTTACTATGCTACGCTACACTACATAGCATAGTGTAGCATGGCACTTCTTTTTGCAAATGTTTTCTAAAGCTTGCTATGCTACGTAGTGGGGTGTAGCATAGCGTAGGAGACTTTGTGACTTACAAAACCTATCGAATTGTTTCACGCATCTAGAATGTTGCTGCCAACTCCACGTATCGTTTCTGAGTAGGCTACCAACTAGGCAGACTACCTAGGTGGACAGGTAGGATGATTCGTAGAGCCTGTTCATGCCCAAAGTTGAAAATTTGCTGAACTAGCCAACCTGAATTTAGAGCATTCTCCTCCCGAAGAACTGCCATAGCGCTGCGTGAATTGCAATGCTTAGTGAAGCGAGAATGACCTCACATTTTTTTGGGGTGTTTCATGTATGGCTTAAAATATTAATATTTTCTAAAAGATAGATTATTAATACCTTTACAATGAGAGTGTATAATATAACTAATCTAGATAACTAGCACCATCTCCAGCAATAGTGCTAATGATGAGCAGCAGGTACCCCCTACACCCAACCATACTAATCACAAGCATTTATGCATGATCCAATCGAGTTTCATGGATGTGACTATTTGTGGCATCTAGATTATTAAGCATTGATCAGAGGATGTTGTCTTCCCTCTTATAATGATGGTAGCTTTGTCACATATGGTTTAGTCCAAAGTGACACATATCATGATTGATGTTGTTGTGTACTTATGCTAATCTTAACACTAATGAAGAAATTAATTGTTTAATCTAACTAACAATAAGAAGGTAAATCTAAACTATCCTAGAGTGATCAGCATCTAGTCCTGGATTACCATACACATCTTGGGCATATGTAACTATTATTGAGATTATCAAGCATTATGTTGCTAGTTAAACTAAGCAATAACACTACTAGGATTACCAAATAATTACACTTAAATGCTCGAATCTAGTCATATTTATTCCACTTTACTAATGAACAAGAAAGTAAAGTACTTGGAAATGTAACTAATTAAACTAAGAAAATAGTAAAATCTATGCTCAATAAAATAGTAAAACTAAGTGGATGCTACAATGATGAAAAGAAATATTGATCTTTGTTTTTAGACATGAAATATATCCTTGTATCCAAGTACACTTCACTTGAATAAAGATTCGATACAACTACTCAACACCACACTACAAGAGCTCACTTTCTATTGCTAAGTTACAAAAACAAACTGCAAGAGTCTACCTAAGGATGGAATGAAAAGTTATGTGGATCCATGTGCCTAAGTGTTGTATTTATAGGCTACACACATCCCATGCTATTGTATCTATGATAACATAGCATGTGCTATGATATCGTATAAACGACATTGCAAATCCAATATTATAGTTATGATATTGTTACAGACTAAATTGACTTTATCACCTTTGCTTATTCAATATGATATCTAAGGATAACATAATAATTTACCATAAATCATTTTTCTAAATCCTACTGATGAAACAATATGTAAATAATCTTCTTTTACAGAAAATCCTAAAGTTTTCTTTAATATGATACATAATAATTTTATAAATAAGTTATTGATCATAGTAAACTTGTAACTATTTAAATATGATTTCCCTTCCTTTTTAAAATGCATAATAACTTTACTAACTATTGATTATCTAGTCAAACCATTTTGAAGTCTTTCATTAAGCATTTTTTAAGTCTCTTTCTAGACTACCTCTCCACTACATTTTAATAATTTAACATATAAACCTTTACATTTACAACTTTTCCATAACCTAATTTCTCAATTCCTTCTACTACTTCATCATGTGTAAGTTATAAAATATATGGGAGCAAGTAAGTAGTTATGGTATTTTTCATGTGATTAAATAGTTTTTTTTGTAAAACCCTTTTCTCTTTGTGAATAGAATGTCATTGCTTGAGAAACTTTATTTCTAGAAAGTTTTAAAAATTTCTTAGATCTTACTTCATCATTACATCTTATTTTGGTGCTCTTTTACAAATTTTTATCTCTCAATGTAATTTCATGTAGTCATTATTAAAAGGTTTTCATTACATGAATTTTTCATAGCTAACTTTACTTACAAATGTTCCTCATTAAACCACTTCTTCTTATCCATAAACTCCTATTGTATAATAATAATATTTGTAACCTCTAGCAATATGTTTTCTTATATTTAACAAAGTTTGTACCTCTTGCTAATAAAATTATGGATCTCCAGGTGAAATACACCTTCTTATTTTCTAAAATTTCATTAAGAGTATTAAGCATTTGTTGCAATTCTTCCATTAAATTTGAAATCAAGGCAACATTATTAACATAGAGTAAGAGCTAATATATCTACTTCTAGTTGTGATTGTGAAATGAATTGTATTTTATACATTCATTGTTCAAGTTCATCAATAAAAAGATGAGATCAAGCAGGAGAAAGAATATATATATATTTAATACTAAGAAAACTATTAAATAAAATTCTTTCTTACTCATTTGTAAGCTAAATGCATATTTCTCTATAAATTTTTTGGATATTCAATAACAATGTGCTAAGAAGATCTAAATTTTTCAAGCACTTTCATAACTTGCTTTGAATAACAAAATCATAAGCCTTAGAAATATCTAGAAAGTAAATAAATTTTTTTGTATGGACCCTTTTCTCTATCAATAAGATATTTTAAAGTGATAAGATGATCTATATTAGAATTTTTTCACTTGAATTTTATCTAGGAAATTACAAGTATCTAATTTTCATCACCTCATCTTCCAGGTATAGATTCTAGAATAGTACCTAGAAGCTTAGTAAATATATTGTTGATTATACTTAGTCTATAATTATTAAGATATGTTTTATCTCATGTTTTAAAAGAGCATAGCTACTTTATTAATGCACAATTCCTTTTCTAACCCCACTTTTATGATCAAATTTAACTTCTTTCACATAGAATTCCATTCCAATGGTCTTTTTCATTTAAGCATTTCTTCATATAATTTATTTATATTAACAAGTTTTCATAATGCCATTTTTTAATTCCTTACATTATATCATCAAAATAAATGAACAATGCATTATCATTATTATGAAAATCGTTTATTATATCATCACTCATAATCAAATTTTAATAAAAATTTTCAATATCTTTAAGAGGGAAAGCATAGTCTATCCATCTCTTACTTTGAAATGAATGCCAAAATTATTTGTGAACTTTTTTTATTATTTCTAATGAACTTGAAACAACACAAAAATCTGCATGTTATAGCTAATTCTTATCATGTAGCTTTCACCCCATGAAACTTGAGGCAAACTTCATTGTTAATGTGAAGATTATAATCCACAATGGGCATTTTCACATACTTCAGTGGTGGATGGTTGAAAATGCCTTTCAGAATGCCAAGAAAGATAATTTTATGGGTTTTATGGGGAGGTATATACTTTTCTATACTAGAAACACATGTAGGTGTAAATATCACCTACCCCTAGTGTGGAAGGATGGGGGTTTTGGAAACTTTCTTTCTTCAGTGTGGAGACTACATGCATAGCCTTGAAACCTTTTCCTCTTATCATGGAAGTTTCTCCCCAGTGTGGAGTCTTCACCCCCAGCATTAAAAATTACATCCCCTAGCATGGAAGTTACAAAAGCCAAAATTTATCACTACATGCACTTCAATGTTAACTAGCCACTTCAGCAAGCATGGTGGAGAGCTTAGCATGGAAGATTCATGTCCAACATGGAAGGTCTACCATCATTCATATTTATAGTGTATAAAATGACCATCAAGAAAGGCACTTACTATGTATAGTAACCCCCCAAATTTGGGCATCCACCTCACCTAAATTTGGCAAATAATTTGTAGCCATTATATAGCCAATTTATAGCCATTTTTCAGCCAATCACAACCATTTTGTAGCCCCATTCATGGCCCAAAATCTATAAAAACTAGCCTTAAACACCATTTACAAGTTTAACACTTTGGTAGTTTAGTAATTCTCAATAGGTTTCACTTTTTTGAAACTTGAATAGATTATTTATACACACATTTTTAAGTAATAATTCCAAATTTGGGACATTTTCAAACAGTCAAGGATTCTTGCAATCTTCCATGTTTAAATCATCTTTAACCCTATTGTGAAAGCACCTTCACCTTGAGATTTGTGGATTTTTTGGTGTCAACACTATACTTCTGGGATTCCCAAATCCCAACATGGAATAATATAGCATCCAAACTTTCCACTTTTCTCATCTCTTAGTAGTAGCAAACATTGCATATCAAGATTGTGGCACTAGAGGTTTGATAGCATTGAGAGTGGTAGGATATCTAAATCATTGAGTTGATCGCATCATCATCAATGGACCCTACATACCTATCCAAGTGATTGCCCATTCAGACATCGTTTGTACATATTTCTCTAAATTATTCTTTATTTTTCTCAATAAATTTTTAAATTTTTGGTTTTATGTGCAAGATATATTTGTTTACTTTTTGTGCATTATTTAGATCTATTATCAGTTTTTGCATTCCATTTCACTATACTATTTTGTAAATCCTCCCAATCCTTGGTTGATTTATCAAGTTGGCCAAGATACAATGAATCCCATTGTTTCATGGAGGGCATTGGGATTCATAGGTTAAGAAATTTTTGTGTACTAGATCTTCAGGTTTTTCTAGCAATTGAATTTTTTGGTTGCAACTATTTTTCTTGTCGCTAGAAGGAGGGCCTCCGCCTAATTTCTATGCTAAAATTTGTTTGCCATATTGCCAACATTGTCTCCTAGAAATAAATTTGCATTTTTGCAACCAAGATATTGAAAGATCAACATTTTTCCTTCTCCCATATGATCAAAACTATAGTGTGGAAGTTGTAGGTGG
>MNCI01004419.1:8122-41893 GCA_015680685.1 Gnetum montanum
CTTGGCTAGCCGTACACGTTTGTCAACGCTCGTAACCAAGTCGTACTCATGTCGTGTTATTAGGAAAGCAATAAATAACATTAATTAAACCTATCCATGCACTGCAAGGTTTATCCACAAAGCTCATCTTTATTGGCGTACACAACTTGCGTTCAGGTACAAAGCTGCTCGAATAAAGAACCGTTTACTTGGGGGACTCCTACTGTGGGCACATGGAAAATATTCTATCTCTGGGGTGATCAATCTACCAGAGCTTCGCTACTTTATGCCTATGATTACCAATGAGGGGAGTGCCACCTCTTATTTATAGATTTGGCGGTGGACCGCGATATCGCATACGCAATATTGCAGGGAACGATGCGATATCGTGTACCCGATATCACATGGGATGTGATAGCACGGCGGACGTGATATCGCATATGCGATATCGCGGCCTGTGCAATTCACATTTCATCATCAACATTATTAGAGGTGGAATCATGACAAACCAAAAAGCAAGACAAAACACCCTTAGATAATCAAAAAGAAGGGTTGAAGAGGATAATAATACGTATCAATGTAACCTTTGCCTATATGATCACCTCAAAGGTCAATGCCTAATCTTATTACATTTACATGAGCATTGAAGAGGAATGTTACATCTAGAGTTCATACAAAAATACTCTATTCAATCACAGTGACAAAAAACCCAATTGTGGGGGAAGTCACCCTCAAACTGGTCACATCCTTCATATCATCTGAACCCAAGCACTTATCAGGTTCAGCATCCTATTTCCCCAAATGGGTCAACATCCTCTATCTCACCACATCGTTATCATTCTCCTAAGTACTATTAGCCCATATCTTCTCCAAAAAAATTACCCCCTCATATGCCTTACACTTCTCCTCAAACTTAATATTCTCATCCTTCACCTCCTTCTACATTGCCACTAGTTGTGTTAGAAGGATTTGCACCATAGCATCGACCCATGAATGTTACTTGTGCTGCTACTATCAGCTGTAGTGAGAATCCTTCACAACCTCAAAGGCATCCCTTCTTTAGGCATGACCATAGAAAGGGATAGCACAATTCCAAGACCACTGCATCCTCCAACTCAGCACAAGTTCAACACTGTGGTGCATCTTTCTCCTCAAAACCAACGCCTCCTATTACCTTAGCAAGGTCACCAATCAACACTCCAACAACCATACGGCCCAATGAATATAACCATGTAGGGAGACATATTGATCCTTGCATATCATCTTAAGGTCACAGGTGTTGTAGTGGGTCAACTTCTTATCATAGGACTCCATCTTATAATTTGCCCCACTATGCTCACTTTAATCCAGTGTGTGAACCCCAATTTGGGTATATTCCAACCACCATACCAAAGGACACCTAGTGGTTTGGATATGACCAGACTCTAATGTTCCCAAAATGCATGGATCCACATTTTCCATTTATTAATTCTAGCCATGCTCAAAAGTTTAGTTATGGTGGATATCCTCCATTCTAACAAGTAGAATTAGTGAATTTTTTTCCTTTTCTTTGATTTTACAATTTTTTTTTGTTTTCTAGTATTTCATTTCCAATTTGTTATTCTATCTTTGTTAGGGTAATCTCATCTATGTATAAAAAACTCATGTAACTCACTGGTTGAGGTGTTGTTCTATGCTATCAAGTCTTAGGCGAATAATTATTTGGACAGTGAGCCCACCACATCCACCCATCCATTCTAATTAATAAGAGGTTCTATCTTGGGTATGATGATATTCTTGACATCATTAAAAATTAAAGTAATATTGTGCTCATTAGGCCTAGAGTCAAGAATGATGGACTAAGAAGGAATGACCAAAGTGTGACATCAAGGGGACTTGTGTATTCTTTTACCATGTGGCTTGGTTGTACTAAGATATTTGAAGATCTAACAAAAAATGGGAGTAAGAGTAATAAAGACACTCAATCAAGAAACTCAATGTTGTTCTGGGGATCCCACTGGAAAGACATGCATCCATGCTTAAAGGTTGGTAGCTTTTCCATTTCATCATTGGAAAGGAAAAAGTGCCAAAGTGGCTAGAAAAAGAAACCAAGACTAAAATGAAAAAAAAAATAATGAACAACACATGAAAAGATAAAAAGAAAAAAAATGTGTGTGTGTGTGCCATAGATTCCAAATCACTCCTCCCTTGGAGAAAATGCCAAGTGATCATATGCCTTGCTATCATGGTGCTCTTATGATTGTCCCTCATTGGATGAAACAATGTAATTTCATTGATCGGAGGAATGGACTTGGTCTTTATTTTGAAGAAATGGGCTAATGACACATTAATCATGCCCTACACTCAAGATTCATTGTGCCCTAGGTCAGTTACCTTACATCCCAATCTCTACAATCCCTTCTATAATTCATCTCATCTCACTACCCAAGAATTTTTGACTTGTGACTTGTGTCACATAGAATTCATACCTCATTACATTGGTATCTACATGTGTGTGTTTTGTGGAATTGGTGTGGATTACATTTCATCCTTTTAGTGCCTACAAACATTTTTAGGATTGTTATGTAAGGGCATCATAGGTAGGAACTTGCTTTGTGGAGGACCCACCTGCGTAACCTTTGAAATTTACACTCATTACACATCACCCTCACATCATTTTATATCCTCCGAGCACTGCATTGTCACCATTATTCTTTTCTTTATCATCCTTCCAATTCACATGTTCCTATGCACCAAAACATGTCCTTTTTCTTCATCTTACTCATGCATTTTATTGCTAGATTCTATTCTATTATACTTTTGGTGCCTTTTGATCTATTTAATATTACCCTGGACCTCCAAAATTGACATCAAATCCTTCATTTTTGGCCTTCGAAATTCAAAATTTCATCAATTTTTCTGAGTACCCTATTTTCAATTATCTACGATATCGAGTACCCAATATTGGGTCTCATGCAATATCAAGTCTACACTATCGGGGACACGATATCGTGTCCATGAAAACTATATATATGGAACCCCCCCCCCCCCCCCCCCCCCCCCCCCCCCCCCCCCCNCATGTGAGGGGAGTTGTTCAAATTTTCTTCCACGAATTTGCTAGCTTGCACACCTATCGTTCAAACAACCATAACTTGCTTGTTAACACTCCAATTCCCATTTCGATTGAACTTGTCAAAACCTGAAGTATTCAACTTAGTCATGGGTGAAGGGTATGCTCCAAGTTGTGCATAACATTTTTGAAATTCATCATGACCCTAAGGATATCATAAAGGGTAAATGACCATAAAAATGATTAAAAATGTTGCCAAAATCAATTTTATCTCTTCACCCACACCATGAGAATTACATTTTGGAGCCACCTAATCAAATTGGGCCCAATATCAAAACTTTTAGGGGACATTTTCCTAACTCTAGATCACACTAAATAAGAAACGAATTTATTAAAGGTAAGAAGTAAGGTATAAATAAAATTTTCTGAGAAACCTTACTAATGGTTAGCCTCGTGTGATTGTAGATGGTCCCTAAACGTGAAAAACAAAGAGGACCCTCTCAAGGTGTGTCCAAATAACCAAGAAGAGGTAGAGGCCAAGTGTCTCCTAAGGAACATACAGAACAAGAGGCATAATCATTCAGCATCCATCAAGAGCCTCATGTTACTTTGCAATCAGGATAGGCTGAAGGAGGAGTTGTTGAAGTACCTAAATAGGGACAACATCTCATGTTGTCCCTAGAATGTGTTCAGGTGATTCCTGAAAGGTCCACGTTAGCAACCATGATTGTGCAATGCAACTTTGGATCTTTCATTGAGTTCACTCCTAAGGTAGTTAGGGACCAACTCAAAGGATCCCCATTATGGCCTATCCTCTCTAAAAGTGGTGCCTAGTACCTAGGAGAGATGTGCCAATTTTGGCACAATAAAGAAGAAGGTACCATAGTTGATATTGGTGGTGTTTCTATAGATTTCTCTACCAAAGCCATTTCAGAAGTGTTAAATCTTCCGAATATAGGGCCAAAGGTTGCTCACCTACCCACTCACTTTAATGCTAAAAATAAAATCTCCATGTATGCGGCTAGAGGAAGTGTGATATTGATGGCCAAGGTTAATGCTAACCTACCCCATCTATATCTAATAGAGATTTTAAGGCAGTTTGAGGAGCTCAAGATAGGGAAGTTCACATTGCCCTTCCCCTATCTCATCAAGAAGCTATGCTGATGTGTTGGAATTCTAGGGTATACCAATGATGTCCCCAAAAGGGTCCAAAATGCTTCATTTGCTAAATTGCTAAAGCCACCAAGCCCAAGGAAAAGTGCTGGTGAGACACTAGAGTTGGAACAAGAATAGATGGTGGGGCCCACTACAACTAAAATTGTAGGGTCTAGACAATCTCCAAGCATAAGGCCTAGTTGACAACAGGAAGTAGGGCCCAACATAGGCTAGCAAGACCAACTTCCACCACCACCACAAGACTATCGATTATCAATGAGCCATTTGAGGGTCATTGCTAAGATAGTCACTTGGGAAAGTTGTGATGAGACCAACCTCTTCTAGGTCATAGATGATACCGTAAAAACCATGGTGTCCATCGATCGCACATGAGGCAAAGTGTCGATTCAAATAGGAGGGAAGTCATACTAGTCACAACAGATCTTAGGAAATGCTGCATCCTTTCAAGTGCAATTAGAGACTGGTGAAGGGGCCATAGTAGTAGTCATGCAGAACTAAGATGCAGCAGGAGCCATAGAAGTGATCATGGACCACATAAAAAATCATTCAATGTCCCTTTTGTGCCACTTGCAGATCTTACAGGAGCACGCGATGCTCAAACTTTGGCTGGTCCCCCGATGACTTCTATGGAGCATGAGGATGTTCTTGATTGGTTGCTACAGATAGGACAAGTGATGACATTCCTATTTGACATCCCTTAAGATGTCACAGCAACTTAGTCAGACCTCATCTCCACCAAAGGAAAGCTGGTCATGGCAAAGATCAGGGTTGAGCATGTAGAGGCAGAGTTGGAATGACTCCAAGAGAGGCTTGTCATCCTACAAGTTGCACAATAGGACCCATCTCAATTCATCCCCACAAACTAGTTAGAGTCCTTCAGGACAGAGCAACTTAATAAATTGTTGGCAGATAATAAAAGAGTGGTGAAGGAGAAAGAGAAGGCCAATTAGGCTGCTTCCAAGGCACAAGCTCAAACTTATGCACATGCCAAAGCACTCAAGGCCTTGCAAGAGTAGAATAAATAGCTTGCTGCAGACAATATACGGTTGACCATCGTGGAAAAATAAAAGAATGTTCTTGAAGAAAATTTTTAGCAATTACGAGAATAATTAGTTAGGATCAACTAGGACATAAATCGCTTGGCCAGAGAAAATTGAACCATTTTAATGGAGGAGGTGCATGCAATCCATCAAAAGATAGTCATTGAAATAAGCACATGGCAAAATGAGGCCAAGAGACATGAGAAACTAAAGGAAAAATTTAGGGACTAGGTGGAGATGTACAAGAAAACAATTGAAAAGGAAATCCATATGGCCAAAGCCCACATCAACACTCTCAGTGCTCAAAACATTGATTGGTGGGCCATAATGGATACCTATGCATTTGCCCACCAAGTAGAGCTCAAAGAATAGGACTTGTAGATACAAGATCTTATAGAGTACATGGAATTGGCAAACTAGTGGTATGCCAACTTAGCCATCTTAATAGCAGGACACCCAAGAACAGAGCTAGAGAAGCAGGTAGCTACCACATATGCAAAATATGAAATAGAATTTGCTAAGCACAAAAAGTTGCTATAGAAACTAGAAGTGAAAAATTCTAAGTTAGAGGTGGTCAAGGCTAGCTACTAGGGATAAAAATATGTCACAGTAAACTTGGCTTGATGTCTCACAAACTATCAAGAATACAAGGACAAAGCCAGAGCCTATGAGGAGGAATGACTACTATTTGCGGCCTGGTATGTCAAGGTAAATCAAATATTCCTACAATTGCCATGTCCATGGGAGGTGCCAACTTCATCAAACATTAGAGCATTAGCATGGATGACACAGGACCCCCAAATTGAAGAGGAAAAGCTCCAAGCACTCCTTCAAAGCCATCAAATTCCAAAACCTGGAGCACAAGATAAGGGGAAGCGACCCATGGAGAAACCACTGCCACTCATCATTATGTAAATGGAAAATTTATAGCAGAAAGAAAGCACACATTTCCAAGGAAAAAAAAAGAGATTCAATCCAATTCTCATACACACTCAAATAAAGAAATCATACTTACACAAGGATGATGATCAAGGCACATGGTTAAGTATCTATATCTCTCTACTCTTTTCTTGCAATTTACCTCTCACTCCCTAACTCTCTTTCTCTCCATAGACTCTATTAACATAATTGAAGGCCTAAAAGGTCTATTTATACCTTCATCACTATCTCTTTATCTCCCCCTTATTAATTTCAAAATTTAAATATTTAAAAATTCATAAGTGATGAGTGGTGAGGTACCCCTACACTCAACCATATGAATATGAGTGTCTCACGTGCAATCTGGTCAAAATCCAAGGACTAAGTGCTTACACACCTTATGGAACACTTAAGGTTAATCAATCATTGTCTTCCTAGACTTACTTGTATTGTCACAGTTGTATGGTTAAGTAAGTCTAAGGTATATAATTTTTATGTCTTTTATCCTTTTATTGCCTATGCTAAGAGAGGAAGGGGTGAAGTGACTAAGTAACTAACTTTCACTAACTAAGATTTAATTGTCCTAGCAGCAGTATCCGTTCCCACTTTCCGTACACACCCTAAACCAGTGCAATGCTATTGGGATTACCAAATGCTATTCGTTACTGGGTTACCAAGCGTAGCACACGTGCTTGAAGCGGTTGTACTGAATGCACTTAACTAGGAGAGTTGAGGGTAGAGAGAGATTAATTATCTAAGAAAGTATTTAAGAATTTAACATTAACTAAATCCTAATTATCTTAGTCCATGCACTACAAGGTTTATTAGAAAGTTCATCTTTATTTCTGTACACAAATGTGTGCTCAGGTACAATTTGCTCGAATAAAGATCCATTCACTTTTAGACTCCTACTGTGGGCACATGGAAATTATTCTATCTCCGGAATGGTAAAACTACCAGATTTTAGTTAAGGGTCTAGATCTAGATGATCTTACAAGGGAAAGCTGCCTCTTATTTATAGAACTAGCGACGGGCTGCGATATCATGTACGCAATATTGCAGGGGCCAACACGATATTGCATATGCGATATCACGACCCATGCGATATCGCGGCTCATCATACCCCCATGACTAAATGAAAACTCATCCTCGAGTTCCTTACAAAATATTAGGAAGGTATGGGATTATTGACTTGAATGACACTAATGGTAGATGGGGTGATGTGTGAATGGATCATCATTACAATACATGGAAAAATTTAGTGTTCATGACAACAAGAGTGAACACTATACATATTTGACATCTAGCCTTATTTGGCAGCTAAGAGAGAAGAGAGAAGAGAGAAGAGAGAAGAGAGAGAGAAAAGAAGAAGTCTACTATTTCCAATGCTAAGATTGTGCCTTTCATTGTCTATCCATAACCACACCACCAAACTTGTTCCTTGCATAATTGCTTCAGCGCTAGTCCATTCCAAGTATTTCTTCCAAATCCAATTTTTTGTTGTATGATTGCCATCTACACACACAACATAGTCTAATATTAGAAAGGGTAAATGAATCACAACGCATTTAATACCTTGCCTCAGTGTAAGGTTCATTGGTTGAGTTGTGATACGAATAATGCAGATTTGGAGATATAATACTGGTGGCTCCCTAAGGTGTAGGGGTTAAGAGAAAAATTTAAAAAATTGGACTAAGACCCCCATGACTGAGAGCAAACCTTCGGTAGTGATAGAATGGAAAAAGATAAGGAATAAGAAAGATGGAGAAAAAGAAACAACAACCACGCCAATAAAATGGATGTTAAAGATGGAGATGAACAAAATAGATGGTGATTGTAGAAATGTTTAAAGGAAAGAAATTAACAGATGCACCAAATAGGAATGCCAATGGGTCCTCCCGAAAGTAGGCTCATGCCCTTAGTACCCTAACAATCCCACATTCAAAGAGTCTATAGGCTCTAGGAATGTCATTTGAAGACAAGAGTTAAAGTCTTAACCACAAGAGTTTACCAAAAAGAAAACAATGCATCAACCAAAATATAGACTACTGATACAATTGTAAATAAGGTGATAAATGGGAAAAGAAGGATGAAAATAAGAGAATGGAATGGAATCTCAAGAACAAAGTGGTGTACAAACCCTTGTATATTAATGGTTAATGTGACTTAGTACATCTCATTCCAAATCCATTCTCAAACAAACCACATCTAGTGACTTCGTATTAATACATTTGGCCAATCCATCCACCCAAAGTAACAAGAATGCTTTCACCACAAAGCCACCACCATTCTGACGAAATGAAAGAGGAGAAAGCAGGAAGCGAGAAGGGCCTTAGTTAGAGGGAACATGTTTATTTTAGTTCCATAGCCTGTGCTTGTAGCCCAAATGATTATTTCTTCTAAGGGGTGTGTTTTGAATTCTCACTATTTTTATTTTTATTTTTTTGCATGAGAACCACACTATGCAAAGACTTATTATTTTTATTTTCTCAACTTTCCAATAATGGGGCAATGTCGAAATGGTAAGATAACTCAAGAAGAAAACATCCAAGCACCTAAGAGAATGGCTAGCACAAGTGCATCAAATCACCTTGAAGTCACACCCTTTTTGATCCTTGAGTCCTTCCTTAGTTTAAGAAATTCCTAGTCACCAATTCATTGATAGTTCTTATTATTGAGAAAGGGACTGTATAATTCCAAGCCAAGAGAGACCATAGAATTTTATGGATGTGTGGATGATGTGGACTCATTACCTGTTATATCAATAGAGCCATACCTTAGTATCAACATCATAACTTAAGGGTAAAAACCAAACATTGGCAATCAATGGAATACAGTTCATACCACCATCAAAGCACTTATTAAGTGACGAATCAAACAAATTAATCAAACACACAAAGAAATGAAAAATTATAAACGATGTTGTAAAAAAAACCAAGAAAAGTTAAAGAAATTTGTAAAAAAATAATGTGTAAAAAAAGTATGTAAAAAAAAATTTAAAAAGAACTGAGGGCCTCAAATGGTTAGCATAGGTCACCATATCCCCCATGATTGAGTTGGAAGGAAGAGATCTGAAATAATGAGTGAGGTCATCCTCTTTCAAATGTGCTATGTGCATAGACCATTCTAGGTTCATCATAAGGGTTGGTCGGTTGCGCACAAACTAGTATTCTCCTATCGGAGTACTCATTTGGATTTTCTAAGAGTTTCCAACTTCCCTCGATTGGTGGTTTCAGATTAAGGGTTGGAAGTTGGTGACACTCTTGCTCTAGTGCATCTATGCTTTCTTCATAGGTGCAAGTTGGTCCCCCAGTTAGTTCCATGTATATTGGTGGGTTGCTCTCTTGATTAGCTATCAACCATTGGGTTTTCTCTTATTGTGTGGTTGCTACATATAGGCACTTTTGTATGTTAACTTCCTAGGCACACCGGTTGCATGCAAGAGATGTTGAATGCTCCTGTATGCTATCACCCTTTATATCACTGTATATGATGCATGGAACCTTCTTCTTCTCGATCTTTCCATAAGTATTTTATTTAGATATTTCTTGAAACACCCTAAATTTTTAGGGCATCCTTGCTTCACCAGGTATTTGCAATTTAGGCAGTGCCATGTCACTTCGGCAAGAAGTGGATGTTTCAAGTTTAGGCTATATAGTTTTGCAAATTTTCTAGCTGGGTAATTCGTCTAACTGACAGCCTACTCAGAAAAAATGTGGAGAGTTGTTGGTGATGTTCAAAATGCACAAAAAAGATTGGAAAGTTTTCTAGTCAAGGAGTTTGCTATGCTACGCTACGCTATATAGCATAGCAGGCTTCAGGAGACAATTGTTCAAATAGTTAACCGTAAATTGTTGCAAGACAAGATGCTATGCTATGCCACACTACGCAGTGTAGTACAATGTAGCGAGAGCAAGACAGGAAGGCTCAGCTTACTTGGTGATTTTCAATTACACTAAGTTTGCGCCTCTAGCCTTTGAAAATAGTTTCTTTGCTTGACTCCAAGTTCTTCAGCAATGGCTCCTTCACCAGAAAGTAGAAAACTTAGCAAAACATAGGCCTTGTCAGTTGCTACACTATGCTACACTACGTAGTGTAGCATAGCATAACAACTCTGCGGGAATAACGAAAGGCATCTCAAAGGGTAGGATTAGCAAGTTCGCAGGATTCGTAGTGCAAATGGCAAAGTTTGCAGATCATCGATGTTTTTGCAACTAAGGCTAGCTGCTACACTATGCTATGCTACATAGCATAGCATAGCATAGAAAATATGCAATAAACAGTCAACGCGCTTCAAATATTTCCATCACATGCAGTAGGATACAATGCAAGTTTTTTCTTCGAACTGATGGCTATGCTATGCTACGTTGCATAGCATAGAATGACATAGAAATTTGCTATGCTATGCCCACATGCTATGATACAAAGCATGGCACAGTGTAGTAGATAGTTATGCCACATCAATGCACTTCACCTAATTGCACCATTGGCATACATCTCTAAGCTCTAACAATGCAATTATAGCGCTGGAGGCTCGTAATTACAGCATGGTAGGCTCGTCCAACAGACATGCATGTCCAACAGTCATGCACACCCATGTAGCTTAGATAGGTCAACACAGGCCTAGGACACGTGGCATCCAAACTGCATCTTTCACATGTCCTTGATCCTATAAATACCCCAATGAGCAACACTCAAAGAGTCGGCTAGTTGGTGAATTGGTTAGCAAGCAAGAAAAAAGTTAGCATTGTATTCCTAAGTATTGTAAACATCTTGTTTGATATTGTAAATAGTTAACACTATTTTTTGGCATTTTGTTCTGCTCTTTCCTGCTATCTTGATAGCATTTTGCATTGTTGGCTCCCGAGTCCATGTTCAAGCATACAGCTATCTTACTCTAAACGTCTTGGTTACTCTTGGGACCCCTACGCCCCTGAGTGCCATGCAACCAATTATATCCACCTTGACAGAGTGAAGTCACATTATTTATGTGGTACATTTTTCTAACTGCATTCTACTTCACATTCTTGCTTATCATTGCATTTTACATCATTTTCTATCCTTTTTACTTTTAAAGATTATTATATGTTGTAAGTCCCGTTTTCAAATTATATATTTGCAAAAGGTTATATTAACATTGATTAAGTTCCTATCTGATCGACTAGACTATTTAGGGTGTCCCATTTCCATTTTATCCAGCATGGCCCTTGCGTGGATCTAGGGTTAAGACTGTCACGACCGACAACCTCTCGATGTTTTCCAGCCACCGACATTTTCGGTTGTAATAGTTTTCTGGTGCTAGAAGGAGGACCTTTTGGTGTCCTTTCTATGTTTCATGGTAGTCTTGTAAGCTTTCTGCACCTTGATATGCATTAGCATAAACTTGACACCCATTTGTGGTTGTTTACGCATCGTGCGGTGAAGATCAGTCGCTTCAACAGTTCTTCTGGAACACTGCAGGACATAAAGCCTCCTATAGCTAGTCACTCGCTCATTTTATGGTAGTCTTGCATGAGTTCTATACCCTATCTCATACTAGCATAAACATGACACCCTTTTGTGGTTGTTTACGCATCGTGTGGTATAGATCGGTCGCTCCGACGATTCCTTTGGAATCCGGCAAGACATAAAGCCTTTTTGATTGCTTCATGATTTCCTTGCTTTTCCGTTTGCAAAAATGTTTAGCTTCATAACAATGGCTTCCTTGAGCACTGTTGCTAACACCTTTAACATTGAGGTTCCCATCACAGTTCAAGGCATCACATCGATCCCTTAGGATCCAATGCTGGAAACACATCGATCCCTTAGGATCCAAAACCGGGGATTTGAGGGCTTGGCCCAGCAACATGAATGCTATAACTTTCTCTATTTAAAGGTGTAGGAAAATTTGCCCTTGGATGTGCACAAACTTGAAGACAAATGTAGCTTCGAGTTTGCTTACTACAACAACAAGGAATTTGTTCCCACTCCCAGTGCTTCTATTCCTTTGACATAGACGAATCAATGGCTTCTAGACCAGCTGATCTAGTTGGCAAGACTTAGGGAGAAATAGGACATGACATCTAACCATGAGGATGCCTTCCAAGACAGATAGGAGGAACTCGATTCCCAATCTAACGGGGGAGGTCAAACCAACCCTGTTACCATCCCTCCTACCCAGTTTTTCTAGACCAACCCATTGTCTGTCATCGCTTCCTTCGTGATCATGCCTATGCTTCTGCAACCTACAATTACACCTACAATGGGTAGCCAGGTCATCTTCTGAGCATATCAATGCCCTTATTCCCCTGTTTCATTTGTAGCCACTATTCCTCCACAAACTATCCATCAGTCCATCCCTGTAGTGCATCACACATCGATCATGGCTACCCTGCCACATGTTCACACCATGCCTACCTCACAGTGCTACACAAATTTCTCTTCCATTCCTACATTTACACTTGTCCCACCATCAGTAGTGGGCCCAAGCCCATCCACGTGGTGAACCCTGTTCACTACTACCTCTGCTACGCTACCATCGCAGATGTCTCACCATGTTCCCCACCAGGCTTGCCAAACCCGATAGATGATACAACCTGGCATGGGAATATGGTCTTTTCCACCTCACACACAAGCTACTCATTCCACAATGCAACCTGCGGTTGCTGCCTCAACAACATCGCCTACCGGGTGGTGGATAGCATAAGGGGCACCCTTCCTAGGGGCCATCCTAATTGTACCGTCAATGAGTCATGCTACTACCCCCTCCACCCCACAGATGGTGTACTGTCCAAAATTGCAAATGTGAGTCTGGAATGAAATAGACGCTGAGAGATCTATGGAAAAACACAGTAAGACCCTGCCTTCATGCGATAGAAAGCTAGAAATAAACAAAGGTAGAGTGCTTGGAATGGTCTGCACGCGGATCAAACAAGGACTTTCCCTAACATACGCAAATTACGATGCATTGGGTTATATGTAAAAAATAATATAAACTAAACGTATACTTATGTAAATAGGAGTAAACCATTTAGATAAAGTGAAAACAACGTAGAATATGCATAGAACGAAAACTGTAAATAATTGTGGACAAAAATAAATTGTTTGTATTGAAAAGAAAAGTATAAAAAAGTGCACAAGTCAAAACGTAGTCACGAATTAGTCGCAAGGTATACTTTTAGCCCCAATGTGAAGGGTATACGAATGGTGGGGGATCGTAGGTTTCTGGATCTAGTGAACAACGTGCCCCAGATTGCAAATGCTTAGCGTATCCAGGTTTATGTGATGCCCTGCATATGATATTTGGGTTGCCAATGTTATGAATCTTGATGTCCCAAAAATTTTCTGAACCCCAATTTAGTGGAAAAATGGGGTATTTATAGGATTTATGAGTGTGGGATCCAAATCTAGAGGAAGATCTATGGCTACAGGGTGCGAAACATGTGGATCAGGTGACAGGTGTGTGTGTTGATGGGATGCACAATATGATATAATGTACAGCATACAACATGACCAAATCTTACATTGGCGTATGCAATCCACAGCGTAAGAGCTTGACATGCTCAAAGAATTAACAAAAGAAAATTTACAAAATAATGCTCTGTTACAACAAAGAATTTTATCTCTGGCCTTCTGAAACTGTGGTCTGGCATGTCCTGGTATCTTAGTGTCAACGTCCAGCATCCAGTGTGTGATCATCCAGTGTATGAAATAAAAATGATGAATTTGGAGCCCACTTTCAATCTCTAAAGCCTTTTCCAAGAGTGGAGCTAGATTTCTAAGGTCCAGAGGATGCTACTTATCAAATTTGAGCCCATTCAGAGGCTGTTTTGGCTCTATTTTGGTTGGTCACGATGTATTCACGCTGTGTAGCATGACCAAAGTGTGATCCCAGTGTGACTAAGTGTTCATGCTCTATTTTGAGTTGATTTTTGGATGCTGATCCCTATTTTTTGATGCCTAACTACTGCCTACTCTCCAGGGTGATCTAGGTGTTGATTTTGACTTTGTGTTATTTCTGTTTCAAGCTTGTTTAGTTTGGTCACACTGTGGTTAAGCTGTGTAGCATGACCAAAGTGTGACCCTAGCGTGACCAAGTTTAAATGACACGTTTGAAGCCCAAATCATAAATTTTTGAAGCTTGTGGACATGTACAAGTGCTATCGGTCCTGGGGGATTGCCCGAACATCAAAGATTCTCCCTGAAACTGCTTGTTTTGTCCTATTTTTGTTTGGTCACGCTATGCAGCGTGACCTTAGTGTGACTAACTAAAAATTCATCATTTGAAGCCTACATTTGGATTTTCAGGAGCCCATGAGAAAGTAGACTTGTTGCCTGTCCCATGGGGATGTAGTCCATGACGAAAACTTATCCGAAACCACTTGATTTCAGCTGTTTTGAGTTGGTCACACTGTGCAGTGTGACCAAAGTGTGACACGAGTGTGAACAACTAAAAATGTCATGTTTGAGGCCCAAACCTTGATTTTTTGAAACTTTTAGACATGTACAGCTGTTACGTAGCACTCGAGGGTTGAAACCATGTCGAAATTCTACCTGGAGATGCTTGAATTAAGCTATTCTAGCTTGGTCACACTGTGGTCACACTATGCATTGTGACCTCAAAGTGACTAACTAAGAATGACCCAAAACATGTGATTTTGGGGTTGAATCTTGAAGTTCTGAAGACTGGGAGCTACAAGGGACACCCGTTAAGTTCATGGATGGTCTGTGTGCTCAAATTTAGGCTATTTGGACTTGATTTTGGGGCTCTAGAAGTTGGTCACGCTGTACACACATAGCTCATATGCTGGGCAGTGTGACCAAAGTGTGTGTGATCAAACTTGCACCTTTTGGTGCTAAAACTATTGATTCTTGATGTCGAGACTTGCTGTAATCATCTGTGGGCCACTAGGGAACCTTGCTTGCTTCATTGTGTGTTATTTCATGCTATTTTGGAGGCTCTACAGTTTGGTCACACTGTACTCATGTTGGACGATAGGATGACTTAGCTTGAGTCCTGTCTAAAAGTGTTAGGCCAAAATCTTGTGGTGTTTCATTGGTCCCTCTTTGTTGATGCTTGGAGGAATTCACCCAAGAGGTGTCGACAAAGAAGTACAAAACACCACAAGAAACTTAGCATCTAGCACTATTCATCAGGCACCTGGCTAGGTCTCATCACACCATGTTTAGAAGTACATTGGATTGGGGAATGAAATTTTGAGATGCACGGGAAGCAGGTTGTAACTGTGGGATTGGGGTTTGATCAAGGGATTTTTTTGTTTAACGGTGGGAGAGGAATGTTCTTGTGAATAAGTCATGTTGGTCCTTGTCGATAGCCAATATCTAGCAAAATTGGGACCAGGGCATGGGGGGATGCATCCTTTGGAAGAATGAGACTCTTGCATCATGTTTAAGGAAACCTGTTGTGAACAACCAAATCCACGTGATGAGGTGATGCATCATGAGAGACGAGTATTTTTTTTCAAGACAAGTACCTTCCTACCTGGGGCTTGTATGGGAAGAGCCAATGGCCTCATGATGTATTTTTCCTTTTGATTTTTCTCTATTTTTTTTGCTTTTTTGTTGTTTTTGTTTTCTTTTTAATATTTTTTGAAAGAGCTTTCTTTTGGTGCTATGCTCATGCTCATGCACTTACCTTTGTATCATGTACCTTGTATTATATTTTGTGTTGCAACTACTTAGAGAATCATAGTTTGCAATAGTATGGTTCAAGTTTTGGGATGAGTAGGATGTATCCAGGAGATGTAACTGAGTAGGATAGGGAGAACACGTTGGAGAATAAGGGATGCATTGGGAACTAGGAATGTACTCCTAAGTAGATTGATTAACCTGGTTATGTGCATCGAGAACAATGTGGTACCTTGTCACTGTAATGAAGTGTATCCATGTGCAAACACCTCAAAGCGTCATCCTACAAACACAACTCCAAGAGGACAAGAAGATCACAAGTGAGTTAGTCGAAAACACTTTAATGTGAATACAGCTGATGGGATGGAGGCACCGTGTTAAACTCTAGGTAAACAAAACGAGCAGCATCGGAGTCATCAGAATCCATGTGGTGAATCATGCAGCAGGTTTTAGAGGAAGACACATCGTTGATTGTAGCAACAAGTCAATGGTCCAGTGATGATGTTTCCATTTTATAGAATTAGCAGACTATCATGGATTGGTTTTGCATCATAACCTTTTAGATGTTGCCAGTTTTACGTCGTAGCAGACGGTGTAGCGCTAGTTTAGAGTCATGGCGGACTACGAAGAGGAGAGCTAGTTTATAGTCTTAGCGGACTCTGGCAGGCAAGAATGTGGCAATTTTAATGTCATGCTAGATGAAGATTTGTGGTGTTAGTTTATCATCATGATGCTAGGACGAATCTGTGGTATTAGTTTACTATCATGATGCCAGGACATTCTATGGTGCTAGTTTTTAAGTCATAGCTCTAGGAATGTTCTATGGTATCAGTTTTAGGTCATGATGCTAGAACTAGAACGTACCTTAAGCTCATCAGACGTAGAATGGTTTTAGGTACATATTATTTTTAGGGTTGGTGAACTCATTTCAATCCATTTTAGTAAGTTTGAATGCCCCATTGTCGTATGCCTTTGTGACTAGGTAAGGCCCTTCCCAGTTGGCTGAGAATTTTTCTGGGTGGTCACGGACCATCTTGAGAACAAGGTCACCTTCTTTGATTGGACACTTGTGTACATCATGTCAATTTCTCCGTTGTTGCTACTTTTGGTACCACTCAATTTGAGCCAGCATGCGTGTACATTCCTCCTCCACTGAGTCAAGGTCAACAATGCGCAATTCATCATTTTGACCTTCATCGAGGAGTCCAGAGAGAGTGATCTGCAATGAGGGTTCCTACAATTCCAAAGGTAAAATAGCTTCTGATCCATAAACAAGACTATAGGGTGTTTTACCTATGGATGTTCGATGCGTCATTCGATATGCCCATAGAGCGTAAACTAGCTATTCATGCCATCTTATTTTGCTCTGATGAAGCATTTTCTTGAGCACCATGATGACATTTTTATTCATGGAGTTTTCTTGACCATTACTTTGTGGGTAGTATGGTGATGAGAATGAATGTTTGATTCATAGGCTCTCACAGAAGTTTTTGGTCTCGACATTGTTGAACTATGGCCCGTTATCATTGATTATGGTCATTGGGACACCGAAACGGGTTACAATGTTTTCGAGTATGAAATTGCACACTTGTTTGGATGTGGTATTCCTAAGAGGGATAGCTTCTACCCATTTGTGAAGTATTTAGTTGTGGTGATGATGAAGCTATGTCCTGTAAAATATGGGGGAGTTATCGGTCGAATGATATCTAATCCCCATTTCTGGAAAGGCCATGTGATTTGTGATGTATGCAACTCATTCAGTGGTAAATGTATTAAATTACCATGTTTTTGATAGATGTTGCATGTTTTGACCTCGGAGAAACAATCGTACTCCATGTGTGGCCAATAATAGCCTAAATGTTTGATTTTTGTTGCCATTGCCTTAGGCACTATGTGCCCTCCACAAAGTCCTTCATGAACTTGCTCCATGATCGTGTGACCATCGATGCTACTAACACACACTAAAAAAATTCCTTCATAAGATCTATTACATAACATGTCTCCTATTAGCGCATATTGTCGAGAACATTTTCGCACTACATCCTTTTGAGCGTTTGTCAGATGTTGTGGCAGTTCACCACGTAGGAGGTACTCTTTTATGTCATCATACCATTCTACTACATTTGTGGTGCTAACAAATTCCATAGGTGTTTCATCGAGAGTGTCAGTTACGGGTTTAGCATAATTTGTTATGGAACTAGGCAACGCATGAAACATGTTAGGTGTCATGTTTAAGGCTAGTGTTGCAAGTGCATTTGTGATGGTATTTTCATTCCTGGGAACATGTTGAATTTCTATTTTTGTTAACTATTTCAGCAAGTTTTTAGTTAAGTCATAGTACGGTTGTAAATGTGAAACCTTGCATGTGAATACATCTGTGACTTGATTGATTACTAGTTGTGAATCTCCCTGAACTATGAGTCGTGTGATCCCTAAAGCTAGTGCTACCAAAAGTCCTCTAAGAAGACCTTCATACTCTGCCACGTTGTTGGTACAAGGGAAGTTTAATCGATAGGCAGAGGGTTGAATCTCTCTAGAGGGATAAGTTATAATGGCTGTAGCACTTCTTCCTTGGAATTTTGACACTCCATCAAAGTATAAGATTACATCGTAGTTGTCGGGCACGGTGTCTATGGTGTTCACGTTCTCATCAGGGAACTTGGGATTGATTGTTGCTTGGTCTTGCATCGGTGAGGTGGTCATTTGATTGACTATTTATTGACCCTTTGTGAAAGATTGAGCTATGTAGTGTAGGTCAAGCTCAGCAATCATTGCCTTCCATCTAGCTATTCTGCTTGATTCATAGATGCTATTGGTGATAGCCCTGAGTACATTGTCTTTACAAATAATGTTGACTTGGTTATGGAAGAGATAATGTCGCCACTTCTTCAAGGAAAAGATAAGGGCTAGACATGACCTCTCCATGTCGTTGTATCTATTTTCATGGGCCACTAAGGCATGGATTAGGTAGTAGATAGGGATTTTGGTTTCATTTTCTCATTTCTGACAAAGCATGGATGCGATAGATGAATTTGATGTCGTAAGGTAAATGTAGAAGGGCTTGTTGTTCTGTGTAGAATAAACCATCGGTAGTTGAGCTAATACCGTTTTGATGTTTTCAAAAGCTTCTTGGCACTATTGGGTCCATTGAAAATGGACATTTTTGCACAAAAAATGTTGCATGGGTCTCAACTTGTTCATCAGTTTTTCAATGAAGCACCTAATAAATTATAATCTACCTTGTAGACTGCGTAGTTCGGTAAGGTTGCTAGGTGGTTTCAAATTTTTGATTGCTTTAACCTTATTGGGATCTACTCGTATCCTTGTTTCAAATATTATGAATTCGATCATTTTGCCTGTTTTCACTCAAAAGACACATTTCTTTGGGTTAACTCTGAGCTTATACTTGAGACAACATTTAAGTACCAAGTCTAGATTGTTGACGTGTTACTCAGTCATTTTTGACTTGACTGCGATGTCGTCTACGTAATCATTGAGCAAATTAAGCATATAATCACTAAAGATGTAAGTCATTGCTCACTGATATGTAGCACCGACATTTTTTAGACCGAATGACATCATTGTATAACAGAATGTGCCCCATGGTGTCATGAAGGTTTTCCTGAGTTGATGTTCTGGGTTGATCCTAATCTGGTTGTACCTCGAGAATCCATCCATAAAGGACAATAATGCATGCCTAGCATTTGAATCAACAAGTTGATTGATACTAGGTAGGGGGAAGTCATCTTTTATGGTTGCTATGTTAAGGTCACGAAAGTCAATGCATAGGCGAATGCTCCCATTCTTCTTTGGGACTACAACCATGTTGGATACCCAATCGGTGTAGTCAACAGCTCGAGTAAAACTAGCCTGGTAAGGTTTTGTGATTTCATTACAAACTACCAGCACTACCTCAGGTCTAACCTTTCGTGCTTTTTGTTTCACTGGCCTGAGTTTTGGGTCAAGGATGATGTTATGCTGGACTATTTGAGGGTCTAGTCTTGGCATATTAGTATAAGAACAAGCGAATGCTTTCATGTTATCTTTTAGCACTTGAGCTATGTCACTGGTGAGTTGTGGACCTAATAGAGTACTTAGTTTTAATATTTTGACTTTGCCATCAGACATAGTAATGGGGACTTCGGCGAGGGGATCTTCAGTGATGTTATCAGCCTCTAAGTCCAAAGTTTTCATCATTCCCTTAAAGCAATCAAGTGTCTCTTGTGTTGATGCCATGACATTATCATACGTTGATGAGTCTAGATCAATGGACTCTAGATTAATCTCTCTTTAAATGGCTCCATGTGGTCCATTGATGGACATCGTTGTTAGGAGGTTCTTGTTATCCATGTGGTCGCTCCTACCAATTTGAACGGGAAGCAATGTAAGTGAAGGTTTAGTTTCCATTCGTATGTAATGAATTTTACATCTGAATATAACTAAGGCATGTAATGAGTAGTTTATTATCATACACAGATGTTTGATAGTTTAAGGCCATACCAGGCTGTCTGCCAGTCATGTTCTAGGTTTATACAAGTATTATGATGTTTTTGTGAATTTTGGATTTTTTTGTGTGTTTAAATTTAATATANAAAAATGCACCGTGTAGCAATAAATAAAATAAAATAACAAAATAAAAAAAAGGGGTGGTTTAAAAAGGGTTTAAACAGGGTCAAGATGGAGGTCATTTTTAGGATTTTTAACATTTGAAAGAAAGTGAACAACGTGACTATGGAGGAGTGGACAACGTGACTACCAAGCGGTGTCTAGCGTAGCGTCTAAGGAGGGCAGCGTCAGCACTGCAGGGCAGCATCCAAGGAGGGTAGCATCACCACTATAGGGCAGCGTCAAAAGGTAGGGTAGCATTAGCATTGTAGGGCAACATCATAAGGTAGGGCAGCGTCCAAGGAGGGTAGCATCAGCATTGCAGGGCAGCTTGACTACTGTGGAGGGTTCGGATCTACAACATCAGCATCCAGATTTGTAGAGCTCAAGACCAAATTTGCCAGATCTATAATGTTCAGTGTCATATCTACTAGATCTGTAGCATTCAGGGTTAGATCTGTAGTAGAGTTTGAGGCAAGATGAAGGGTAGAGATAGAAAAGGCAAGGGAAAGAAGGAGGCGACGCTAGCGTTCGTGGAGGAGAGTGAGGAGATGCTCCAATGCCTTCCTGAGCTGAGGATCTCCTCATGGGTAGGATCCTTGCACCGTTACGCTCTTGTTTTCATGTTTTCATTTTGTTTCCTTTACTTTTATTGTTGTTGTTTCCAGGTGTATAGCATAAACGTCCCTTTGTAGCGTGCGCGTGTGCAACGTGTCCTAGGGTGGCGTCCTCATCGTGTGCAAGAAATAGGGTGAATGCTCAGTGTAAACCACTTTTGGTGTGTGTATTTTTTCTAGCTAGCATGCTCAATGTTCAACGTAAAAAAAATTTAGGGCATGGGGGTTAGCAACATGCCTAAGGGTCCAGCATGTCAAACTGGTAGCGTGTGAAAATTGGCAATGTGCCCAAGTGGTTAGTGTAACCAACTGGGTAGAGTGACTAAATTGTCAGCATGACTAAGTGCTCAAAATGCCTGTGTTCAACATGTCTAAACTACCCAAGTTTCTAACTGTCCAGCATAACCAACTGTCTAGCATGACTAACTGTCCAGCATGACCAACTATCCAACATGACCAACTGTCCAGTGTGCCCAACTGTACAGCGTGACAAACTGTCCAGCGTGACCATGGGCACGCTAAGTGTGAACATAAGTTAGTCACAATATTAATGTTAACTACTTGCTTGAAAATATTTTACACATTTATATGATCTAATGTACTTAAATATTTTTATGATGAGTGTTACTGGTATTTTTTTTTGCTTACTTAGATTTCTGGCTATGTGCAAGGGACTTAAACCTTTTCTGTTGGTGGTGGAACTCATGGGTGTGTTGTCATGGCTTGGTTTTTTGGAACCTGATGCACCTTAGCATGATATGGAGATCAGGTCTCAAGGATTATGGTTTCATGTAGGTGCTAGTGAATTTTTATCCTTTATACTGCATGGTTTTAGCGTGGTGATTTGGTCTCATTTAAGTGAGCATTTAGCTTGTAGTGTGGTTGAGACTATATTGCCTAGCTCTTCCCATGACATATTGGCATTCATTGTTGATGCAGACGAGGGGCTATTTAAAATTGGTGATGGTCCTACTGAAGGTCCTCGATCTACCCATCCTCTGACTTATGTTTGGGAGTTACCATCTTGTAGCCACTACAACAATAGTAACATCCTTTTCCTAGCTTTCCATGTACATACCTTGTTCCAAAATCCACCTGGAATAGTGTACAGGATAGATAGGTAGCTCTTTTTGATTTTTCTTTATTTTTTTTTCTTTGGTGTTATACTATTGTTTATGTTTAATTGTTTTTTCTCTTTGTAGGCCCCAATTTGATGAACATGGAATGCGCAAGAATGATGATGGACTTGACTTGATGCGTACGGCTTTTGAGGCTTTCATGGTGGGTCCCACTCTTCGTGGTGCCATGTTGGCTCAAACCAAGGGTGCTATTGTCCATTATCATAAGAAATTTTCTAGGGCCTTTGAATGTTGTGAGGCTCGTGGGTGGCTACATGAAGGTTGGTCTCGTAATGGACCCACTTTCCCTCAAGCGGTTAATTCAGTGCCAAGTGTGCCTGATCCATTTGCTAATGGTAAGTGATTGTGTTGTAAGCTTCATTTTTTCTTTTTAAAACTCCAATGTTTATCATAATGTTGATCTTTTGTTTAATAATTTTTTTACAGCAGATGTTACTCCTGGTGGGGTTACAATCGTGTCTAGGCGTACTGAGTGTACCCTTTTCATGAAGTACAGGGAGACGAAAGATTCGCAACAGTGGTTGCATAGAAAGGCACCTCAACACATCATCACTTACCTTACCGATGCTAGTCTAATGGATCTATTGAGTTCTTTAACTCCTATCATTCCCGTGACTAAAATGGTTACCATCATTGATTCTTTCAACGATGATGTTACTTATTTTAGCACGCGGGTCTAGGGGGTTAAGGTTGTATTCCATCTGACTACCGAGTTCTTTTCAGATCTATTTGGGGTACCAGCAGATGGTGCCAAAGTGATAGTGGACAAGGAAAATAGGGAAGGCCATGTGATTAGGGACCTTGAGGAATGGCTGGGTGTGCCACAGGGTTCCAAGGGCTTCCCTATGCAAGTGGACACTAAAGTAATGGAAGTGAATTTGTTGTACCCATTGTTTTAGAGCACGTGCATTTCCCAAGTCTCTTTCTCAAGTGAGAACTCTTGGGGTAGAACCTGCACGTATCGTGTACTTGATCCTAGAGACTGGTATGCATTATAATTGGGCACATTTTCTGGTTTTGGGCTTCCATGGGGAGATCATAAGATTATGCTCTAATGTGAATGTGTAGTCCCACTTTACTTTTGTATTTTTCACAGGTTATCTCCGTAGGTTTGCCAAGTTCTTAGTGGTCTATGGAGATAACCATTATGTGTTAAGGGATTGCTCACAGTTGTCTCTAGATCTGTCATTTATTTGATAACACTAGATCCCAAGATCCAACCAAAGGCATCAACGAATCAGTCTCTATTACCACAGGAGGTGCCGCTAGTTTTTCCCATCACTCACGTGATAGCTTGCGGTTGGAACCACCTATACTACACACAACTGTTAAGAGAGCCAAGCACTTGATTTAGGAGATTGTAGAGAAGGCCAAGGCTAAGGTGAAAAGAGCTAAGTGTTTAGGAGAACCTGCTATGGAGGCGAGATTGCCAAGGACAAAGAAGATTCAATTCATCTCGCCAAGGGTAGGTAAGCAATTTTTTTGTTTAAGTGATTTTGTCTCTTTTTGAATTTATTTACTTACTTAAATTTGCATACCTATTATGTCATGATAAGTTTAGATTTGTTAGCGTTAATAGAGGGTACCCTCGAGAGGGAAAGGGAAGAATTGACCCCAATGGATGAACCTGAAGAGGTTATCATTGGGTGCAGTGAAGAGGAGGAAATGAGGGAAGGAGGAGTTAAGGTGATTCTTGCCTTACAGGAAGAGGATGAAACAGGTACCATGGAAGTGACACTTGCTGAGGCTTTGGATTCTCTTAGGAATTAAAGTGAGGAAAAAGGTGTTTTTGATGGTTTATTTGATGGGTCTCTACACCTTGGTGATCCACTTGAGATGACCAGCAAAGGGCCACCTAGTACGTTTTTCTAGTTTTGCACTTATTAGCTTTGTACCTGGTTTTGATCATCATGATTTTTCCTAATGTCAGACATGGATGCTGAAGTGCTTGAAGCACGTGTATCTCAAGTGGATGGTTCAGAGTTAGAGGCCCCAATTGAGATGCCTTCCCATATAGATTTAACATCCACGGATCCATTGAGGCCGTGGCATGAGATGGCCAATAAGGTAGACTTTGTTACTGGCATTGTCAACAATGTGGTAGCTCATTTACAAGAAGCTGACCCTGAATTAGGTACATGCATGTGATGTATAATGTCGAATGACCTAAGTTAGTTCATTGTGTTTATTTGATTTTTCATTGGTTAAGTTGTGTGCTTCTTGTATTGGTAGGTGCCAAGCTTCAATGGGACCCTTCCAAGGCAACCCATATCGATGCTCTGCCTGAACTTTCTGTAGACATTGGGCAAGTTTCTAGAAAGATTTATGATGAAGTTGCGGGTTGCGTGGTTCAAAATGCTAAGTCCCTCTAGACTTGCAGGAGTTTTATTGAGTATTTGTGGTAGAAAGTTCAATAGGCAAAAAAGAATGTTGCCAAGCTAACAGAAGAGCAGAATGATTACAAAGCCTGTTATGATTTTGCATCTGCTAGGTAGGCAGGTGATAGTAATTGGTGTACTTCCGAGATCACCTATGCTCATTATTGGCATTTCCTAAATAGCAAGGTATAGGTGGCTCAAGAGCTAGTTGAACAAAGGGCTCAAATCGATTTTTTGAATTTGAAATGTCAGGATTGGAAATCCTTCACCGCCAAAGTATGTAAATGGGGCCAGGACCAAAAAGATCACAAGTACCAGTACAAGAAGTGGATGAAAGAAGATTCCATTGAAAATCATCGGTTGGAGATGTTTGTTGAGGGATTGGACTTACGTGCTCCCTATGATAGGTTTTTTGAATGTATAGTAGTGGAGGGGTCTCCCGAGCGATCCATCACTACTGCCTCCGAGGAAGTTTCGGTAGGCCAATTTCCTCTTTAATGTCCTTCCTGGACATCAGTGGACAAGGGTAAAGCTGTAGCCAATGTTGATTTAGGGCTCAAAGAAAATTGGTCGTGCATGCTAGAAGAAGAGATTCTTCATCGTATAGAACTTGGTCTTAGATCTTCTTCTCTTGTAAGCGTTTTAGTCTTGTAACTTTTTGTTGTTTTCAGTTAGTTGTTTAATTCCTTTTTGTGTTTACAAATTAGTTTTTTTTTGTACTTTTGTCGTTGTAGGGTCATGGTGGTGATCAAGGCAGCCCCAGTGGAGTGAGACCCAATGATGTGGAGGAGTTTGGGAATCAACCCCCTTCTAGCACTTGAAACATCATGAAATTTCGAGACCTCGATGATTCAGCAAAGTCTTGCAGTTTAGGCAAGGATTTCTACAAGTGGCACATCTCAGCAGGTTTTCTTTTTTCAGCTAAGGGCTTGCTACGCTACACTATGTAGCTCAGTGTAGTAGATTTCAGGAGGACTAAATAGAAACAAGGGATGTGCAGCAACAACACTTCAACTTTGCAAGCTGGCCATGATTGAAAATATTAACTTTTGGCATATTACGCCGTGTTACGCTATGCAGTGTAATGTAGCATAATGCAAGCACACAGTTGATTTAATCACAAAAACAGAGACAAAAAAATTCAAGTATTGGCGGTCCTTACGCTATGATACGCTCCCTAGAGTATTGTAGCGTAACCGCAAGACAGTTTGTTATCGAAGCTCCAGCAAGGGCAGATTATGACATACTACGCTTCAAAGCATAGCGTAGCGTAACATTGCAAGCTTTAGCTATGGCACATTAGGTCAACTTTATTTTGTGAGCCTAGGATAGACATCATCTAAACCATGTTCTTCTCCTAACCCTAATCCTATAAATACCCTGGCAAATAATGCTCAAAGGGGAGGCAATGTTGGCATTTTTTTTGGGGAAAAGATTAGCAACAATTGGCATTTTTGGCAAAATTTTGATAGTATCTCTTGGCAAAGACTGATGAGGGAACACAAAAATTTTTTTTGGCAATATAAGAGCATTGATGGTGGCTGACAAAGGCTTTTGACCAAAGAATTCAACTTAGCAGACGCTTTGCTTTGAGTCAGACTCCCTTGCACCTAGATTGGCTAGAACAAGGTAGATTAGCCTTTGCTTATTTCATCTCTAAATAGTTTTCTTGTTTCTGGCATGTGCTTCATCCAAACTGAAGCCCTCCTACAACCATTGTATTCAACGTATTTGTTTATAAGCTAAATCCTAGATCTCAGGATTGCACATTCTCAAAATTCAATTTATTGCATCCTATTTACATAAGTTTTACAATCGTTTTGCATCATTTACATCATCCTTGTTACCCATCGAAATTATCATCTTGTGATCCAATCATTACAAAATTTACTAATTAAGTAAGTCATTGTCTGATTGACAAGACCATTCAGAGCACCTTGGATTCGTTTTCTCCAGCACGGCCCTCACATGGATACAGGGTTGGAACTCTGTACACGGAACTTTACTCAGTATTTCCAGTGACTAACGTTTTCAATCATTATAGTTTTTTGGAGCTAGAAGGAGGGCCTGAACCTCTGATTTGCATTTCACAGGTAGTCTTGTAAGCTATCTATAACCATTTTTGATTGACATAAACATAATACCTCTGTGGTTGTTTACGAGATCATGTGGTGCAGATTGATCGCTTCGACGATTCCTCTGGAATCCTGCACGATAGAAAGCCCATTTTCTCCTTAGCTTTCCTTTGCCCTTGTGACCTTTATCTTTATCATCATTACTCTCGAGCTGCGTAGAGAATGGCTGCACCAACCACCACTGTTGACACTGCTAACCTTGAAAACCCTTGGACGCTACAAGTTAGACCTCCTATGGTCAAGCCGCCAACCAGTTCGGTGTGACCACGCCGATCCCTCAAGCTCTAAAATAAAGAGGCTGAGGGACATGCTCAGCACAGGGAAGATTACAATTTCCTCTATGCTAAAATTGCAGCAAATTTGCCCATGTATCCACAAGAACTTGAAGAGAAACATGAATACAAGTTCATATACTACAATGGGAAAGAATTTATTCCTTCACCTAACACCATTGTATCCATGACAGACCAACAATAGTGGATCTTAGATCAAATATTGATGGCCACGGCACCAACAGAACAATGAGAGGAGTTGTTCTGTGATGAATCACTTCATGATGGGCAGGAGGATCTAGACTCCCATTTCGAGGAAGGCAGTTATGCTAGCTTTGCTTTGGCACCTCCCTCCATGGCGTCCCGTGTAAATCCACTATTCATGATCACCACACCCTTGAAATTATCCAATGCTAACCACATCTGGCACTCGTCCCAAGTGCATTTTTTCTCTCTGACTACCCTCCCGAGTGGTGTCCCTTCACAGATCATTCCTTCACAAGCATAGTTACCTAATCCATCTCATTGTATAGCTACACCTATGTCACCGTATGTACATGCAGTACCTACTTTGCAATTACACACAACAACTACATTCATCCCAACTTACATGATGGGACCCACCACTACTGTGTGGTGGGCTCCAAACACATCATCCCTTGTAGCGCAACCTACGCAGATGTCTCATATTCACCATCATAATCACCAAGTACCACAGACGCTAAACCCCACTGTAGGGTGATTGTTTGTGCCCCCAGCCATGTAAAAGGCACATCCCATGGCATAGTTGATGGTTGTCGCTCCATCTGCACCACCTACCAGGTGGTGGATGTCACATGAGGCATTGCCTGTAGGGGCAGCCCTGATAACATCACACACAGGCCAAGCTACCACCCCTATCCTGCCACCCAGCATGGCTCATCCTGCCATTCCACAAATGACTTCTTCGTCCATGGGTCTGGATCAAGCCTTCAAGCTTATTCAGACCCTTACTAAAGAGGTTAAATTTTTGAAGGCTACCAACTCTGATACAATACAGGTCATGGATTTTTACCATGATGATCCTATTAGTTTGGAAGTTCTTGTTTTTTTGTTACCTCCTGGGATGCCACTCCCCTATTTTAGAAAATACAATGGGGAAGGCAATCCCAATGCACATCTAGTTACCTTCAGGTCAGAGTCATTATTATTACAAAAATGGCCACATACCATTATCTGTGTCTTTGCTATGTCCCTAACGAGTAAAGCTTTAGACTGGTATCATGCACTCCCACACTCTTCCATCTCAACCTTGGAAGAGCTGCTAACTTAGTTTTTGACTCATTTCAAATACAACTTGAAACAAAAAGTTACATTAGACTAGTTAATGGGAGTCAAGTAAGATTCTCTCGAGCCAATCCAAAAGTTTATACAGTGGTGGAGCGCCACCTTGAACAAAATCCATGAACCCATCATGGAAGCTTATCTATTGGCAATTCTCAAGGGGGCAGTTAATGACTTCATTAAGTCCAAATTGTATTACCTCACTCCCTACTCCCTCAACCAAGCCTTTGGTCAAACTAAGAGCATTCAAGACTTTGCAAAGGCTAGCAAAGATGTAGTGTATGTGGTCTATAAAAATGCCCACAGCAAGGGCAAAGACAATGGAAAAGCTACAACAATGATAGTAGCAGCAATAGCCGAACAGGACAAGAAGAAAAACAACAACAAGAAAGTATCCGTGGCACCTACTGAGCCCACAACTAGCTCAAATAGCATCGATCAAGAAACATTACCTACCCCTGAGGCATCTCCACAGTTGAAGCTTAATTTTGAGTGTAAGGACCACTCAAAATACATGGCTCTACCTGTAAAGCCTTCAGAACTTCTGAAGTAATTACTGGAAACTAGCCACATTCAACATAAGAAGGTGTCCGAGGAAGGTCTGAAACACCACAGATGGCATTGTGAGCTACTTAAGAACCCCTCCTTGGCCTTGCCAAATGAACTGCTAGTTCCCAAAAAATTTAGGCTAGACCATTTCTATGATTACCACCAACTGTTTGGTCATGACACGGATTACTGTTGGGCGTTGAAAGATGACATTCAATGCATGATTGATCAAGGTAAACTAATCCTAGACAATAGTAGTCCAGCCCATCGAGAAAACCAATCCATGCATGTGTACCAAGACCTGTTCAACACAAATAACGTAGGGTACACTATCAACATAGTGGGTACGAAGGGCAATGGCCAGGCATAGCCAATGCAACCCCTTGTGCTGCATGTACCTCCTTGCTCGTCTCAGACAAAAATCCCGTCAACATCGATGGGTGTAGCTCAGTGAAGACCTTTCATCCTCTGAGTCCCATCTCCTACCTTCATTTTGTAGCCCACTATTGGTAAAGCTACGGCCTAGTCCACGCCCACACCTAGGGCACCCTTTGTCATCAGGGTGCCAAAGCCATCAGATGCTCCTATTACACAGGATCCAATCTCTAAGTCAATGCCCCAATCACAACCTAACAGGAAAGGAGAAGGGAGTATGACATGTAACACAGCCAAGGAACAACCTACGCTGGGGTTTCCTAAGCATATGCCCCTCGCCTTAGTGCCCTTGGCCCCACCCTCTAAAAAAAATGACACTACACAAACGCAACCATCTTCTCCCAACCGAAGAAAATGCAACCCTCAACCAGAAACTGTTCCTCCTCAAGAGATTCATCTCCTGGGATGAATGGAAGAAGAGAAGGGTGACAAACAACCAAATCATGGGCGTGATCTCCTCGACGCTTTTACATAAGTTAAGAAAGCTCTTAAACAAAAAAATATAACACTGAGCCTCTATGACTTACTGATGACATCAAAAAAGCATCGTGAGACCATGGTTCACATGCTAATATCCATACCCATGGATGAGAGCCTGCCATTAGATGAAGAAGCAATTCACTCGATCATGCTTCCTCTTGCCATTGAACAACCCCGACCTTCCCTATTGACTTTTCATGATGAATCCATTAAGAATGACCCAGAGAAGGGTCAAGTGACAAAAGTGCCTATTTTCATCACTATCTGGGTTGGCCAATACTAAATTCAGAGAGTACACGTAGATGACGGGGAAGCTTCCAATGTCATTCTGTACCCCATAGTGGATAAGCTGGGTTTTATTGACCAGATCAATCCCATGACAACATCATGTTTGAAGTCATTCAATGGGGCATGAGTGCAAGTCAAGAGAACAGTACACATCAACTTTGTAGTAGGGGATCAATTCTTCACAGATGTAGTGTTTATCATCATCGAGGAGATGCTTGGTTTCAAGTTAATCTTAGGGAGGTCCTGGTTAGCTCAATTAAGGGCAGTCTCATCACCCATCCATTAGGAGATCCACTTGCCCTACGCAGGAGGGGAAGTGATCATCCATGGTGATAAGATGATCCCTCAAGCTGTTAATAATGTAGAAATGGAACAAGGTTCAAAAATTAAAATCCCTGAAGATCAGTCTCCTGTCCCAATATTTGAACAGGCCAACATAGTGGCTGATGACAACTTGATTTGGGATGAACTACCTTTTCAAGGGGAAGATGGTGGCATAGAGGAATGGAGTAATAAAACTCCTCATCCATACGCGTTGCCAAAACTAAAGATAATCAAGAAGCAATTATGGAGTTAGCAAAGAAACAAGTTGGCATGACACATCACATTAGTCCATGTTGTTTACTATTACACAATTTACACTCTTTCTTTTCACATTGTCCTTATTACGCTTTTGCATACGCACTATGGCCCGAAATGGCCTTAAACTAGTTGCAGCCCGCTACGGCCTAAAACTGGTAATTTTTTTGTTCTTTTACGCTTACAATGTTATGGCCCAAAATGGCCTTAAACTAGTTGCAGCTTGCTATGGCCTTAAACTAGCAATTCTATTTACCCTTTTATGCTTACGATGGCTCGACCTGAAATAGCCTTAAACTATTAATGGCCCGTAGTGGCTTAAAAATGTGTAATCCTTCTAAAAATGTGTTTCACTTCATAAAAACTAAAATATTTATACCACATAGACCGAAAAATGTTGTCCTCTACTCCATTTCATTACAACAAAATGTTGGCCAATATAGCCATGTTACATGTTTCCTTTATTACCACCTCTAGTTGCGTAATTCAACTCCACCTCCACCTCATGAAGATCATCCTCATAAAGACCTTCTTTGAGTGGTGTCTCTTCATGGGGGCGATCCTCTCTATGAGGCTCTTCCTCATGGGGAATCTTGCCACGAGGTTGATCATCTTTGTGGGGCTCCTCCTCATGGAGACCCTCTTCATGAGGACCATCATTTTTATTACGCTCCTCTTCATGAGGAACCTCTTCGTGTCAATCCTACGATTTGATGTGAAACACATGTTAGCATCGCTACCCAAAACTACGTATAAAAAAAATACAACAGTCTTACAACTTACCTATGATGGTCCTGTGTCAGCTGCAAAAGGAATTTATTCTAGGCCAACCCATAGGCGTTGCATGATCTCGTCCTCACTAAGCTTAGACCAAATGCCATCTCCTAGATCAGTTCTAGCCTTAACCTTTCTCTTTTCCACAGGAGTCCATTGGGGTGGTTCAGGGAAGAAGGAAGAGACAGTAGTCTCCCCGCCAGTGAGGGTTATTTCTCTCTGTGGGGAAGCGCTTATTATCACTTGCTCCTAAAACATTTTGTATGCTTCAGAACCTCCGATGACATCAAGGAATAGCTGGAGGGACCACGCTTCAACTGCGGAATCCCTGTAATGTTGGTGGTAGGCAGCACTTTCTCGCTTATACACGTGCTTATGGTCTTTCTATCCCAGCCCCCATTCTTGGACCCTCACACTAAAATCCTTCCAGTCTTGGTTCTTCTAGGCTAGGAGATCCATTTGCATCCGTTGCTCAATGAGCTTAAGGTTGGCTTGGATGTTGTTTCTGAAGACCATCCAATAATGGATGTAGTCAATCACAACTATCTACCAATTTTCATCATTGGCTTCCCAAGCTTACAGAAATTCATTTCGAGACTTCAGGTCCCCAACCCTATTGGTTAGGGCCTTCTTCTCCTTTTCTACTTTTTGCAACCTCTTCCAAAGATCTTCATTGATGTTTTGACACTCCCATAAAGATCGAGCCAAGCGTAATAAACATTTACACATTTCATCATAACGACCACATGGCACTTCGGTCACCTCTAGTTAGGGTTCAGGGGCAATGTCTAAGTCAACAGGCTCTTTGGGATCCCATCTAAGGTGAGATCCTATAACATAGAGAATAACAGTTAGATGCAACAAGATAACACAATGTTGCAATGCCAACAATCCCTGTGTAATAACAGTGACGTACCAATCTCAGGATCGATTCGCTCTAGGCTGTACCACCCAAAATCATCGGTCCCCCACTGGAAGGAAAAACAGAGACCACGGGATCACGGGACGAGCACAGATGACCCTACCTTCGCCTGAGGGCGAGCTGGAATGCACGAAGGTAGGGCACCTTGGGTGGTCCACACGCGGATCAGACAAGGATTTCCCTGAGCGCCACTGAAGTGTTATATGCTGGGTTAGACATAAACTATGTAATGAGTGTAAAACGAGCGAACAGTGGAAACAGGGCGTAAGCAAGGTGCAAACAACGTAACAGTGAAAGCAGGGTGTAAACAGAGTGTGGACAGCGTAACAGCGTAAACGAGGCGTATACAGCGTAAACAGTGTGAACGGGGCGTAGACAGCGTAAGAGTAAACAGGGTGTGTACAGCGTAAACAGTGTAAACAGGGTGTAGACAGCGTAAACAGAGCGTAAAGCGTAAACAGGGTTTAGACAGCGTAAAGTGTAAGTGCAGCGTAAACAAGTTTAAATAACGTAGACACAATGTAAACAGCGTAAACAATGTGAGCGTAAACAGAATGTAAACTGTAACAATGACGCTGTAAGAAGATAGTTTTGAGGTACCGATCTTAACGCAGTTGTGCGTGTACACAAGGCGGACGTAAAGCCCCCGTGGATGCAGGGAGGTGGCTGGTTCATACGGTAGGTGGAGCGTAGAGACTGTGCTCAGCGTACAGGACTTCTAGCGTGTGAGGGTTTCAAGCTCTGGTTTTTACAGCCTAATTGCTCTGGGTCTGCTCTGGTAAATTTTTGCCAACCATAAAAATGCGGAAAACTAGGCCTTTTATAGGGGAAGGGTTACTGGAAAAATTGGGTTGGGAGACACGTGGCGTGTCGACCGGGCGTGCACATTTTAGAAATATGGTATACGCTGGGCATATACGCTACATCAGGCCAGCGTATACGCTGGACTTGCTGGGCGTGTGAACTTGGATGGACGCTGGGCGTATACGCTGGGGCGTATACGCTGATGGACGCTGATGTATACGCTGGGCGTATACATTGATAAATGCTGGCGTATACGCTGATGGATGCTGGCATATATGCTGATAAATGCTGGTGTATACGCTGGGGTGTATATGCTGATAAATGCTGGCATATACGTTGGGGCGTATACGCTGATGGATGATAACCGCCGACTTGCTTCAATTCTTGCTCCTGTTGCACCTACTGAGCGTACATGAGGCGTGCATGCTGGGCGTCTGGCGTATACGCTGGGTGTATACACTAGGTGTAGACGCTGGGCGTCTACGCTGGGCGTCTACGCTGGGCGTAGACGCTGGCACAACACTTGGTAAAAACCGAGTGTTTCAGTCCTCAAAATTGCCATGTGTGACTCCAAATGTAGCCGACACCGTCTGAGGGTCGCAGGGATCTGCTTCTTGTTGGACAAGCGCCAAACTCGAAAATTTTTTGTGGTGTTTCATTGGCCCCTCTTTGTTGACACTTG
>MNCI01004419.1:43919-111441 GCA_015680685.1 Gnetum montanum
TTGCCATTGCCTTCGGTGCAATGTGTCCCCTGCATATTCCATCGTGTACTTGTTCAACAATTGTTTGGGCTTTGGTACTATTGACGCAAGTCAACAGTATGCCTTCATAGGATCGGCGACACAATGTGTCTCCTATTAGTGTGTATTGTCTAGAACGTTTGCGTACTGCGTCCTTTTGCGCATTTGTTAGATGTTGTGGCGTTTCACCGCGCAGAAGGTATTCCTTTACGTCTTCGTACCATTCATTAGCATGTGTTGTACTGACAGATGCGATTGGCAGCATGTCGAGAGTATGGGTTATGGGCTCGGTAGAACTAGTTACGGAGCTTGGTAATGCATGAAACATGTCAGGGGATATGTTTAAGGCCAAGGTTGCTAATGCGTCTGCAATGGTATTGTCATTCCTGGAGACGTGTTGGACATCAATGCTTTCGAATCGTTTAAGTAGGTGTTTAGCCAAATCACAGTATGGTTGTAAGTGTGGCGCTTTACATGTATAGACGTTTGTGACTTGGTTTACAACCAGTTGTGAGTCCCCTCTAACTACAAGCTGTGTAATGTCGGAAGCTAGTGCAGCCGCGAGACCTCTAAGGAGGCCTTCATACTCTGCTATGTTATTAGTACAATGAAAATCGAAGCGATAAGCGAATGGTTTAATTTCCCCAGAGGGGTATGTGATTACTGCGGTAGCACTTCCTCCTCGAGAGGTGGATGCTCCATCGAAGTTTAGAATGGCATTGTAGTTATCTGGCACCGTATCTATTACGTTTACATTTTCTTCTGGGAATTCGGGTTCTATTGTACTTAGATCCTGTGTTGGCGATGTAGTCATTTGATTTGCTATGGCTTGGCCTTTGACTGACGATTGTGCTACGTGACGTAGGTCAAACTCAGCTATGATGGCCTTCCAACGGGCTATCCTGCTCGATTCGTAGATATTTCCGGTTATAGCTCTGAGTACATTGTCTTTGCAAATTATATTAGCTTGGTTTTGGAAAAGATAATGTCGTCATTTCTTTAAAGAGAAAACTAGAGCTAAACATGACTTTTCTACATCATTGTATCTTTTTTCGTGAGCAAATAATGCATGGCTCAGGTAATATACAGGGACCTTAGTTCCATCATCTTGTTTCTGGCAAAGCATAGACGCGATTGATGATTCTGATGTGGCCAGGTAGATGTAAAACAGCTTGTCATTTTTGGGTGGGTACACCGTGGGCAGTCAAGCGAGCGTCGTCTTAATGTTGTCAAATGCTTCTTGGCACTGCGGGGTCCATTCAAAATGGGCATTTTTGCGTAGTAGGTGATTCATAGGTGTTAGTTTTTCTGTCAATTTTTCTATGAACCTCCTGATGAACTGTAATTGACCTTGTAGCCCTCAAAGTTCGGTTAGGTTGGTAGGTGACTTTAGGTTTATAATGGCCTTAACCTTATCGAGGTCTACCCGTATCCCTGCCTCTGAGGTTACAAATCCAAGCAGTTTGCCTGTCTTGATGCCGAAGACGCATTTCATTAGGTTAAGCCTTAGTTCATATTTTAGACAACGTTTTAACACTAAGTCAAGATCCTGTACATGTTGTTCTATCGTTTTTGATTTAACCACCATGTCATCCATGTAATCATTGAGCGAATGTAAGATGTAATCGCTGAAGATGTATGTCATCGCCCTTTGATATGTGGCCCCAGTGTTCTTGAGACCGAAAGGCATCATCGTGTAACAAAAGGTTCCCCAAGGTGTTATAAAAGTGGTTCGGAGCTGGTGTTCTGGATTAATACGTATCTGATTATATCCTGAGAACCCATCCATAAAAAATAACAGAGCATGCCCAGCGGTTGAGTCAACTAATTGATCAATGCTAGGTAAGGGGAACTCATCTTTTATGGTTGCTACGTTGAGGTCTCGGAAGTCAATGCATAGGCGGATACTTCCGTTCTTCTTTGGGACTATAACCATGTTTGACACCCACTCGGCGTAATCAACAGCCCTAATGAAACCAGCTTGGTAGAGCTTGGTAATCTCACTACGAACTGCTAATGCTACCTCGGGCTTGACCTTTCGTGCTTTTTGTTTCACTGGCCTTAGTCTTGGATCAAGAATAATGTTGTGCTGGATGATACGAGGGTCTAGTCCGGGCATGTCCGTATAGGATCAAACAAACGCTTTCATATTGTCTCTAAGCACGTTTTCGATATTTTTAGCTAGACACGGTTCTAGTAATGCGCTCAATTTTAGAATTTTATTTTCCCCATCAGGCGTGGTGATGGGAGTTTCAGTTAGAGGATCCTCGGTAATATTTTCGGCTTCTATGTCGAGGGATTTTGTCATACCCTCATAGTCGTTAACCATTTTCTGTGTTGAAGCTATTATTGCATTATTTGTTGATGAGCTCGCATGGATGAGATTCACGTCGATATTCGTTTCAACCTCGCCGTATGGTCCATCAAGAACCAACAGCTTAGTTAAGCGCTTGCAATCCATTAGGCTAGTTCCTGTCAATAAATAGAGAGCCTGGTAAGATAGCGATGGTCGTTTTATGTCTTTTGGCAATTTTTAGTGTATATGTATGATAGTGGATTAATCCAACAACGAACGGCAGTTTAACGCCTTACCAGGCAACGAACAGTAGTTTAATGTCTTACTGGGCAACAAATGGCAGTTTAATGCCTTACCGGGCAACAAATGGCAGTTTAATGCCTTACCGGGCGATGAACGACAGTTTAATGCCTTACCAGGCAACGAACGGCAGTTTAATGCCTTACCGGGTGACGAACGACAGTTTAATGCCTTACCGAGCAACGAACGACACTTTAATGCCTTACCGGGCGACGAATGACAGTTTAATGCCTTACCGGGCGACGAACGGCAGTTTAATGCCTTACCGGGAAACGAACGACAGTTTAATGCCTTACCAGGCGATGAACGGCAGTTTAATGCCTAAATTTTACATTTTACTTAGTTTATGTATGTAATTTTTATATATTTTTGAAAAATTTAAAGCAAATCTAAAAAAGCGCGAAAAACGAGGCAAAAAGGAAGAAAAAGCAAGAAAAACGGAGGGCGGCGGCGGAGTCAGCGTCAGCGTCGGCATCGGCGGGCTATAAAAAGGGGAAAAGGGGCTTCATTTGTCATTTGCAATCCGAGCGTGAGCATAAACTTCGGCCGAACCCCTGCGTAGACGCCGAGCCAAACCCCAGCGTAGACGCCAAGCGAAACCCCAGCATAGAAGCCGAGCCAAACCCCAGCGTAGACACCGAGATGGGCAGAGGCAAGGAGATAGACGACCGAGGAAGAAAAGGGGCAGAGCTGAGGCGATGCTGTAGGGCCTACCCCGCCCGAATCTTCCTGCATGGCCAGGATCTTCCAGTAGGTAGGCTCTTGACTCTGTTTTTTGTTTATTTTTTCGCATCTGTTTTCGTAGCGTAGTTTTCGTAGCGTAGACAGTTAGCATAGGGGGTTTCGGCGTATACGCCGAGCGTAAAGGGTTCAGGGTATTGTACCGGCGTAGACGCGCGCATGTTGTTTTCGGCGTAGACTGTCATGGCTTCGTTTTTCGGTGTTCAGCGTAGACGATTGTCGGAGTATACGCTTAGCGTATACGCCGAGTGTAGACACTTATACTGGCTTCTGGCGTAGATTGTCTACCCTCGGCGTATACGCCGAGGGTTTCTACAGTGTATACGCTGGGCGTAAGTTGGATATTTCGTAGCGCAGCGTAACTGTTTGTCTCTACGCCCAGCGTATACACCGAGCGTAACTATTTTTATCTCTACGCCCAGCGTATACGCCGAGCGTAACTGTTTTTCTCTACGCCCAGTGTATACGCTGAGCGTAACTGTTTTTCTCTCTACGCCCAGCGTACACGCCGAGCGTAATTGTTTGTCTCTACGCTGAGCGTATACACCAAGCGTAACATGTTTTTCTCTCTATGCCCAGCGTATACGTCGAGCGTAACTGTTTGTCTACGCCGAGCGTATACGCCGAGCGTAACAGTTAGAAAAATTTTCCACGAATGTCAATTTTTCAAAGTGAAGTTTCCAGTATGATTAATCTTTGGGGTTGTGTTAATGGCTTGCAGGGACGTTGAACCTCTCCTTCTAGTGACTGAGCTAGTTGGGGTCTTGACCTAGTTTAGTCCCCTTGAGGGTGGTGAACTGACCCCAGACTTAACTGTTGAGAACAATGGGGTCTGGTTTCGGGACAGGGCCAACAAATTTTTGGCCTTCATCCTAGACCATTTTAGGGTTGTGATTTGGTCCCACCTAGGCGAGGACGTGGCGCGGAGCATCATCGAGGCCATGCTACCCAGTGCAGCGGAGGGTATTAGAATGTTCATGGATGATATTGATGAAGGGCCACTTGTCGTTGAGGGTGTTCCCCCCGGCGGTCCAAGATCTGCCCGTCCATTGACGCGTGTATGGGACCGGCTGCTGCGGGGGCCTAACTATATGAATGATACGTTATTCCTAGCCGGCCGCGCACACACCTTATTTCAGAATCCCCCCGGCACAGTATACCGGGTGGAAAGGTAGTTTCGTTTTGGCTTTGATTGTTCTTTTCTTTTTTATTTTATATTCAAATATTTGCTCTTGTTTTAACACATGTTTTCGCCTTTTCGTAGGCCGAAAGTTACAAAAGAAGGGGCCTACGCAGGCGATGATGGGATTGCATTGGCAAGCACGACTTTGGAGGCGTTCATGATGGGCCCCACTCTTCGCGGGGCTGTTTTGGCTCACACTAGCAGTGCCATGAAGCACTTCCACAAGAAATTTTCTAAGGCATTTGCATAATGCGCCGCGCGTGGATGGTTACACGCCGACTAGTCCCCTAATGGACCAATTTTTCCATCTGCTTCTGATCTGGGCGAAACCTCAAGGTCTAACCCGGAGAGTAAGTGATAGTTTTTTCTAGATGCCGTGATGTGTTTGTCCAATTTCCAAGTGCTAAACTAATGCGAGGGTTTCAGATTTGTCTCTACAGCTGGCACTACCTCTGGCGGGGATTCTGTTGTAACCGGGCGAACTGAGGTGACTCTCTCCATGAAGTTTGGTGAAACCGTTGCTGCCCAGAAGTGGTTGCGGGTAAAAGCCCCGCCATCCATTATTGCCTGCTTAGAACATGCCGGTCTCATGGCGCTCTTGGTGGCCCCTAGCCCGAATGTGTCTATAGCGGAGATGATCGGGATCGTGGATTCATTTGACAGATCTGTTTCTCGCTATAGCGCTCGTATTAAGGGCGTTAAGATAATTTTTGAATTATCACCCCAATTTTTTGTAGATTTGTTTGGCGTGCCTACAGGCGGTGTAAAGATTGTTTTAGATAGGACACATAAAGAAATTCAGACGATCTGCGCTTTAGAGGATTGGTTAGGTGTGGCGAAGGGCGCCAAAGGATTTCCAATGCAGGGGAGGACGAAAATTGAGGAAGTCAACGAGCTCTACCTCTTATTTCGAGCGCGTCTATTTCCGAAGACTCTATCACAAGTTAAGATTCTAGGGGTTGAAGCAGTGTGAGTCGTGCGTACTATTCTAGAGGCTGGCGTGCGCTACAATTGGGCTGAATTCTTAGTATCGGGCATGACTAAAGAGATAGCGTGGCTACGTTCGAACATAGACGCTCAGTCCCATTTCACTTTTGCCTTTTCTGCTGGTTATGTTCGTCGTTTGGCCAAATTTTTAGTGGTTCGCGGGGAGGAAAGATATGTTTTGTGGGATAGGAATCAACTGTCTCGCCCCTGGGTGAACCACCTGTTCGACACGACTAAGTCTCAAGATGCCCCCGAGGGAATTGATGAATCCCTTACAATCACTACAAGTGAATCGTCTAGTCCCTCTCTCCATACACGTGACAGTGTAGGGCTGGAACCAGAAGAAATGTCCTACGCTGCCAAAAAGGTAGAGCGGGTGGTCAAGGACACAATAGGCAAAGCCAAGTCGAAGTTGGCGAAGCATGACCACCTAGTTGAGGAGACCAGTGAGGTTGAACTGCCCAAAGTAAAGCGGATTTAGTTTAAAATACCTGGTAAACCTCTCGTTTTCTTTACTTCACTTATCTTGCAGATAATTTGAAAGATTTATGGTTGTATGTAGCTAAATTCATCTGTTTTGTGTTGAGAAGTCAAGAGACATGATTTGCAGACTATACCTGGGGATGAGGAGTTGACTGACCCCGCGGGAGGAACTGAGTTGCTGGAGGAAAGAACCGGAAACACTGAACCACTAGATGATCAAGCGGAGACTGACGATATGTTCAGTAATTTTCTAACAGGCAACTTGGACCTTGGAGCCCCTCCCACATCAGAGGAGATTAGAGGGAATGGTATGTCTCGTTACTTAGTTGTGTAGCTTAATATGTTTTCATCTCATTATGGATTTTTCGTTTGACTCAGAGGAGAGCGAGACCATCCCTGAGAAGGAGCCAGAGATTCCCCCTGAAGTGTCGCCAAAGGTCAGCGCGTCGCGCCCTCATGGACCTTTTACTTGGATGGAAATGCCAAGTAAGAGGGATTTTGTAGCTGGTGTGGTCGAGGAGGTCGTTGAGCGGATCGAAAGGATCCATCCTGAAATAGGTATGGAAACATCTAGAGATCCTTACTATGTTAGAGTTTGATTCTTGATTTTGTCTGTTCTAACGTTTGTCTTTTCCCTATTGATAGGTGCCCAATTGAGGTGGGATCCATCCAAGACTGTCAACATGGAGAGTTTGCCCACACTTTCCCCAGAAATTGAACAAGTGCCCAGACCTGTTTACGAAGAGGTAGCGGAGGGCTTTGTTCACAATGCTAAAGAAGTATGGATGTGTAGGCGATCCATTGAGCAATTGTGGCTCTAGATCCAGGCAAAAGAGAAAGAGGTTTCTGAACTAGCGGTGGAACGTGACGATCTGAAGGCTCGGTATGAATTTGCCGCAGCCAGATTAGACAATGATCGCTCTTGGCGGACCTCCGAGGTCACGTATACGAGGTATTGGAACCTACTCAATCGTCATGCAGGATTGATACAGAGATTAGGGGAGCGTAGGGCCCAAATTGATTTGCTGAACACCAAATGCCAAGATTGGAAGGCTTTTTCCTCCAAAGTACGCAAATGGGGGCAAGATGAGAAGAACCACAAGCACCAATATAAAAAATCGCTAAAAGAGGTGTCTATCGAGAAGCGACAGTTGGAAATATTTGTGGAAAGCCTTGGTCTGCATCCCGCCTTTGACACATTTGCCCAGAACACAATTGTAGAGATGGAGTCCCCTAAACGGCAGATAACAACCGCTTCTGGGGAAGTGTCAGTGGGGGAGTTCCCTTTGAAACATCCCACCTGGTCGGATGTTGACAAGGGGAAGGCTTTGGCGGATGTTGACTTGGGTCTCTATGGGACAGATTGGGCAAGTGTTCCTGAAGAGGAAATCCTGCGGCGACTGGAATTCGGCTTGGGGGGACCCCCTATGGTAAGCGTTTCGTGTTCATGAAGTTCATTGATAATGTTTGAAGTTTTGACGTTCGCTTATTCTTGTGTTGGTTATTTCCCTTTTTTGATCTTTTTTAGGATGAAGGTGGTGGTGAAACTGAAGGAGCTGGCCCTAGTGGAGCAGAGGCCTCCGATGCTGGTGGGTCCAAGGGGGATGATCGTCATGCCCCAGATGTTTAGCATTTTAGCTCTTAAGTTGTCTTGCTTTTTTCTTTTTTTGTTTTTCAACTCAGATTTATACTGGAACTGTAACTTGAAAATTGGGAATGGAAAGAGAGGGTTGATTGTATGTAATGACTATATGAATATTTTTTGTTGATTTCGAGCTTATCATGAGATAGACATGTAAAAGTATTTTGGTTTGTTTTCTATTTTAAGTGTGTTACTGAAATGTGATTATAAAAGTAAAGCGAAAAGCATGTACTAGTTTATGGCCATTTCGGGCCCCATACGTAATCGGGAAATGTTTTGGAGGACGTGGATAGATTTCTCGGTCAACCGATCATTGCTAATCATGGCTAGTTTTATGTCTTTGCGGACATGATAGTTTAGTATCATTTCAGACTGGGAGTGGCAGTTAGTTGTTTTTCCTGCTTTATCGTAGTTTAGTGTCGTTTCAGACCTATTATAGTTTAATGTCATTTCGGACTTTTTGTAGTTTAACGTCATTTCGGACTAAGGGTGATAGTATCATTTCAGTAATTTTTTGATTTTTTTCGTTTTAATGCTAGACGATGTTTCAACGGGTATGATCCGGTATTCAGCATCCCCTTCGTTGATTACATTAACCGGTAATTCGGCCCAAGGGACTTCTGGTGGAGTGTCTGTTGTGTTGGCATTTCTAGATATTTCAGTGTCTGTAGGGAGCTCTATATTAGCTTCTACTTGAGGAAGTATAGGCATTTCTGTTTAAGGAGGCTCTTGTTCCATGTCGGAAGATTTACTGCTTACCAATGATTGCGGATTTTCGTTATTTTGGCTAGGTTTTTCAAGTTTGATTTCCAAGCCTTGGTCCATGCCCATATGCGACGAGATGATAGGAGTAGCTGCTTCACCGTGTATGACGATTTCTTTGCCCTCATAAGGCAGGTGAATTTCCTGATGTATGGGGGAAGAGACAGCTCTTAGTTGGGCTAGCCAGGGTCTTCCCAATATTAGGTTGAACTCTGACATCTCATCCACTACTAGGAAATTAGCAGACGTTGGGAATTGATCTCCCGCTATGAAGTTTAGGGTTATTGTGCCTTTCACCATTACGCGTGACCCACTGAATGACCTTAAACATGTAGTCGTGGTTGGTTTTAGTAGTTTAGTAAGTCCTAGTTGTTCAATGATGTGGTACGGCACAACGTTTGTCGCAACTCCATCATCTACATGGACCTTATGTATCTTGAACCGGTTTATACAGATCGTTATGAACATGGGGGCTGTTGTTACCTCCTTCGTTTTCTTATCCACATTGATGTTGTCATCATGAAAGCTTAGAGGCTTAGGAGTAGTCCCGTCAGGCGAGAACATCACCGCATGAATGGAGGGTTCGTTTGGGGGTAAGTCTTCACTTACTGGGATTGACGTTAACATGCGCACTAAAGGTTCCCGATGTGTTTGAGAGGTTAAGACTAAGTCGTACAAGCTTAGTGAAGTGTTCTTTTGTTTCAATGCTTGTGTGACTTGTGTCAAGGAGGCTGCAAAGTTTTCACTGTTGGGGGTGTTTCTATCGGTGTTGACTGGATCCATTGGATCCAATAGCTTTATCTCTCATTTTGTTGGCTTTTCAGTTTTCGGAGCTGCCGTTTTAGGTGTTTCGTGTCTTTCCGATGACTCACCTTCATTGCCTGTGCCTGGTTGATCATTAGATGATGACATGGGTACAGAGTTTAGGGGAGTGGGCTTAGGTGCCCCCAGAGCTAGCCGTTGGTGCTCTTTCTCCAAACGTTCTCGCGTAAGCCTATCTGCTAGGTGTTCTTGTGTGTCACGCGGAGGTGGAGTTGACCTCAGAGTCTGGGATTGTCTAGGGACCTTTACGACGTAGGGAGCTGGACGGGGCTATGCGTACGATTGGGTAGGACTTTGTGTAGGTAGCTTGATGATGTACGGGGTTGGTCTTGGCGGGTGCTGAGCCTCTATGGTTGCAATGGCAGGTGGTACTCGGACTACAAAAGGGGTAGGTTGAGCGTGAGGGGTTGGTGTACCTGCGGGGTTAGCTTGAGGGATGCGCACTACGTATGGTTGCTGGCGTGTCATGATGTTAGAGGTAGGCATGGTGGAGGGCACTCGGATTACGAATGGCCGCTACGGGTTATGAGGTGATTGAGGTGCAGAGTTAGCTGGGGGAATTTGAACCACGAATGGTTTGTTAGATGTTTCTTGTTTGTTTTCGGGATAGACGGTGTTGATGCGAGGTGTGCTAGAGTCATCATCACAATAGATTGAGGTAATCACGTACGGTGTCTCTTTAGTGTTCAGGGGGTCTTTATACACCCCCATGGTCTGGTTCTGCGGTTGGACGGGTTTTCCCCATCAAAAGTGATCTTGCCATCATCGATCATCCTTTGGATGTCCTGCTTCAGGGTAAAGCAGTAATCCGTTCCATGCCCGTTGCATTGGTGATAGTTGCAGAAGCGATCCATCCTGAATCCTTTGGGCACGGGCGGCTCATCTGGCATTGCCAAACTTGGGTTCTGTACGAGTTGACAGAACTGGTCATGTCTTTGGATAGCCGCTGGGGACAATTGCTTATGTTGCATCAATCCAGCCTTTAAAAGTTGATCAAAGAGCTGGGATGGCTTCATCGGTAAAGGCGTGTACTGAGAGGGTTCCTTCCTCTCGAAGTTACGCGTACGGTTCGTCGGGTTTTGTGATGACGATTTCGGGGCTGTTGTGGGAACGGGCTGATAGTAGTTAGTGGGGGGAACAGGTGGTTTGTATTGATGCGTAGTGTTTTTTTGCTATGCCCCTGCTATTGCTGCTACAGTTTCCCTGGCCTTTTCTTTGTCTTTCTCAGTTTGTTGGTTTCTGAAAGTCTGGTACGCAGGGTCGTTGCTGTTTTGAGCAGCTTCCTCTATGTTTTTGATTTGTTCAAATGCTTGGTTCAGATCGCGCGCATTGAGGTAATACAATTTGGACTTGAAGAAGTCATTGACAGCCCCTTTCAGTATCGTGAGCAGATAGGTTTGAGAGATTGAGTTGTGCAACTCGTTGAGAGCTGCGCTCCATCTCTGAATGAACTTCTGCACTGGTTCAAGCGGTGCTTGCTTGATCTGCATGAGGCTGTCCAGTGTCGCTTCGGGTTTCAAGTTATACTTGAACCTGGTCAAAAACTAGCGTAGAAGATCGTCTAGGGAAAGGATGGAATTCTTGGGCAAGGCCTGGTACCAGTCAAGTGCCCTTCCTGCGAGGGACATGGGGAATACTTGTAGTATTGAGTGGGGTCATGCCTGAAGGAGCACGCACTCTAATCTGAACGTGATGAGGTGGGCGTTGGGGTCTGTCTCCCCATTATACTTAGTTAGTGTTGGGAGGGGGACACCCTTGGGCAAAGTCAATGGCGGGACAGAGGAGCTGATAAGGTCATCATTGTAGAAATCTACTACTCTCAGCTCTCCATCAGTGATGGTTTTGAGGCGTTTTACCTCATCTGTCAATTCTTGCATCAATTTTTTAGCGTCCGCCCAATCTTGGGCGCTCGGTGAAGCTACAGGCTGGGGGTGCGGGGCTGCGTACCAGCTAGATTGCTGGGTCACGGGTTGGAAAGCCGAAGGTTGGGTGATCGGCGGTTGTGCCTGGGGGTAATTAACGGCGAGGAGTGCTAAGGCTGAGATGTTAAAAGGAAAATGTTGTGGTTGTTGTTGTTGTTGCAGTTGGGGCTGTGCTTGAGGAGCAGTAATCGGGGGAATTGCGTGGGGCGGGACGTGGTGATGAGGAATTTGATATGATGATGCCCCCCTTGCTGGCCATTGTCCCGCTACGTTGTATGCGGGGACTCCCTGTTGGGCTAGGACTGCTTGGGGAGCTGTATGCGTCTGGATATGGGGTATGAAGTGAGCGGATGTAGACACGGGGATCACATGTGGCATTCCAATTACGCGAGATGGGAGGGTTGGTCCCATGCCATCATGAGGAGGCGGTGCTTGTGAGGATGGGCCCGCAGCTGTATTAGGGATAACTGTTATGGGGAAGGTGTGAGGTTGGGGATCGCTCAGGAGCGGAATGTGCACGAGTGCTGGCGTTTCCGGTGGTGGCATATGAACTTGGGCGAGTCTAGTGTGTTGTACGGATAGGGCTTCCCCCATCCCGGGATGGAAGATGGGGTTCATCTGTGCTTGGGGGCTCAATGTGTGGTATGAGTCTCCCTGCTCAGATTAGGCAGTGAACTCATCTTCTTCCCCTGGCTGAGGCTCTAGCGCGGGTTGGTCCAATGACTGGCTCTTGTGCAGAAGGAGCTGGGTAAAGAGCTCCGAGAATTGTTCTGGAATGGGGATTACGTCGTATGGGGAAGGGATGAACTCGTGTCCTCCCCTGTAAAAGAGTTCGAATTGTCTCTTCACTTCGATTTCGGCCCGATCCACTGCCAGGCCGGCTTGTATCTTAATGCAGATGAAGTTATACTCGTCTTGGGTTATAACGTTAGCGGCTGGATCTCTCCCTTGTAATCTCAAAGACCGACGGGGCCCCATTGTGGATTGCCCTCCTAAATGTGGTGTCACAGACTACTGGGCAGCCATGGTGTTTGAGATGTTAACGTCCTGGGTAGTGGCAATAGTGGTGTTTATGGGATTCATGATGATAGATTGGGTATGTAAAACTGTTTGAGTGTAAACGCTAAGTGTTCAGCGTAAACGCTGGTCAGTGGGCAGCGTAAACACTAAGTATGCAACCTAGACGCTAGTCTTTGGGCAGCATAAATGCTAAGTATGCAGCGTAGAAGCTAGTCTTTAGGCAGCGTAAATGCTAAGTATGCAGCATAGACGCTAGTCTTTGGGCAGCGTAAACGCTGGAGTAAGTGTGCAGCGTAGACGCTGGCAAGTTGACAGCGTAGACTCTAGGGTTTCTGATTGCAGCGTAGACACTGGCAGGTTGACAGCGTAGACGCTAGGGTTTCTGATTGCAGCGTAGACACTGGCAGGTTGACAGCGTAGACGCTGAGAATCGGGGGTTTGAACATGGCAGCGAAATAATGATGAGCATAGATGCTGGGAAGCATATAGTCAACTTGTTCAAGCGGAGGCCCTCCTTCTAGCGCCAATTTCTGTATCGCCCGAAATCGTCGGTCCCTGGCTCAAAGGAAAAACAGAGACCGCGGGATCGCGGGACGAGCACAGATGACCCTACCTTCTCCTGAGGGTGAGCTGGAATGCACGAAGGTAGGGCACCTTCGGTGGTCCACACGCGGATCAGACAAGGATTTCCCCGAGCGCCACCGAAGTGTTATACGCTGGGTTAGACGTAAACTATGTAATGGGCGTAAAATGGGCAAACAGTGGAAAAAGGGCATAAGCAAGGTGCAAACAGCGTAACAGTGAAAGCAGGGCGTAAACAGAGTGTGGACAACGTAACAGCGTAAAAGAGGCGTATACAGCGTAAATAGTGTGAACGGGGCGTAGACAGCGTAAGCGTAAATAGGGTGTGTACAACGTAAGCGTAAAAAGGGCATGTACAGCATAAACAGTGTAAACAGGGCGTAGACAGCGTAAACAGAGCGTAAAGTGTAAAGCGTAAATAGGGTTTAGACAGTGTAAAGTGTAAGTGCAACGTAAATAGCGTAAACAAGTTTAAACAACGCAGAAAAAATGTAAACAGCGTAAACAATGTGAGCGTAAACAAAATGTAAACTGTAACAATGACGCTATAAGAAGATAGTTTTGAGGTACCGGTCTTAACGCAGTTGTGCGTGTACACAAGGCGGACGTAAAGCCCCGGTGGATGCAGGGAGGCGGCTGGTTCGTACGGTAGGTGGAGCGTAGAGACTGTGCTCAACGTACAGGACTTCCAGCGTGTGAGGGTTTCAAGCTCTAATTTTTACAGCGTAATTGCTCTGGGTCTGCTCTGGTAAATTTTTGCCGACCATAAAAATGCGGAAAACTGGGCCTTTTATAGGGGAAGGATTACCAGGAAAATCGGGTTGGGAGACACGTGGCGTGTCGACTGGGCGTGCACATTTTAAAAATATGGTATACGCTAGGCGTATACGCTACATCAGGCCAGCGTATACGCTGGACTTGCTAGGCGTGTGAACTTGGATGGACGCTGGGCATATACGCTGGGGTGTATACGCTGATGGATGCTGGCGTATACGTTGGGCGTATACGCTGATAAATGCTGACATATACGCTGGGGCGTATACACTGAAGGATGCTGGCAGCGTATATGCTGATGGATGCTGACCGCCGACTTGCTTCAATTCTTGCTCCTGTTGCACCTGCTGAGCATACATGAGGCGTGCATGCTGGGCATTTGGCGTATACGCTGGGCGTAGAAGCTGGCACAACACTTGGTAAAAACTGATTGTTTCAATCCTCAAAATTGCCATGTGTGACTCCAAATGTAGTCGACGCCGTCTAAGGGTCGCAGGGATCTGCTTCTTGTTGGACAAGCGCCAAACTCGAAAATTTTTTGTGGTGTTTCATAGGCCACTGATCATATTGTTCATAATGCCCTCCATAAAGGTGAATTTATCAAGAGTCTCACCCCAATGCTGAGTTGGGGTTACTGACAAAGGTACGCCGCTATTGTCAGAAGTGCCTACTATGCGAACAAAATGAGTTAGACATACTACGGTAGACATAAAGGCGATTGAGACGTTACGACAATGCAAAACTAAATTCAACAAAACCCTTAGAGGTAGTAGTGTGAGGATTTCCCTCTGAGAAAGGGTGAAACTCACCAGGGACAAAGCGCTTCTCTTTTCCTGACTCATCTGAAAGGACCTTGGCGTCCTCTACTTCTGTCTCTTCCTCGAGCACAAGAACCTATGTGCCACCTATGTTAGTAACAAGGGCCTCCTTTTCCAAAACCGGGGCCCCTTCTTCATGCCATATAACTATTGCCCCTATTTTAGGGGTCAACTCCTCCACATCTCTTCCTTTGTTTGTCAAACAACACAGTTAGCCAAAATAAAAATTTATTTACTTTTTATGAACGCTACGCGACTCCACCTTGTCTATACATAGTGTAATACATATATAAACTAATTATGCATCTCTGTACTTACCAGTCAGGGGATCGTTCCTATGAAACTTAATTCATAGCCTCTTTTCCTCTACGCCAGTCAGGCCGAGAAACTCCGCGGTCAAACGATGCTTCTTCCACTAAACTGGTGAAGTCACTATTTTCGCTGCCAAGCGCTTCCCCCTCGACACACTGCTGGTGTAAGAAGGGAGCACCCCATCCACACTGTCTTGGCCCCATGTAGGAGCCATCACCAAATCCTTAGTCGTAAGTGAAGAAGACTCCCTGATACCTTCAGGGGGATCTTGGGCCCAGATGGTGCAGAAAACCTAAGAAATCCACGGTTTGGAAATCTGGTTATGATCTTGCTACACCTAGACTCCATCCCTATGAACCACCAAGAATTTAGTAAAGCACGAAAATCAATCTATGAAAAGGAAGAAATGCACGTTGAAGCCAAACTCATGCTTCTTGTGAAGCTTGGCCATTTCAGCCTGTAGGCCTTTAGCGAGGTAGCTGGCCCAATTATACCGTGTCCCCTCCTCCATAACCTTCTGCATAATCTGAGCTTGCTCTATGGTAAGGATTCTTCCCTGGGAGAGTAGCTTGGGGAAGGTGCGATCTTGGAATAGGGGATAAATGGTATTAGCCACCTCCAGCTTGATTTTATCAGCAAGGATGTCTTTCAGTTCCTTTTTAACTCCTAACCACTCCTCTATGTCCTTTTGATGCTTAGAACCCCTCTTCAAACTTTCTTCTACCAGAGGGCCATTAGAAGGAATGCCAAAAAATTCGACGAATAGTCGAGAATTAATATGAAAACTCACATGCACGTTACACACGTGCATGTGAAGATGCTCGGCTTCTTCACTGAAGGAGTCGACTAGGGTTAACATTTCAGGTGCAGTGACATCGAGGGTAATAGCCAAAAATAGCTTCATCAATCTAGCTTCCTAGAGGTTATTGGTTACGGTAGTTGGGGCCACTCCGTGGCAAAGCCAACGCTACGCTTCTTTTATGTCACCATAACAGAAGAAGAGACTACTCGCCTCATGCCCAGAAGCTATCACTGTGACCTCCTGTGATTCCCTAACTGTGAACATAAAACAACAGTTTAGATAATACATCAAAATAATACAACTTCATACATTGTTTCCATTTTGTGAGATTGTACAATGAACCACTATAACATAATTTACCACATGCAAAGGGTGAAGGAAATGGTGGGATTTTCTCTTGCATGTTTGCAACGGTGATAGGGCGATCCAAAGTCCACTCCTTATCCATCCATTCATCATTTTTACACTTGGCGAAGAATCTGACATAGTAGATAGGGTAGTGTGGGATTTCAAATCCTAGTTGTCCTAAGAAACTAGCACACACATTACTAATGGAAGTGAACTCCTTTATGGACGTTTTGGCCATAGATAACATGTATGTATTACCTTGGAGACCATACTCATTGATAAAAAACCTACACCACAGAATCTAGACAATTGTTTATACTTAACACAAATTCAAATAATGGTTAGCACATTATAATGCCATGGAAACACTTACCCACCTATATAATACATGATGCATCTAAAAATAGCATCATGGTGGATTCTAGAAATAGGTCACGATATGACGAGCCACAAATAGCATGTTGTAGGCATGATAACAATCAAATATGGGCATCTCCTAGATCCAAGTTAAGTGCCTCAAACCCCTAGTGCTCTATTCACGGTCTTGTACGTGCACAGTTTCAATTGAGCCATCCACCAGAAACGTTAAGATGCTCTATGTTGATCCAACCAATAGCATCTCTAGAATGGCGGCAACTATCTCGGCCAGTAGATGCGACCAGATAATTACATTGAAATTACGCAACAAAAATTACAAAAACTCCCATACTTCTTTTTGGAACCAAACCACCTCCTCCCCTACACAAGCATGAGGAGAAGGAATATTGGCCACGGGGACATGTAAACAACATAGGACGCCTACAATGTCCAAGATGATCAAGACGAGCTTTAGCGTAATCCTTTACAATAAAGCACACTACCATTAGGAAAAACAACTAAGACATACTAACAACATCAGAACAAAAAACATTAAAAATAAACTCATAAAAATCCATTACGCAACACTAGGGTTCTCATTGTCTTGAATCCCAGAGAATTACATGCTACGCTAGAGATGCTATCAAAATTGCCCAAACCCTTGCAACGGTGCAAGGTCTGTCTCTGACAATGGCGATAAAAGTAGAACCGCATATTATCCCAGCGTAACATGCAACCATTACAAGTGAGACAAAGGAATCCTATTTACACTACATAAGGGTACAATACCTAGACTCCTCCTGCTATGTATTATGTTTGCAAAATATTGCCCAAGATCACCCAAACCCTTGCAATGGTGCAAGGTCTGGTTCTAACAATGGCGATAGGGGTAATATTGCAAACTACAATATCTTAGCCCACACAGGCAGGTATCAATGTCCAACATAATACACATATTCTAAAAAAATACAATTATGATGCATAATAACAAAAATAACAATGATGCAGGGAAGGTAAAAGATGACCTACCAAGCGAGTGGAGTAGCCTCCCGAGTTTCAACCTAGGCCTTTGAAATCTGCTCCAAACTCTCCTGCACTTCATCAATTTTCACCAATTTAGTATGCTTGCCTTTGATCTTCGGTGCCATAGTTACGACTAAACAACCTTTATAAAATTTTCTACTTACGCCTCCCTTCTACCTTGCTTTTGCTATAGCCTGATTCAAATTCGCGATGTTTACAGTCCGCTTTGAGGACAAACCATTGACTTATAAACGTGATGATCAAAACTAGCTGTTTTTGTGTCTGAACAATGCGAAACTTTCCTGAAATGTAGGTATGTTAGTGCAACATGAAGCGTGAAGATTGCAACATTAATCTAGTAGATATCACATTAATTACGGTCAAAAAAGACCCTAAACTAACACGTAGCTTATCATCTCGTAATCCGGTTGCATTAACTACAGTCTGCACAAAATCCTAAATTAGCTATTTTGACATGCTAGAAACACCACGTTATACCTTTCATCATAGTTCGCAGAAATCTTACACTAATGTCTAGGAAACCAGGCTTATTGCTTTCTTACAAATTGTGTACATTGTAACGGTCTGCTAAGACCTTAAACTGGTAGCCTCTTTAACACGCACCTCTAAAAAACCTTCTATCATTTCAACAGATCGAAAAAAAAATAATATAACGACTTCCATTCTTGGCAGTTTTTAGGTCAGTTCACAAATGGACGCTGCTTTACTCGCACCCCTAACCCTAACAGGCCCATACGGGGAAACTATTAGACAGCTAAACCTTGCACTGATAGGAACTAATGCTTCCCTTTACAACACAACCATAGCAACATCAGAAATATCCCTAGACCGGCCAGAACATTTGGCCTAAACCCTAGACCTAGAGGCTGGTGATGTGACTAAGGATCCCCTTACTGAGGTTCCTATGGTTACGCACAAAGGAGAAAGTAAAACTTTGAAAGTTAGTTCTCTACTTGACCAGCAGATGCAGAGCGACATACTTTGAGTTCTCCAAGATAACGTTGTCGTATTCCCATGGTCATACGAAGACATGCCGGGTTTAGACCCAAGACTAATATAGCACAACATATTTTTAGACCTGCATACCAAAGAAGTTAAATAGAAAGCATGACAAATTAAGCCCGAAATCACGATGGCAGTGCATGATGAAATCAGTAAGCTATATCAGGCTGGTTTCATTAGCACGGTCAATTATTCATACTGGGTGTCAAACATTGTAGTTGTCTCTAAGAAAATGGGATGAATACGCATCTGTATAGACTTCTGTGATCTGAACAAAGCAACGATTAAAGACAACTACCCATTAGCAAGTATCGACCAACTTATCGATACAACATTTGGCCATGCGTTACTATCCTTCATGGATGGGTTTTTAGGCTATAATCAAATCTGTATCAACCTAGAACATCAATTGACCACAAATTTCATGAAACCATGGGGAAATTTCTATTACACCATGATGCCTTTTGGGTTAAAAAATGCTAGAGCAACTTATCAATGCGCTATGACGTATATCTTTAGTGATTACCTCTTAGAGAGATTGAATGACTACGTAAATGACATAGCTATCAAATCTAAGAAGTCGGAAGATCACCTAGAAGACATAGAGTTAATCCTTAAATGATGTCTCAGACATGACCTAAGGCTTAATCTAAGAAAATGTGTATTCTGAGTCAAAACCTGATGCATGTTGGCGATTGTGGTATCGGAGATTGGCATACGAGTCAACCCTGACAAGGTTAAATCCATAATTAACCTAGCACCACCTACAAATGTCAAAGAACTACGTGGGTTGCAGGGTAGGTTGTAGTTTATCAGGCAGTTCATCTCAAGATTAATGGATAAATTACATCCTATGCAACATCTACTCAAGAAAGGAGTTAACTTCAAATGGACCGAGGACTGCCAGCGTGCGTTTGATGACCTGAAGAAAAAGTTGTTACATTTGCCAATGGTTTTCCCACCACAAAGGGACCAGCCTTTCTACATCTACCTAGCAAGCTCAGATGTGTCTATAGCTATGTTGTTGTGCCAAAAAAGGGACAACAGGTCAGAAGTCCCTATCTATTATCTAAGTCATGCTCTATTTGCATACGAAACAAGGTACAATGAAGTAGAGTGTAACTGTTTGGCATTGGTATTTGTACTAAAAAAATGTAGACACTATCTTTTCCATAGCCAAGTCAACATAATTTGCAAGAACAACATTCTGTGGGCTATCACAGAAAATTTGAATGAGAGTAGTAGGATAGCCTTACTAGAAAGCCATCACAGCGGAATTTGACTTGCACTACATTGGCCAATCTTCCACGAAAGACTAGGCCATAGCCGACTAGTTTGTAACATCACCTGTTAACGATCAAGCTGCAATAGAGCCCAAGTTTCCTAATGAATAGATACATAGTTTAAGCCCTGTATCGACAAGCCTCGAAGTGATGTTATACTTCGATGTAGCTTCGACTACTAGAGGCGACAGTGCTGTAGCTGTCATTACGCTCTCCCCTGAGGATGTTCATCCATTGGCTTATTGCTTGGTGTTTCCCTATATAAACAATGTGGTAGAGTACAAGGGGCTCTTCAAGGGACTATTAATAGCCAGGGAGCTCAATGTTCAACACTTGGAAATTTAAGGCAATTTGATGCTTATCATCAATCAAATCATAGGGGTCTATGCCTGCAAAGCTATGCATCTACAGCTCTACCATGATATGGCTAAAGATCTTCTGAGACAATTCATGACAACTGACGTCCAACACATGCCACATAATGAGAACACTGTAGCCGATGCACTAGCCACACTAGCTTTAAATGTGCCACCACATTTGTTTGCCACCTTGCCTATTTTAATGATGGAATGTACAGACCCTGTCATTCAAGCAGCGCAAATCTCTTCTCTAAGCATGGGAGGAATGCTAGAATGGTATGATAACATTAAAACATACCTTCAACATGGTGAACTACTGTACGAGTTAACACCTGAACTAAAATATGTATTTCGCAAGCGTGCCAGGCAATACATCATCATCGGAGATGGTACTTTATGTAGACACTCTTTTGATGGAGTATTGCTAACCTACGTTGATAATGACCAAGAGCAAAGAATAGTTAGCGAAGTCCATGAAGGACTATGTGGAGGACACATAGCCCCATGAGCCATGGCCACTAAAATCAGACGGTTAGGGTATTACTGGCCGTACATGGAATGATATTTCCTTACCAAGGTTAAGACATGTGACATATGCCAACGTTATGCAAATCTAATACACGTGTCACGAACTAAATTGCATACTACACAGATCACTTGGCCATTCCAACGATGGGGACTAGACATCATAGGCCCTATCACGCCTAAGTCTTTCGCAGGACATAGCTTCATTATAACTGCCACTAAGTACTTCACGAAGTGGGTCAAGGCTATTCCCCTATGAAAGATTACATTTCAACAGGTTTTCCATTTTATCTTGGAAAATATGGTAACTAGGTTTGGGCTTCCCATGACTATTGTGACCAACAATGGGCTACAATTTAGTAGTACCAAAACCAAATCTTTCTATAGTAACCTTGGTATCAAGAAATATTTTTCCTCACCTTATTACCCACAAGAAAATTATCAAGAAAAGGAAAAAAAAAGGTGGTCATCAATTTACTGAAAAGGATGCTCAGCAGCAACAAAAAATGATGGCATGAAAAAATACTCTATGTGCTATAGGCCTATCATACGACATGCAGAACAGCTACCGGTAGGACACCCTACAGCCTAGTCTATGGATCTGAAACAGTGTTGCCACTAGAACTATAGGTTCCCTCACTGCGGATGGTCCTCTCCATGGTTATAAACGAGACTCAACACAATGAGTCTAGGATCTTGGATTTAGACTTAGTAGAGGAGAAACTCATCCAGATGCTCGATAGCATTGAAAGATATCAGGATAGGCAAAAACAAGAGTATCATCACAATCTACATCAGTGATCAATCAAGAAAGGAGACTTAGTTCTTAAGGTCGTTTGTGAACCAATGAGAATATTATCTGCAAATTGGAAAGGCCCTTTCCTGGTCATCAATGCATATGGCAACGGAGCATTCAGGCTAGCAGATATCAATGGCAACGAACTCTTAAACCTCGTGAATCATATGTACCTGAAGCAATACCACATCTAGACATCAGCTCGGCTCAAACGCAAGGTAACAAACGTCCACTACAACGTAAACTTGGTAGTGTTATACATGTCCGCTATGATGTAAAACTAGCATTTCTTGCACGCGTCCACCACGATGCTAAATTGGCAAATTTTTCGACCATCCACCATGACGTGAAACTGGCAAGGTAAGAATATATCCGCTGAGATGTTAAACCAGCATAGACTTGTCCCTGGGTCACGACACAAAATAGACACCCACAACATGGTCTTCTGGGACCATAAACTAGTTCCTCCGCCATCCACTACGATGTAAAACTATCATGCTTCAGTTTGCCCAGAATTTAAATTGGGACAATGGTTTGCTGGGACTTAAAACCAGCAACAATGGTCTACTAGGACTTAAAACTAGAAGCTACCAATAGATTACCCATGAAGCAAGAGAGCCTGATTATTCTTGCATGGAATCCCTACGAGATGGAATAGGCAGGTCATTGAAATAGACGTAGAGCCACTACCCTCCCAGCATCCTACTGATTTCTCAGATATGTTGAAAGGCATACTACTGACCCCTTGGAGATGCTGCTATGATGGCCACTCTGTGGTTGCAACTCCTGGGATTAGCTTCATCATTCGGAGCCCCAAGGAAACTATGGTCACCCATAGCCTTGATGGCTTCCACCCGTTACCGCCACCAGACTCTGGCTTAGCAAATTCATCTAACTAGTTCTTTGCCCAGTCGGTTGAATAAGATGAATCTGGCTGTCGACGGCAAATTTTTGAACTGTGGCATCAACAAAAAAATCCTTGCCTCTTGCTACGGTTCCTTCTCCATGAAAAATGCTCTCCTTTTCTCTTTAGGTAGCACTTGTTTCAATAGCCTCCCTAGAGATTAGGATGATTGCTTATGCTTTTTGTTCTCTGTTATGTTTTTCAGGTTACTTGCTATGATAACATTATTCAAGAATGCATTCACTAGGAGGGCAAGGTTTCATAGCATTTTGAGATGGCTGCTCAGAATAGCCTGGCTACTTGGGAGTGCAAACCTTTCTTTTCCCTCCATTAGACACCTTATTTCACTTTCTCCTTCCCTTATCCTTACAACTGCCTTTATCCTATCCTCCTATTTGTACAGACTGTGAGCATGCAAAAAGGCTTTTGCACATGGATACCCATTGTGTTCATGAACTGGCGTAATGCAACTTGCCTCATAGAATGCAAGTTTCCCAAAAAAAATGGGCAAAGCTAGGAAAAATGGATGAAACACAACTCATCCAGGCCATATGGACGTAACGCAACTCGCGCATGCAACCCCCTCATATATAGTACAACAATAGCATAACCTCTCAAGAAAACACCCACGAGAAGTTGTCTAAAAATATTCTTGCGAAATATTCTACTCATGCTTGAGTCTTCCCCAAACCTTCCCCCTCTGACAACTGTAAGATCCCTCCTATGCCCCTTATGCTCCAAACCTTCGCACTTCTAGGTTTGACAGCGTGACATATGAGCAACAGCTGATGAACGATGTTGGCATCTTTACCTCTATGGTGTTTTGTATTCTTTGTCAACATCTCTTGAGAAAGCCCTCCAAACATCAACAAAGAGGCACCATTAAAACACCATGAAATTTCGAGACCTCGATGATTCAGCAAAGTCTCAAAGTTTAGGCAAAGATTTTCACAAGTGGCACATCTCAGCAAGTTTTCATTTTTTGGCTCAGGGCCTGCTACGCTACACTACACAGCTCAGTGTAGTAGACTTCAGGAGGAATAGAAACAAGGGATTCACAGTAACAACACTTTAACTTTGCAAGCTGGCCATGATTGAAAATATTAACTTTTGGCATATTACGCCATGTTATGCTATGCAGTGTAATGTAGCGTAAGGCAGTGTAACGCAAGCAGAAAATTGATTTAATCGCAACAACGGAGACAAAAAAATTCAAACATTGGCGGTCCTTATGCCACGATACGTTCCCTAGCATATTTCAGCATAACCACAGGACAATTTGTTACAAAAGCTCTAGCAAGGGAAAATTACGACATACTACACTTTGGAGCATAGCACAATGTAACATTGCAAGCTTTAGCTATGGCACATTAGGTCAACGGTATTTTGTTTGCCTAGGACACACATCATCTAAACTATGTTCTTCTCCTAACCCTAATCTTATAAATACCCCGGCAAACAATCCTCAAAGGGGGAGAAATGTTGGAATTTTTTTGGGGAAAAGATTAGCAAGAATTGGCCTTTTTGAAAAATTTTTGATAGTATCTCTTGGCAAAGACTAGTGAGAGAACACAAAAAGAAGAGAGTTGACAATAGAAGAGCATTGATGGTGATCGACAAAGGCTTTTGACCAGAGACTTCAACTTAGTAGACGCTTTGCTTCGAGTTTGACTCCCTTGCACCTAGATTGGCTAGAACAAGGTAGATCGGCCTTTGCTTGTTTCATCTCTAAATAGTTTTCTTATTTCTGGCATGTGCTTCATCTCAACCGAAGCCCGCCTACAACTATTGTATTCAATGTATTTGTTTATAAGCTAAATCCCAGATCTCAGGATTGCACATTCTCAAAATTCAATTTATTGCATCCTATTTACATAAGTTTTACAATCATTTTGCATCATTTACATTGTCCTCATTACCCATTGAAATCATCATCTTGTGATATGATCATTACAAAATTTACTAATTAAGTAAGTCCCTGTCTGATCGACAAGACTGTTTAGAGCACCTTGGATTCATTTTCTCTAGCATAGCCCTCGAACAGATCTGGGGTTGGAACTTTGTACACAGAATTTCACTCAGTATTTACAGTGATCGACGTTTTCCGTTATTATAGCACTGATGGCTAGTTTAGCTTATTATTCTTGTTAAACTGGTGTAAAATTTTTTGTTGTAATTTGTTGTTTTTTGACAATGAATGGGGATATGTAATATGATCATGATATGATGTAGTATGTTTACATTCTTATTATTTTTTGTAGCTTTAAGGAGAATGGTAGTGGTGTAGATAAATATAAAATCATAATGTGTAAAATATAAAACATGGATAAGAATGTAAACAAGGGATCTGATTTTGGTGAAATGGAAATGCACTGTGTTCTAGTTTAAGGTCATCTTGGGCCACATGCATCAGTTTAAAGTCATGAAAGACTATTGTACTTATGTTATGAAAAAGGGGAACATTTTAACTATCTTTGGGTAGTTTAACATCATTTTGGACTTGTGGTAGTTGGTATCAACGGTTGAGTAGCTTCTTTATTTTTTGAAGCTTGGGATCAGAAGTAGGGCATGTTGGTGTGATCCTGTATTCAGCGTCTCCTTTGCTAGTTATGTTAAATGGTAATTATGACCATGAGACGCCTGGGGGAATGACCCCTATGTCAACATGTTCTAATGTTTCCCTGTTTTGTAATGTTTCCATATCTTCTAGGAGATCATGGTTTGGGGGTTGGTTATCACTTTGGGTTTTATCTGGTGTATTATCTTGTTTAGGCTCATCGATGGTGTCATCTTGTTTAAACTTAGGGGTAGTTTTTTCTTGTTTAGATTCATTGAATTCAACCTCTAAGCCTTGGTTTGCGCCTATGTGTGAAGAGGTGTTGGATGCAGCCACGTCACCATGTATAATAATTTTGCCACCTTCATAAGGTAAGTGAATCTCTTGATGGATGGATGAGGATACCACTTTTAATTGGGCTAACCAAGGTCATCCCAAAATCAAGTTAAATCCTGGCATCTCATATATGACTACAAACTCGGCTGACATGGGGAACTGGTCCCCTGCTATGAAGTCCAAAGTGAGCATTCCTTTTACTATGACACGTGATCCATTGAATGATTTTAAGAATGTTGTAGATGTTGGTTTTATCTACTCTATAAGTCGTAATTGTTCAATAATGGAGAATGGTACTACGTTTGTGGCTGCTCCATCATCAACATGCATCCTATGTATTTTAAACTGGTTGACTTGTATGGTTATGAACATAGGTGCAATGGTGACATCTCCTATTTTTTCATCTATTTTAATGTTATCTGCATGGAAGCCTAGCAATGTGGACCTTGATCTTTGATGTGGAGACATTATTGCATGAATGGATGGTTCAGTTGCAAGTAAATCTTCACTGACAGGGATCGATGTTAACATACGTACTAGGGCTTCGCAGTGTACTTGAGAAGTCATTATTAGGTCATGAAGGCTTAGCGAAGTGTTCTTTTGTTTTGAGGGCCTATGTAACCTGGGTTAGGGCACTAGCCAAGTATTTGTTATTTGGTATGTTCTTTTCAGTCAATACTTGGTCCACGGGACCTAACAATTATATTTCTTGAGGAAGGATTATTGCATGGTCAACTGTAACCATTGGGTTTGGCTCCTCAGGCTTTCCTGATTTTTCAGCTTGGTTACTTGTGCTTGGCTTATTAGTCATTGGAGCCATGGGTACAACATTTAATCAAGTGGGTTTTGGGGGCCCCAAATCATGATTTTGATGTTCTCTTTCCAAACATTCCCTAGTCAACCTGTCCACGAGGCATTCTTGCGAAGGGCGCGAGGGAACTGTTGGGGTTGAACATCTGGTTGCTTTGGGACCCGAATTATAAATGGAATAGGGCGGGTTTGCGATGGAACTATTGGAGTTTGAACATTAGGTTTTTTAGGCATCCTGATGGAAAATAGGATTGGTCCGGATTGGGGTTTTACATCCGTGGTTGTGACAACGGGTGGTACCCAGATCACAAAGGGGATAAGTTTGGTTTGTGGGGGTACATCTGTGGTTGCCATAGCAGGCGGTACCTAGATGATGAATGGTTTTCAAGGTGTGGAGGGTGTATGTGTTGGAAATGAGGGTTGGGGAGATAGCGTTGGCGGTGTAGGAACATAAATCATGAAGGGTTTTCTGGGTATTTCCTGTTTGTTACTGATATGTATTATGTTGATCACATACGAAGCCTCCTTGGTGTTAAGGGGATCCTTATACAAGTCCATAGATTGATTTTTTGGCTTTACAGGGTTAGCTTCGTCAAAGGTTATTTCACCCCTATCAATCATACATTGTATGTCTTGTTTCAAGGTGAAATAGTAATCAGTTCTGTGGCCATTTCTTTGATGGTATTCACAAAATCTATCTAGCCTAAAGCCTCTCAGCATGGGAGGCTCATTCGGTGTTTCCAGGGTTGGGTTTCTGACCAATTCACAATATCGGTCATGTCTTTGGGCTACCACGGGAGACAGCTACTTATGTTTAATGGCCCTGACCTTTAAAAGTTGATCTAGCAGTTGCGAAGAATTCATAGGCAACAGTGCATATTGAGTAGGTCATTTTCTCTAAAATGTGCTAGTGTGACCCGTGTTAGCATTTTTTGTGAAGGAAGGTTCTAGTGTGGGTGCAAGAGCGGTTCTCTCATAGTTAACAGGAACAGTAGGTTGTTTCCCTTTCTGTTCCATGTTTTTGGGTTGAGTTGCCTTCGCTACTACTGCCACTGTTTCTTTAGCCTTGTCTTTGTCTTTTTGTGTGTGTTGATTTTTAAAGGCTGAATAAGCGGGGTCATGACTATTTTGGGCTGCCTCCTCTATGTTCTTTATCTGTACAAAATCTTGACTAAAGGTGTGAGCATTTAGATAGTAAAGCCTTGACTTAATGAAGTCATTCATAGTTCCTTTAAGAATCGTGAGTAGGTATGTTTCCGGGATTGGCTCGTGAAGTTCATTAAGTGCAGCACTCAATCTCTGAATGAACTTTTGCATAGGTTCTATAGGTGCTTGCTTCACTTGGATCAAACTGTCCAAGGTTTCTTTAGGCTTCAGGTTGTATTTAAACCTGGCAACAAACTAGTGTAACAGATCCTCCAGAGAGGATATAGAGTTATGAGGTAAGGATCTATACCAATCTAAGACTCTTCTGATTAATGACATGGTGAACACACGTAGGATTATGTGGGGCCAAGCTTGAAACAACAAACATTCTAATCTGAATGTTACTAAGTGGGCGTTGGGGTCTCCTTCCCCATTATATTTTGTTAATTGAGGCAATGAAACTCCCTTGGGTAAAGTTAAAGGTGGCATTGATGAACTAATTGGATCATCTTGGTAGAAGTCCAATACCTTAAGCTCTTTAGTGTTAATGGTTTTGAGCCACTTTACCTCATCAGTGAGCTCTTACATCATCTTTTTGGGTTTGACCCATTCTTAGGCACTTGGTGGAGTAGTAGGTTGATTAGTTCAAGTGCTATACAAGTTAGACTATTGCACAGTTGGTGGGAATGATGACTATTGAGTGGTTGATGATTGTACTTGAGGGACATTCATGGATGGGATTATAGCTAGTGGTATGCTGTAATGAGTGGGTTGATTTGGTTGCATGCCAATTATGGCCCATTGTTGAGTTATGATTTGTGAGGGAAAGCCCTGAACTTGTTGACTCGAAGTGGTGAAGGGTGTCCCTTGGATTTGCACTCTTGGTATATAGTAAGTAGATGTAGAAGAAGGTATCACAGATGGCATACCAATTACTTGGGGTGGGAAGGTTGCTCTTACATTAATTTGAGAGGGGGGTTGTACTCGTAGGAGAGGGGATAACGTGGTGACTAGAGGAATAATGGAGATGGATTCATTGAATTGAGTATTGGTCATAGAGAGAGTGGGAATAAAAGTGGGTGCTTCCTATGGGGGCACATGTGCTTGAGTGCTTTTAACTACGTGAAGAGACATGGTCTCTCTCGTGAAAGGGTGAAATAACTGGTCCGCGTAAGTATGTAGACTGAGAGTATGGTATGAGTCCCCATGTCCGGATTGAGCCATGAAATTGTCTTCCTCATTTCCATTTTGAGATTCTATGATGGGTTGGCATGAGGTTTGGTTCCTTTCCATGAGGATTTGGGATAGGAGTTCATGGTGGGATTTAGTGAGTGGGATGACATCATAGGCAGTGGGAGTGAAGTCATGACCTCCTTTGTGAATCAGCTCATAGTGTCTCTTTTCTTCTAGTTTGTTCTGGTCAATGGCCAGGTTAGCTTAGATTTTGATGCAAATAAAGTTATATTCTTCGGGCGTTAGGATGGTGAACGTGGAATCCCTACCTTGCAGTTCAACTGATGCAACAACGTGTAACTCTAAAAATCGAAAACAACATATGAATGGTGAAATAAAGTGTGTTGCCTAAAACTAAAAGGATAAAATGCAAGTGAGTTGAACATGCAGTGTCTGACCTGTGCGACAGTGTGTGGATGCTGAGTGCAGAGTCTAGGAGGGAAAACTGAGTAGATGCTGTTAATGGTGTCTGAGAAGGAAGAAAATGATGAGAGACAGTGTGAACAATGTATGAAACTAGAATGGTTACAGGACTCTGCAGACAGCGTTAGGATTCAAGAATAGAGTGCAGGATGTTGTGGTTTAAACAACAATGCGTCTGGAGAGTCAGAAATAGCATCTAGGATTGAGAGAGAAGGGTTTAATGGACATTGGGAATAGGGCAGCGTGGTAATGTCAGCAACAAGGCAGCATGTGGACTCTAGATCTGGGATGCTGAGAAGCGGATGCAAACAAGAAAAAGGTGTCCTTCTTCTAGTGCCAATTTACTATACTGTTCAAAATCGTCGGGATGAGGCTGGAATGAAACAGAAGTCAAGAGATTTATAGAAAAACATAGTAAGACCCCACCTTCATGCGAGGGAAAGCTAGAAATAAATGAAGGCAGAGTGCCTGGAATGGTTTGCACATAGATCAAACAAGGACTTCCTCTAACGTATGCAAATTGCGATGCATTGGGTTATACATAAAAAACAATATAAACTAAATGTATACGTATGTAAATAGGCATAAATCATTTGGATAAAGTGAAAAAACATAGAATATGCACAAAATGAAGACTGCAAACAATTGGGGGAAAAATAAACTATTTGTATTGAAAAGAAAAGTATAAAAAAGTGCACCGGTTAGAACGCAGTTGTGAATTGGTCGCAAGGTGGACATTTAGCCCCAATGTGAAGGGTATACGGATGGTGGGGGATCACAGGTTTCTGGATCTAGTGAACAGCATGCCCTAGATTGCAGATGCTTAGCATATCCAAGTTTATGTTATGCCCCGTGTATGAGATTTGGGTGGCCAATGTTATGAATCTTGATGTCCCAAAAATTTTCCAAACCCCGATTTAATGGAAAAATGGGGTATTTATAGGATTTATAAGCATGGGATCTAGATCCAAAGGAAGATCTATGGCTATAGGGTTTGAAACATGGAGATCAGGTGATGGGTGTGTGCATTGACTGGATGAACGATATGATATAATGTACAGCATACAGCATGACCAAGTGTTACGCTGGCATGTGCAATCCACAACGTAAGAGCTTGGCATGCTCAAAGAATTAACAAAAGAAAATTCACAAAATAATGCTTTGTTACAACAAAGAATTTTGTCTCTGGCCTTCTGAAACTATGGTTTGGCGTGTCCTGGCATCTTAGTGTCAGCGTCCAACATCTGGTGTGTGATCATCCAGTGTATGAAAAAAAATGATGAATTTGGAGTCGACTTTCGATATTTGAAGCCTATTCCAAGAGTGGATCTAGATGCCTAAGGTTTAGAGGGTGTTGCTTGTCAAATTTGAGCCCATTCGGAGGCTGTTTTGGCTCTTTTGTTCTTGGTCACGCTATGGTCACACTATGCAGCATGGCCAAAGTATGATCCCAACATGACCAAGTGTTCATGCTCTATTTTGAGATGATGTTTGGATGTTGATCCCCATTTTTGATGCTTGACTATAGCCTACTCTCGAGGATGGTCTTGTTGTTGATTTTGACTTCGTTTTGTTTCTGTTTCAAGCCTGTTTAGATTGGTCACACTATGGTTAAGTTGTGTAGTGTGACCAAAGTGTGACCCTAGAATGACCAAGTTTAAATGGCACTTTTGAAGCCCAAATCATAAATTTTTGAAGCCTTTCAACATGTATGAGTGCTATCAGTCCTTGGGGGTTGCCCAGATGTCAAAGAAGCTCCCTAAAACTTCTTGTTTTTTCCTATTTTTGTTTGGTCATGTTGTGGTCACTCTATGCAGCATGACCTCAGCATGACTAACTAAAAATGCATTATTTTAAGCCTAAATTTGAATTTTCAGGAGCCCATGAGCAAGTAGACTTGTGTCATGTTCCCTAGGAATGTAGTCCATGATGAAAACTTGCTCGAAACTACTTGATTTTAGCTATTTTGTGTTGGTCATGCTGTGCAGTATGACCAAAGTGTGACACCAGCATGAACAACTGAAAATGTCATGTTTGAGGTTCAACCCTTGATTTTTTGAAACTTGTAGACATGTATAGTTGTTTCCTAGCTCTCGAGGGTAGAAACCATGTCAAAATTCTTCCTGGAGGTGCTTGAATTGAGCTATTCTAGCTTGGTCACACCGTGGTCATGCTATGCAGCGTGACTAACTAAGAATGACCTAAAACATGTGATTTCAGGGTTGAATCTCAAAGTTTTGAAGACTGGGATGGTTCGTGTGCTTGAATCTGGTCTGTTTGGACATGATTTTGGGGCTCTAGAAGTTGGTCATGCTGTACACACATAGGTCATATGCTGGGCAGAGTGACCAAAGTGTGTGTGATCAAACTTGCATCTTTTGGGGCTAAAACTGTTGATTCTTGAGGTTGAGACTTACTGTAATCATCTGTGGCCCACTGGGAAACCTTGCTTGCTCCATTTTGTGTCATTTCATGCTATTTTTGAGGCTCTCAAGTTTGGTCATGCTATACTCATGTTGGATGACAGGATGACTTAGCTTGAGTCCTATCTAAAAGTGTTAGTCCAAAATCTTGTGGTGTTTCAGATGGGAGTTACCTTTGTAGTTCCCCAACCGTTTATGTCATCCCAGGATCTAGACCAAGTGTTCCAGCTCATCCAGACCCTTAGTAAAAAGATAAAATGCCTTAAGGCTATTGGGTCTAACAAGGTACAAGTCATGGACTTTTACCAGGATGACCCCATTAGCCCTACCATCCTTGCACTAATGCTACCCCCAGGGATGTCCCTCCCACACTTCATGAAATACAATGGAGAGGGAGATCCCAACGTACATCTTGTTACCTTTAGGTCTGAATCCCTTCTGTTGCAACAATGGCTGCACACGATTATCCGTGTCTTTGCTATGTCCTTAGCCGGGAAAGCTTTGGATTGGTACCGCGTGCTACCACGCTAATCTATTTCAACTCTAGAGGAGCTTATGACCCAGTTCATGACATTCTTGAAGTATAACTTGAAGCCAAAAATCATGCTGGATTAATTGATTAGTGTGAAGCAGGATCCTTTGGAGCTGGTCCAAAAGTTCATTCAGTGTTGGAGCACAACCCTTAATGAAATCTGCGAGCCCATCATGGAGGCCTACTTGTTGGCTATCTTTAAGTATGTAGTGAACGACTTCATCAACTTTAAACTATACAACCTCACTCCTCACACTCTTAGTCAAGCCTTCACTCAAACTAAGAGCATATAAGATGCATCTGAGATGAGTAAAGACCTGGCCTATGTTGCTTACAAAATTACCTTCACAAAGAAGGACAAGTGTAAGGCCCAAATAGCCACAGTGACCACAGTGGTGATTGAAGCCAACCCAAAACCTAATAATAATGGTAACAAGAATAAAAGAAACCAGTTGCACCTACAGCTAATCCTATGCCCAATTAGGGCCACACACCACAACTTGCCATACCTGCACCCGAGGCATATGCACAACCCAAATCAAAATTCGAGTGTAAATATCGCTCAAAGTATACCCCACTTCCTCTCAGGCCTTTAGTGCTTTTGAAGTAGCTACTGGTAGCAAGGCATATTCAACACAAGCAAATTTTAGAAGAGGGAGTCTGGAAACATCAGCAATATTACGATCTCCTTAGGAACCCCTCCTTGGCCTTGCCTAATGAGCCTCCTATTCCCAAAGGTTTCAGGTTGGATTGGTTTTGTGACTACCACTAATAATGTGATCACAATAAAGATTACTGTTTGGCGTTGAAGGATGACATCGAAAGGATGATTGATCAAGGAAAACTAGTGTTGGACGAAATCAACCTAGTATATCTTGAGAATCAATCCTTGCATGTCTACATGAAACCCCTTAATGCCAACAATGCCAGTTATGTCATCAACACCATCAACATTGACAGTGATCCTAGGCCACCCCAACAACTGTTTATGGTCCGCGTGCCTCAGCATAGTGCACCAGCACCACGTGTGGCTAATCAAAACTTGTAGAAATCATTTGTCCTGAGGGTTCCTCCTCGGGCATCCATCCCCATGCCACCTGTTCGCAAAACCATGCCATCCCACCCTTTAACACCATTGGCTTCATTTGTCATTAGGGGACCAACTCCTTCAATGGACCCCGTCCTGCGTAAGACAACTAAGCAACTTTCTCATCCTAAAAAATAAGAAGTTCTTTTTGCAAGTGAGACGTTGAAGGGAAGTACTACCCCAAGTATTTCCAAGCCTATGTCTTCACCCCCTACGTCTACACCCTCATCACCAAAGAGAGACGTTGATACAACCACACAGTTTGCACCACCCTGTTGAAAATGGTCTGAACCTAGATCTGAAACTGCCTGTCCTTAGGAAATTTGTCTTCTGGGATGAATAGAAGAGGAAAAAGGTGGTAAATAGGGGGTGTTCAGGACCTCTTAGACATCCTTACTTAGGTCAAACAAGATCTAAAATAAAAGAACACTAGGTTGAGCTTGTATGACCTGATCATGACATCTGTCCCATACCGTGAGGCTCTGATCTACATGTTAATAGTGATCCCGGTCAATGAAGACATGCGAACAAAAGAGGAAGTGATCCACTCAGTCATGCTTCCCTCTGCACCTACAGAGCTAGAACTGTCCCAACTGACATTTAGCAATGGTTCAATTAGGGAAGACCCCGAAAGGGTTTAGGTAACTACAACACCCATTTTCATCACAATTCGGGTTGGCCAACACTAGATTCGAAGGGTACACGTTGATGATGGGGCTACCACGAATGTCATCTCTTTCCGTATTGTGGACAAGTTTAGCTTGGTCAATGAGATCAAACCCACAACAACATCATGCTTAAGGTAATTTAACAGGGTGCGGGTCATGGTGAAGGGCACGGTTCACATAGACTTTGCGGTAGAAGACCAGTTCCCCACGAATGCAATGTTCATCATGGTCGAAGAGATGCTTGGATTTAACCTGATCTTAGAGAGATCATGGTCAGCACAACTTAGGGTTGTCTCTTCACCCGTTCACTAGGAGATCCACCTACCATAAGTAGGTAGGGAGGTGGTGATCCATGGTGACAAGGTAGTGGCACAAGCAATCAATAATGTATACATGAAACAGGGCTATGAGGTTATAACCTCTAAGAATGAAGTGCCTATTGTAGCACACACTAAACTTCTGGTGGGGGAATTGACTCAGCAAACCGGCTCCCAAAATGAAAGCACATGCTCTGGGTTGCCCTTCCAAGTTGGGGACAATGATGTAAATGAAGGCCCTAGAAAAATGCCTCAGCCTTACGTGTCGCTCAACCCACGATGGGTCAAAAAGTAGCTACGCATAGTGTAGCAACCCCACTGCTTCGTACCCAGTTTCCACCCTTCGTACATTTACCACTTCTTTTGTTCTACATCCATACATCTATACAAAGTAGCATCTTTTCTTTTGATCACATTGTTCCTTAACACACAATGGCTCAAAATGGCCTAAAACTATGCCTCAGCATGGCCCAAAATGGCCTAAAACTACCAGGTGACCAAGATGGCCTAAAACTATGCCTCAACATGGTCTAAAATGGCCTAAAACTACCAGGTTATCGAGATGGCCTAAAACTAGTGATAGCCCAAAATGGCCTAAAACTAGCAGGGGCCCGAGATGGCCTAAAACTAGCTATGGCCTGAGATGGCCTAAAATTATGCTACACTATGGCCTGAAACGACCTAAAACTATGCTACACTATGGCCCAAAATAGACTAAAACTATGCTACATTAAGGCCCTAAATGGTCTAAAACTATGTTACGTTGTGGCCCGAAATGACCTAAAACTAGCACATAAAAATGAAAATTTTACATAAAACTTAGCACATAGACAATGCATAATTTAGCATAGAATTGATGCCTTTTCCAAAATTTTCCTCTTTATTTAACACTTTTGTCTCTTAGAAAATGTTTGCAAAAATTTTACAAAAATTCAAAATTTTAGAAAATAGCTCTCATGTTGTCATGGGTTGTCTCTGCCCACATCATCTTTGTCATTCACTTCTACATCATCCCCTTCTACATGACCTTCCCCTATGTTGTCCTCTACTACCCCTTCATTCTTGCCCTCTATGGGCCCTACGCCCTCATCTGGAACCTGTATCATAGGAATGAAGTAGTCGGTTAGGACAACGCACGCAAGTTGCAACAAAGCATAAGAATTGATACAATGGAAAGTGACTAACCTGAGAATGACCTGCGTCTGTCTTGAAGGGTATTTTAGTGACCAAAAACATCGACGGCTGAAAAACACCGAGGGATCTACAGTTACGGATAGTCTCAACCCCGTATCCATGGGAGGGCTGTGCTGGATGGAACGGATATAAGGTGCCCTGAACAGTCTGGTCAATCAGACAGGGCCTTAGTCGGTGTCTATATAACCTTTTTCAACGTGTGGTTTTAAAGTAAAGTTTATAGCCTAAAAATGATATTTTAAACATAAACGATGCAAGCAACAATGTAAAGTACAATGATAAACAAGAGAACAAAGTAGAATGCAAAGTAAAATGCAGTTAGAAAAATGCACTATTTCAGAGCTACAACTTTGCTCTATCAAGATGGATACAGTTGGTTGCACAGCGCTGGGAAGTGCAGAGATCCCAAGAGTAACCAAGACGTGTAGAGGGGCTAACAATGCGAAAATTCTACCAAGGTGGTAGAAAAAACTAGAACAAAATGCCAACTAAGAGTGCTCACTGTTTACAATGTCAACTAGAAAGCTTACAATGCTCAAAGTTACAATGCCAACAAATTCCAGAAGAAGAAAAAGCTAGAAAAAGTCTTCTTTGCCAGCTAGAAGTCCGAAAGTTGAAAAGTGCAAAAAAGCTCAAAATTCCTTTGAATGCTACTCGCTAGGGTATTTATAGGACCAAGGGCATGCAAAAGGGGCAGTTTGGACACCATGTGCCTTGGGCCCACGTTGACTTGTCTGTGCTGCATGTTCCTGCATGACCATTGAACATGCATGACCATTGTCATTACAAGCTTGCATGCCGTAGTTGTGAGCCTACCACACTATAATTGCACCATCAGCATCTGGAGACATGTTCAAATGGTTCAATTAGGTGAAGTGCATTGATGTTGCACAACCACCCATCATGCTTTACTATGCTTTGTAGCATAGCATGCTCGGCGTAGCATAGCATCTTGTCATGCATTTTGCCACATGTATGTTACATGGTTGCTACGCTATGCTACTCTATGGAGCATAGAGGTTGGCCTTAGTCGCAAAAACTTTGCCAATTCTGGAAACATTGCCTTTTGCATTGCAAAACCTATGAACTTTCTAGTCCTTCCCTTTGAGTTTCCTTCTGTCACTTCTGTAGAATTGCTATGCCTCATTGCACCATGTAGCTTAGTGTAGCGTAGCAGCAGACATGGTCCGTCGCTTTCTGATGGAGAGAGACATTGTTGAAGGACTTGAAGTTGAGCGAGCGGACCACCCATATAGCTTTTTCTACGCTATGCTAAAACATAGCATAGCATAGCACTTCTCTTCCACAAATGTTTTCTAAAATTTGCTATGGTACATAGCGAGGTGTAGCATAGCGTAGTAAGCTTTGTGACTTAGAAAATTTGCTAAATTGGATAGTTTGAAAATTAGATCGTCCATCTCCCGAAGAACTACCATGATGCTGCACGAATTGCAAAGTTCTGGTGATGCAAGCATGTCTTCGATGTTTGGGGTGTTTCATTGGCCCCTGTTTGTTGATGTCTGGAGAATGGGCTCGATAGACATTGACAAAGAATATGAAACACCATGGAAGATAAAATGCTAACATTGTTGCTTGATGAGTGTCGAGACATCGCTTGGCTACACTTGAGAGTGTTGCATTGGAAGGAAAAGGTGAAGCAGGGAGGAAGGAGGCACATGAGAAGAGCAAAGATGAGGTTTAGCCAAATCCCTTGTTGGAGTGCTCATGAGGGAGTTACTTGCATTTTCATCTTTGCTTTCGCTGACCTTCGACCTCCCATAGGACAGGTGTCTTTCCCAAGATGAGTTGTGTTACATTTGTATAGGGTTTTGACCTGCCTACATACGCTTTCCATGTGGCAAGCTATGTTATGTACATCATGGAACTTGAATTGGTGTTTCCCATGCGGTGAGTTATGTTACGCACGTCATGGGATTTGCACTCTAAAGTAGCCAGGCTAGTCAAGGCACTCACTTTGCGACAATGTAACATTCGTTGATATGGAAAGACATACCCTTAGCTGGCAAGGGCAAAGGTCTTGCTGGCTGTAGATGTTGTTAAAGCTGTTGGACATCATTGCTGGTGTATGATGTTCAACATAGCAAGGCCAACAACGGCCTTAGCAGCATCTGCATGAAGAAGCCAACGTCAAAGACGTCGCTATGAGTGCGAATGCTCTGGAATCCTTGCCAAGGGTATGCATTCTTGGTTCAGCTATGGGATCAGCTACCACATAGTAGAATGCTGTTGGAAGGGGGCCAAAGGATACCAATATTGTGGTTAGGTCACAATACTACCAGAACTCTAGCTACAGGCACTGACTGAGGAACTACTATCAGGGCAAGGGGTTGTGGCAATGGTAGGTCCAGAGGGCTAGTGTGATGTTGTGTGACATCTCCGGAGGATCAGCACAATGCCAAGGGTGGCGGCATCATGTACGTTCTAGAGCGTGTCCCCATTGCGTAGTGAAAAACGTTATGGAACTGCAATTCCCCACTCACATGTCAGCACTATGCATGCTCGTTCGATGTGCACTCAGTGTAGATGCACGCTAAGGATGTCAGTTTAAGGTCCTGGTAGACCATGCACTAGGCTAGGGTCCTAGTGGACCGCTCTGCTGGTTTAAGATCCCAGCAGACTGTGCATGCTGGCTTAATGTCCCAGTAGACCATACATGCTAGTTTAACATCATAGTGGACATGACATGCTATTTTATAGTCATAGTAGACTAGCTGTGCCAGTTTTACATCATAGCGAATGTTGCTTATTGTTGTTGCTAGTTTATCATCGTAGAGAACGCTGCTATAGCCATGCCAATTTAACATCTTAGCAGACATTCGCTCGTCTATGCTAGTTTTACATCATAGTAGATGGTTGCCACCTATTTTTGCTAGTTTAACATCATAGCGGATGATGTTGGCCTACTCCATGCACTCAGACATAGTATGGATTGATGTACGAGTGATTCACCAGGTTGGTGAACTCGTTTCCGTTCATGTCTGCCAGCTTGAAGGCTCCATTCCTAAAGGCTAATAATTTGCTCACATGCTTGAAAATGGCCTTGAGGACGAGGTCTCCATTCTATACTGGCTACCAATGGGGGTCTGCATGATGCTTTTGCTGCTGCTTGCTCTAGTAGTGCTCTATGTGGCTCAGTGTCTATGCATGCTCCTCCTCTATTGAGTCAAGGTCGATGATCTACCACTCATTATTCTGGGCTTTTCTCAGGACATCAGATAGGATCATTTGGAGTGATGGTACCTACAAGTCAAGAGGCAACACAGCTTCAGATTCATAAACAAGGTTGTAAGGGGTCTTACTTGTTGCGGTTCTGCACGTTGTCCTGTAGACCCATAGAACGTAGAGGATTTCCTTATGCCACTGCCTCTTGCTATTGCTAAGCATCCACCTCAGCGAGTTGATGATGGACTTATTTGTAGCCTCTGCTTGTTCGTTCACCTATGGGTAATAGGGGGAGTAGAATGATTGTTTGATACCTAGATTGCTACAGAAGGTTCAGGTTTTCATACTACTGAACTGTGGTCCATTTTCAGTTACAATAGTCATTGGAAGCCCAAATCTCATTACAATGTTGTCCAGGATGAAGTGGTAGATCTGAGATGTTGTCTTCCTTAGGGGGATAGCTTCCACCCAGTTAGTAAAATACTCAGTTGCGGTGATGATGAAACTATGTTCTATGGAGGACTTAGGCGTGATAGGCCCTATGAGGTCTAGTCCCCATCGTTGGAAGGGCTAGGTGATCTGTGTTGGGTGCAGGTCCATCGATGAGACATGTATGAGATTTGCGTATCTCTGGCACGTGTCACATGTCTTGAATTTTGATAGGCAATCACGCTCCATGTTTGGCTAGTAGTATCCTAGGCATCTAATTTTGTAGCCATAGCCATAGGTGCTATGTGTCCACCGCACAGTTCCACATGCACCTCATTAACTATCTTCTGTGCCTACTCCCCACCCACGCATTCTAGCAATATCCCATCATAGGAACGTCAGCACAGGGCATCATTTCCCATGAGCACGTACTACTGGGCATGCTGACGGATTGCATCTCTCTTGGTAGATGTCAGTCCACCTGGGGGTTCATTATGTTGTAGGTAAGCTTTAATGTTGGTGTACCACTCCTGGGTATCTGCAGCACTGACAGAGGCCACGTGTCCCACCTGAGTGATAGGCTCAATGCATTCAATGATCGAAGTTGGCAAACTTCCAAATGAATGTGATGGAATGCTTAGTGCTAGGGTGGCTAAGGAATCTGCCATGGTGTTCTTGTTGCGTGGCAAGTGTTGCACATCTATGGTTGCAAATTTCTTAAGCAGGATTTTTGCTAGGTCACAATAGGGTTGCAGGTGCATGGCTTTGCAGGCATAGACCTCAGTGATTTGATTCATAACAAGTTGTGAATATCCATGAATTGCTAGGTGTTGTATGCACCGCACTCAGGTGCTTAAGAGGCCTTTGAGTAAGCCCTCATACTCTGCCACATTGTTGGTGTAGGGGAATGCAAAATAATAAGCGAGCGGGTGCATTTACCGAGATGGAAATGTGATAACGGCAGCTGCACTACCACCTCGCGTGGTTGAGGCACCATCGAAGTGTAAAGTGGCTTCGAGATGTGATGGGATGGTGTTGATAATGCTAACATGTTTATCTAGGAATTCAAGGTCTATGGTTGCCTTGTCGTCGATGGGTGAGGCTATGAGTTTGGTTGCTATGGCTTGACCCTTCATCAATGATTGACTTACATAGTGTGAATCGAACTCTGCAGTTATTTCCTTCCACTGGGCTATCTGACTAGTTTCGTATAGGTTATTGGTGATAGCCCAAAGTATGTTGCTTTTGCAAATGATGTTAGTTTTACTGCAGAATAGGTAGTGCCTCCATTTTTTTAGTGCAAACACTAAGGCAAGGCAATTCCTCTCCACTTCATTGTATTTTTCCTCGTTTGCTATTAGTGCATGGCTCAGATTAAACACTGGTATCTTAGACCTATCATCTCATTTCTAACATAGTAGTGCCGCAATAGATGTGCCAGAGGTGGAAAGGTAGGTGAAGAAAGGCTTACCCCTCTGTGGCAGATGCACAGTTGGGAGGTGTAAAAGCTCCTTCTTTAGGTCGTTGAAGGCTTGTTGACACTAGGTTATGGATTCGAAGTTAACCCCCTTCTTTAGAAGATTTTGCATGGGGTGTAACTTGTCAGTAAACCTTGCTATAAACCTTCAAATGAATTACACCCTACCTTGCAACCCATGTAACTCCTTAAGGTTTTTGGGAGTTTCCAAGTTGATGATGGCCTTAACTTTGTCAGGGTCCACATGTATTCTAGCCTCCGATAATATGAACCCTAACATGCGTCTAGTTTTCACCATGAAGATGAACTTCTTGGGATTGAGATCACAAGTCGTGCATTTGAAAATACTTGAGGACTACCCCTAGATCGCATGGGTAATTAGCTACCTCTTTGGACTTGACTGCTATATCATCCATGTAGTCGTTTAATGTTTCTAGTATATAGTCGCTAAAAATGTAGTTCATGGCTTGCTGGTAGGTCGCTCTAGCATTCTTGAGCCCGAAAGGCATCATGGTATTGCAAAAGGTACCCCATAGGGTCATGAAGGTTGTTGTTAACTGATGCTCTAGGTTAATGTAGATTTGGTTGTATCCGGAGAAATCATCCATGAAGGATAACAGAGCATGACCAACTGTGGTGTTGATGAGCTGATTGATGCTCGGAAGTGGGAAGTTGTCTTTGATCTTTTCTTTTTTCAAATTCTAGAAGTCTATATAGATTTGTATTCCTCCTATTTTCTTCAAAACCACAACAATGTTGGACATCCATTTTGAGTCGTCAACTGCATGGGTGAAACCAGCTTGGTATAGCTTGGTGATTTCATCCCTCATAGCTAGTGCGATTTTTGGCTTAACTTTGCAAGCCTTCTATTTGACTGCCTTCATGCATGGGTCTAGGATGATGTTGTGCCATATCAGCCATAGATCTAAACCCGACATATCATTGTACAACCATGCGAAGACATTGATGTTGTCTTACAGAATCTTGGCTACATTTTCATGCATTTGTGTATCTAGGAAGGAGCTAAGATTTAACGTTCTTAACTCACCCTTGGACATGGTCATAGGCATCTCAATGAGAGGATCCTTGGTTACATCCCTGGCCTCTAAGTCTAGGGTTTGGACCAGATGCTCAGGCTAGTCTGGGGATGCTTCTAAGGCTACTATAGTGCTAGCTATGGTTAACTTTCAATCAATCAAGTTGGAGTTCAATTATCTCGCAAGCTTCCCTTGTGGACCTGCTAATGTTAAGGGCATGGAGAGATCGTGATGGAGTTCCATTGTTTGCTTAACCTACCAAAATAGGATGAAAGCTTGGTTAAGAGACACATGTTGGTAGTAATTGTGTGTAATGAAAATTTTTAAAACCAATGATGAGATGCAACTAGCGAAGTATGATGATATAAAGATTAAAAGCTTACCAGTTTAAGGTCATGGAAGACTGCCAAGGTATAAGAATGTGAAGCTTGTTAAAAAATGCAAACTGCTGATGTGAAAATGTGAAACTACTAGAAATTGTGAAACTGCCAATGCGAAAGTGTGAAATTTCTTGCTTAATGTCATTGAGGATTGTGAACGTGTAACAAGTTGAAATTTCTAGTTTAAGGTCTTTTTCGAACCATTAACGTTGTGATTGCTGGTGTTGCTAGTTTAAGGTCTTTTCAGATCAGTAAAGCTGCAACTATGCTAGGATTTCTAGTTTAAGGTCTTTTCAGACTGGTAACATTGTGATTGTTGAGGCTTTTAGTTTAAGGTCTTTTCAAACTCGTAACAAAAACAAATATATTTTTTGTTTTTGGGAAAGCAAATAGTTGGCTTAGAGCGTGTCAAGGTTTTAATGCCAATAGTGCTACGATGTCATGGTGAGCATGCTACGTTGTACGGAGAACTCTGCATTAAATAGAGAGAGAGTGTGGCAAGTTTCCCTTTCTTACCATTATAGCCATAAATAGGGATTAGACCCTGGTAAGCTTGCCATTCTCAGCATAAGAGCACAGAGCCCATATTGGAGCACGAGGTGATTTTGGAGTGTGGAGCAATCGTGCTAACGATGAGTAGAGCAAGTTTTTTGCATAGGGAAGAGGGGAAATCTACAAGTAGGATGATGGCTCCTAAGAAGGAACACACTCATCTGGCACTTGCAAAGGTTGAGGAGGTGAAGAAAACCCTAGGGCACATGACACAAGTGCCCGTTGCAGCATAGGAGGACACGCCATTGACTCGGTAGGCTACTATGCTTTTCTTTTTGTGATTCTATCATTATTTTTTCATTTTTCTACTTTCATTGTGTATCCTAGTCTTAGGCATCTATGTTTTCTATCATTGTGTTTTTTTATCTTTGCATTGCCACCTTTTCTATTTTAGCTGTGGCAGATGCGTAAATGCCATGCCATCATTTCATGCAAGGTCACTTAAACTGCCATTGCCATGATTGCCATAACCGTGGGGGCTTGGATAGTTTAAGTTACTTCGCTTTTGAATGGCATAGCATAGGACCCTTAGGAGGGCTATGCCATGTGAGATGCGATAGCGTGACACTTGTTTTTCTAAGGCATATTGTTAATTGCTCTGTTAGGGTTTATTGCTATGTTGCTATGCTAGGTTATTGCCACTACGCTATCACTTTTATGTTCTTGCTATGCTACATGTGGGAAGAGGGTTATGCTATGATATATGCATGAGCTACTAGGAGCTTTTATGTTGTGTGCGTATTGTACTTAGACATGATGCTAACATGCAGGATGAGGCTAAGGCCCATTCTGATTGTCTTGGAAATTGTAGGGGACATATGTCACATAAGCAGGCCCATGGCCAATGCTCCTCCTCCCCATATACATGTGGGGGAGGGGGTTATGGTTTAGGGAAGGAGCATAGGAGTTCCTGCAATACCTCCTCCAATACCTTAGTGTGATTTTTTGGTCATAACTAGATGAGGAAGAGGTAGCTGTCATAACCGAAGCCATATTGCTTGGGGCAAGCCTAGGCATCTTTAGGTTTCTGATGGATGTGGCAATCATGAGTAGGCAGGGAGATGGATCCAGTCAATGCCCAATAGGGTTGAGGTGTTTAGCCTAGATCTAGGATATGCCTAAATATAGCTGCTACCATTCTTACAACATACTATTCATCATGTGTCAAATGGTAACATGCTTCCAGAATCCACCAGGGACTATCTACTATGCTGGAGGGTGAGTTTTCTATAACCCTATTCCGCTATGTTGTGCGATGCTTGCTACATTGGCCAAATGCTAATAGTATGTTTATTTTTCTTTTTCTACCAGGTTCTACATCAACAAGGATGGGGTTCATGATTGATCGGGTCTACTAACTATGGCACGGATAGCCTTGCAGGACTTCTCTTCTACTGAGAACCTACATGTAGGTGTGATTAGTCAATGTGGGGGTGAATACCACACCTATCAACACATGTTCCCCATTCCCTACAATCAGTGCGAGGGCTTTGGTTGGCTGGATGAGAGGTGGGAAAAACCTTTCAAACTAACCACAGTTGATCAAGTTTTAGTTAATCTTCCACCATTCCCATTAACGTACATACCTAGTAGGCCAAATAGTAAGTGTTGGATGCATAAGCATCTTTGCAGTTTTGAATTTTCTACGTTTTTATGCTAAACGTTTCTTGTGAAAATTGTTGTAGGGGTGAAGAAGCCCTAGGAAGTGACAGTGGTAACATTCGAGACACAGGGGGAAAATATCTACTTCAAATATGGAGAAGTAGATAAGAGCCAACACTGGATAAACGGTGTACCCTCGGACTCCCTGGTCTAGAACATCCAAAAGGCTGGGCTTATGGACCTGTTCTTGGCCCTAAATCCAAACGTTCCTACAGCCGAGATGCTTTCCCTAGTCAAATCCTTTTCTGACAAGGTGATCCACTTCCTTATGCACATACATGGCGTATAGGTGATCATTGAAATCAATGACCAGCTATTCGCAGACCTCTTTGGCATCCCTGCCGAGGGCATCCTCATAGGGTTAAAGTCCAAGATGGAGCTGATCCTTCAGAAGAAGGAAATCCAAGAGTCATTGGGGCTTGCAAAGGAGTGAAAGGGGATCCTTATGGAGAAGCTTAAAGAAGGACCTACCAAGGGGGTTTACCCTATTTTCCGTGCTTGCGAATTCCCCTAGTTGCTCTCCTAAGGGAAGGTCACGGGGATCAAGCAAGCCTAGGTGATGCACGAAGTTATGGAGGAGGGGGCCCATTACAACTGGGCTGAGTTTCTATGTAAAGGATTGTAGACTGAAATCTCGGGGCTCCATAAGAAAATGGAGTCCCATTCAAATATCCATTATGCCTTCTACATAGCTTGCCTAAAGTGTTTCGTGGAGTTCCTGGTGGTTTAGGAGAATGGAGTTTGGGTCATGCGATATCGTAACTAGTTTTCTAGACCTTGGATTTGCTAGATCCTTCAAACCACCCAAGCCCAAGATCCCCTAGAAATAGTTGGGTAGTCGTTTTCTATAACAACCAATGATCAGGTGGCCTACAACGTTTGTGGCCAAGAAAGCATAGGAGAGACGCCCCTCGCTGTAGATGGTAGCATGTCACAAGGGGAACATTTCATAGCTGAGACTGTAGCCAGCAAGTTGCGGTGGAAGAGGCCTCCTCTCGCTAAGGAAACCCTTTGTGTGGAGGAAGAGGAGGGGTGAAGACTATGGCTTAAACTACAGAGGATGCAACCCCCTATTGGTAAGCTCTTTCATTTAATGCTGACTTTGCTATTGTTCGCTACGCTGCGCTACGCTAGGTGGTGTAGCTTAGCGTAGCACCTGCCTTAGGCTAACTTGTCTCAAGCTAATGCAAACGTGTTTCTTGGTTACTAGAAGAAGAGGAAGAAGAAGAAGCTGATGAAGAGGTATTGGCCTTTAAGATAGGGACAATGAATAAAGACATGGAGGCCCCAGTCTCAGAGAGAAGGGCCCTAGTCAAAAGGTAAGGAGCTCCTGCCGCTAAGGCAGGGGATCTCGTTATTAGGGAGAATACTCCTATTGACGAAGAGGAGTCTCCCTCAAATAAACAAGATGCTGGTCTCCTAAAAGAAAAGGTACCAGCACATGAAGAGGAGATCTATAGGGACCCAGCAAGAACCTCTGGCCAGGCTACTGCCATCATTTTACATCAGTCGAAGGGGAGACCGCAATCGTATGCTAGTGAGTTCGGCAATATGTCTGCCTTGTCATAGCCCATTGTGACCATTGTTGACATGTTTAGTTATGTGAAAGATGCCACTATTGATGCTATAGGACCTCCTTCAATTCACAAAAAATCATGGGCTGAGGTCCTCAACAAGTTTGTGTTTATGTAGGGGATCTTTGATGACATGATCAGCCATCTTCAGTAGGTGGACCCTGAAGTGAGTAAGTAGTAGTGTTATTTTCTCTCACATTGATGTGCTAGAATTTCTTGAGTTTTCTAATCTTGCTACACTAATACAAATTTTTTTCTCATCATGTCATGGAAGCCTCTCAACTCAAATGGGACCTGGCATGACCTTTGAAAGTCGGTGCCATGTCCACATTTCCTCCTGAAGTGACTGAGGTGTCTCGTCGCGGATACGACGAGGCTTGCAAATGTGCTTTGCACTCAGCATGCTCTCTGTGGAAGTATAAGCACATCAATGAGTTCCTATGGAAATGGGTTCAAAAAGCTAAGGAAGAGAAGGCCAACCTGAGCGTCGAGGTGACAGATCTCAAGTCGAGGAACGAATTCCTCATAGCCCGTGACACTAACAATGAGGACTAGTGCATGGTTTTGATAGACTACGCTAGATTTTGGACAGTCGCATGTTAGAATGTTGAGGCCACCCTTGAAATAATAGAGCAACAGATGCAAATGGACATGTTAGCCCAGAAGTGTCAAGATTTAAAAGACTTCATCGCCAAGGTTTACAAATGGGGGTAGTCCCAGAAAAACCATAAGCATATGTATAAACGGGAGAATGCCACCCATCATAAACTGTATGAAGATACTGTTGTGGAGGTGTTTACGTATAAAGCATTCATAAATGCCATCAATGCTTCTGAGGCCTATGCTAAGTTCAAAGAGTAGGTAAAGCTTACAGAATCTCCTAACTGGAAAGTGGACCTTCCCACAGGGGAGATCGTGACCATCTCCTTTTCTTCGAGGCCACCAAGGTAGACGACCACCAAAAGGGAGAGAGGTACTATAGCAAACATTGAACCAGACAAAAGACGTTGTGTGGATATCATGGTAGAGGAGGTTTGGCATCACCTCGGGCTTAGTTTAGACCGGATACCCTTCGAGACGAACATGGGCCCTTCTCAAGTTTGTTTTTTTCTACTGTATTCTTATGCTTACGCTCTATTGTGACTTGCATGTGTTGCTTTAGCTAACTACTTTATTCCTATGATGCAGGCTCTAGATGAGGTCATAGGGCCCGTAAAGGGAGGGAATGAAGAATTGGTGAAGGACAACGCAGGGGGAGGTAATGCAAAGGGAGATGATGCAAAAGCAGATGGCAAGTATGATGCGAACAGGAGCAACCCATGACAGCATGGGATTTTTTTCTAAGATTTTTTTTGAAGTGTTGAACTATTATAAGATTTTTACAAACATTGGCCAGGAGGCCAGAATTTTGAATAAATTGATGGATTGATTCTCATGCTATCTTGCACGTTGTGTATACACTAAATGTCATGCCGAAATTTTGCTCTCTTGCACTATTTTTAGGTCATTTTGGGCCTTTGCTAGTTTTGGGCCATTTTGGGCCATTGCGTAAATGCACTTTGCTAGTTTAAGGTTATTTCAGGCCATTGCGTGAATGCACAAGGGTGGTGCATGGGTAGGAAGTAGTGGGGTTGCTACGCTAGGCATAGCTACTTCTTGATCCAACGTGGGTTAAGAGAAACATAAGGTGAAGGCATTTTTCCAAAGCCTTCGTCTACATCGTTGCACCCCACTTGGAAGGGCAACTTAGCCCATGCATTTTTGTTTTAGGGGTTAGCTTGCTAAGTTAATCCCTCTGCCAAATGGTCATTGTAAGTTGTGATAGGTGCTTTGTTCTTAGAAGTTACAACCTCTGAGCCTTATTCCATGCCTATGTTGTGAATTTCTTGCATTGCTACTTCATCACCGTGGATCACCACCTCTCTACCTTCATAAAGTAGGTGGATCTCCTGGTATATGGGTGAGGAAATAGCCCTAAGTTGTGCTAACCATGAGCTCCCTAGGATTAGGCTAAACCCAGGCATTACCTTAACCATAATGAATGTTGCATTTGTGGGGAAGTGGTCCCCTGATACGAAGTCTATGTGGACTGTACCCTTCACCATGACCCACATCCTATTTAATGACCTCAGACATGACATCATTGTGGGCTTGATCTAGTCAACCAAGCCCAACTTGTCCATAATAGGGAAGGGGATGGCGTTCATGGCAGCTCGATCATCAACATGTACCCTTCGGAGTTGATGTTGATCGATCCAAATTATGATGAAAAGGAGTGTTGTGGTCACCTGACCACTTTCAGGATCTTCCCTAATGGCGTCATTGCAAAAAGTTAGTTAAGGTGGTTCTGGATCTATAGGTGTTAAGGGGAGCATGACTGAATAGATCACTTCCTCTTTTGCTTGCATGTCTTCGTTGACCAGAATCGCTGTCAACATGAAGATCAGAGCCTTGTGGTGTGGGATGGATGTCATGATTAGGTTGTACAAGCTTAGTGTAGTGTTCTTTTGTTTTAGATCTTGTTTGACTTGAGTGAGGGCGTCTAAGAGGTCTTGGCTGCCCCCCTCTTTAACACTTTCCTCCTCTTCTATTCGTCCTAGAAGATGAATTTCCCAAGGAGGGGCAACTTTGGGTCTACGTTTAGAACCTTTTTAGTAGGGCGACGTAGACTATTTGGTTGTGGAAACATTCATCTTTGGTGATGAAGGAACAGATGTAGGGGGAGAAGACATAGGCTTGGGAACACCTCGGGCAGTACTTCCCTTTGACGTCTCTCTTGCGAAGTGAACTTATCGCCTTTTAGGATGAGAAGGCTATTCAGATGTTTTGCATGAGATGGAGGCTAATGAAGGAATAAGCCCCCTGATGACAAATGGAGCTAAAGGTGTTAACAGGTGGGGTAACATCATTTTGCTAAGAAGTGGCATAGAGATGGATGCCCATGGAGGGACTCTTAGGACGAATGGATGTAGCAAGCTTTGGTCAGTTTCCGGTGGTGCTGGTGCACTACGTTGAGGCACACAGACCATGAATGGCTATTGGGGTGGCCTAGGATCACTGTCAATACCGATGGTGTTGATGAAGTAACTAGCATTGTTGGTGTTAAGGGGATCTGTGTAGACATGCATAGATTGGTTTTCAAGGTGCACAGGGTTACTTTCATCCAACACAAGTTTCCCTTGGTCGATCAATCTCTGGATGTCATCCTGCAACACTAGATAGTAATCTGTGTTGTGACCACACTATTGGTGGTAGTCACAAAACCTGTCCAACCTGAAACCCTTAGGAATTGGGGGCTCATTGGGCAAGGCCAAAGAGGGGTTCCTAAGGAGCTCACAGTAGCATTGATGTTTCCTAATTTCTTCTTCCGACATCTTCTTGTGTTGGATGTACCCTGCTACCAATAGCTGCTTTAGAAGTTCTGAAGGCTTGAGAGGTAGTGGAGTGTACTTTGAGTGATCTTTACGTTCAAAGTTGGGCTTGGGTTTTGTAGATGTCTCAAGTGCGAGCATGGCAGGTTGTGGTGAATAGCCCTACATGGGCACAGGATTAGCTGTGGGTGTGGCCAATTTCTTGGCATTCTTATTACCATTGTTGCTAGGTTTGGGCTTGGCTTCGGTCGCCACAACAACCACTGTGATTGATGGAGCCTTACCCTTGTCCTTCTTTGTGAAGGTGTTTTTGTAGGGAATGTAGGCTGGGTCTTTGCTTGCCTCAGCCACATCCTGTATACTCTTAGTCTAAGCAAAGGCCTGGCTAAGAGAGCGAGGAGCAAGGTAGTACAATTTAGACTTGATGAAGTCATTCACTACACCCTTAAAGAAAGCCAACAAGTGGGCCTCCACGATGGGCTCGCAGATTTCATTAAAGGTTGTGCTCCAATGCTGAATGAACTTTTGGACTGGCTCTAGAGGGTCTTTCTTCACACTCATCAGTTGATCCAACATGGTTTCTATCTTCAAGTTGTACTTGAAGAGTGTCACGAACTGGGTCAGAAGCTCCTCCAAAGTTAAAATGGAATAGCATGGCAGTGCATGGTAACAATCCAAGGCTTTCCCAGCTAGGGACATAGCAAAGACACAAATAATCATGTGTGGCCACTATTGCAGCAGAAGGGATTCGAATCTAAAGCTAACAAGATGTGCATTGGAATCTCCATCCCCATTTTACTTTGTGAAGTGGGGAAGGGACATCCCTGGGGATAGTGTCAAAGCAAGGATTGCAGGGCTAATGGGGTCATCCTGGTAAAAGTCCATAACTTGTACCATGTCAAACCCAGCAGGCTTAAGGCATTTCATTTCCTCAGTAAGGGTTTGGATGAGTTGGAATGCTTGGTCTAGACCCTGTGACATTTTGGATGGTTGGGGAACTATGAAGGTAGTTCCCACCTATGGTGTGGCATGGGTGGCGACGTGACCAATCGGCGATACCATTGGGATGACCCCTATGAATGGTGCTGCTTGTGTTGTCCACCATGTGGCAGGTGGTGTTGTTAGGGTAGTAACTGTGGTGGGCTGCTAGATGGAATGCTTATGTCGTTAGTAGCATAGACCATAGCCTCATCTTGGGTTGTACCATTTGCGAGGCTTAGTGTGTTTGAGGGAAAACATAATGAGACACCTACGATGGTTGCGGAATAGGTGAAGAAGAAAATGGGGCTCACCATCTGGATGGGCCCGAGCTTGCCACAGTGGGTGGAACAGATGTGAACATAGTAATGGAAACAGAAGTTGCATATATGACTGTAAAGTAGGTACAGTATGAACATGTGGTAGGGTAGCCATGATTGTTGTATGATGTACTGTGGGAATGGATTGCTACACAGTTTGCAAAGGAACATTAGCTACAAACGAAATAGGTGAAGCGGTGGAGAAAGGACATTGAAATGCCACAGGGTTGACATGACTAACCATAGCAATTGTAATCATGGGTTTCAAAGGTGTAGGCATGATCACAAAGGGAGTAATGACAGACAATAGATTGGCCCACAAGGACTGGGTAGGAGGGACTGTGAGAAGGTTAGCTTGACCTCCTCTGTCGGACTAAGAATCAAGCTCCTCTTATCCATCCTGGAAGATGTCCTCATCATTGGATGCTATATCCTGTTGCTTCCTAAGCCTAGCCAACTAGATTAGCTGGTCTAGAAGCCATTGGTTCGTCTATGTCAAAGGTATGGGAGTGCCAAGAATGGGAACAAATTCCTTCCCATTGTAATAAGAGAAATCGAAGCTATGTTTGTCTTCAAGTTTGTGTACATCCAAGGGAAGATTTGCCTACACCTTTGCACAGAGGAAGTTGTAATGCTCATGTTGTTGGGCCAAGCCCTCAGGTCCCCGATTTTGGATTCTGAAAGATTGGCGTGTTTCCAGCATCAGGCTTAGAGGTTGTTCATCACCAGTAGTGCCTTGAACTGTGATGGGAACCTTAATGTTAAAAGTGTTAGTGATAGTGTTCAAAAAATCCATTGTTGAGCTACGTAGTTATGCAAAAAGAACGCAAAAAGAACAAAGAAATCAGAAAGTAACAGAAAGAAGGCTTTACATCTTGCTAGGTTCCCAAGGAACCGTTGAGGCGACCAATCTGCACCACACAAGGCATAAACAACTACAAAATGGTATCACATTTATGCTAGTGCGCAATAGGGTATAAAGCGCATGTAAGACTACCATAAGACAGGTGAGTTAACTAGTGATCAAAAGGCTTTATGTCCTCTATGGTTCTTGAGGAACCATTGAAGAAACCGATATACACCATACGATGCATAAATAACCACAGACAGGTGTCAGGTTTACACTAATGTGTATCAGGGTGGATAAGGCTTATAGAACTAACATGACATGCGGAAAGGGCATTGAAGGCCCTCCTTCTAGCACTAGAAATCTATAGCGACTGAAAATGTTGGTGGTTGGAAAACACTGAGGGGTCAGCGGTCATGGACAGTCTCAACCCCATATCTACAAATGGGCTGTGCTGGATGGAACGGATACGGGGATCCCTTAACGGTCTAGTTGATCAGACAAGGACTTAGTCGATGTCTATATAACCTTTTTCAACGTGTTGTTTGAAAGCAAAGTTTATAGCCTAAAAACAATATTTTAAACATAAACGATGTAAGCAACAATGTAAAGTGCGATGATAAACAAGAGAACAAAGTAGAATACAAAGTAAAATACAATTAGAAAAATGCACCGCTTTGGAGCTATAACTTTGCTCTGTCAAGATGGATATAGTCGGTTGCATAGTGCTAGGAAGTGTAGAGATCCCGAGAGTAACCAAGACATGTAGAGGGGCTGACAATGCAAAAATTCTACCAAGGTGGTAGAAAAGAGTAGAACAAAATGCCAACTAAGAGCACTCACTATTTATAGTGTCAAACAAAAAGCTTACAATGCTCGAAGTTACAGTGCCAATAAATGCCAAAAGGAAAAAAAGCTAGAAAAAGTCTTCTTTGCCAACCAGAAGTTCGAAAGTCAAAAAGTGCAAAAAAAGGTCAAAAGTCCTTTGAACGTTGCTCGCTAGGGTATTTATAGGACCAAGGATGCACAAAAGGGGCATTTTGGATGCCACATGCATTGGGCCCATGTTGTCTTATCTATGCTGCACGTGCCTACATGATCATTGGACATGCATGACCATTGTCATTACGAGCCTACCATGCCATAGTTGTGAGCCTGCCACACCATAATTGCACCGTCAGCATTTGGAGACGTGTGCCAATGGTTTAATTATGTGAAGTGCATTGATGTCATACAAACACCCATCATGCTTTGCTGTGCTTTGTAGCGTAGCATGCTCGACATAGCGTAGCATCTTGTCACGTGTTTTGCTACATGTATGTTGCATGGTTGCTACGCTATGCTATGCTATGTAGTGTAGTGTAGCATAGCACCTAGCCTTAGTTGCAAAAACTTTACCAATTCTGCAAAATTTTCCTTTTGCACTACGAAACCTACGAAGTTGCTGATCTTGCCCTTTGAGTTTTCTTCTGTCACTTCCACAGAATTTCTATGCCTCGCTGCACCATGTAGCTCAACGTAGCGTAGCAGCAGACATGGTCCGTCGCTTTCTGACGAAGAGAGACATTGCTGAAGGACTTGGAGTTGGGTGAGGGGACTTCCTATATAGCGTTTTCTATGCTATGCTATGATGCATAGTGTAGCGTAGCACTTTAGTTCCGCAAATATTTTCTAGAGTTTTCTACGCTACATAGCAAGGCATAGCGTAGCGTAGCAAGCTTTGTGACTTAGAAAACTTGCTGAATTAGATAGTCTGAAAATCAGACCGTCCATCTCCTGAATAACTATCATGATGCTGCACGAATTGCAAAGGCCTAGTGATGTAAGCATGTCTTCGAATTTTGGGGTGTTTCAGGTATCTAGTCTAGACCGAGCCCAAGGCGGCACCAAACCACCTTTGCCATGATATCCACCAAATGCCTAATTCCAGGTTTAGCCTCTGTAGTAGCTTTTTCCTTTTTTACTGTCATCCATCTTGGTGGTCTCAGAGAAAAGGAGGCATTCATGATCTTTCCTGTGGGAAGGTCCACTTCCCATTCAGGAGATTTAGTAACCTTTACCTGCTCCATGAACTTCTCATAGGCCTCAAAAATGCCAATGGCATCTACAAATTCCTTATAGGTAAACGCCTTGACAGAAGCACCCTTATATAGTTTACGATAGGAAGCGCATTCCAGTTTATACATATGCTTATGGTTTTTCTAGGATTTCCCCCATTCATAAACCCTGGTGCTAAAATCTTTCCAATCCTGACTCTTCTGGGCCAACAAGTCCATTTTCATTAGCTGTTCTATTATTTCATAGGTGGCTTCATTGTTCTGACATACAACTATCCAAAATCTAGCATGATCTATCATAGCCATGCACCAGTCATCATTATTAGTATCATGGGCTATGAGGAATTTGTTGATCGATTTGAGGTCTTCCAACTCAGTGCTCAAATTATCCTGCTCTTTCTCAGCCTTTTGGACCCATTTCCATAGGTCTTCATTGACGCACTTGTACTCCCACAAGGAGCGAGCTGAGTGCAAATCACATTTGCTGATCTCATTGTATGCATGATGAGGCACCTTGGTCACTTCAGGCGGGAATGTAGGCATGACACTGACTTTCAAAGGCCATGCTGGGTCCCATTTGAGTTGAGAGGCTATCACAACATAAAGATCATATCAGTCGCATTAGCGTAGCAAGGTTAGAAAATTCGAGAAACTCTAGCATAGCAACATGAAAGCATCTAGCACTACTACTTACCCACTTCAGGGTCGATATGCCAGAGATGACCAATCATGTCATCAACGACCCCCTACATAAACATAAACTTATGAGGGGTCTCGGCCCATGGTTCCACATGAATTAGAGAGGGTCCTACAATATGAACAATGGATTTTTTTCATACAACTAAGCATGTTAGCAATGATCGAAATGGGCTATGAAAATGCAGATATATTACCGAACTCACCAATGTCTAATTATAGTGTCCCTCCCTTATGATTCGAAGTGATGGCAACATCCCTGGTAGAAGTCCCTTTCACATCGATGTGGGCTTCTCCTTTATTTACTAGTGACTTTCCTTTTGAGGTAGTAGCATCCTCTTTATTCACAAGAAACTCTTCATCATCTCCAAAGATGACCTCCTCATTAGTAGGAGGATCCTGCCTAATAATAAGAGCCCTTGCCTTAGCAGTAGGAGCTCCTCCCCTCTTGACCAGGGCCCTATTTTCTAAGACTAGGGCCTCTGTGTCTTTTTTTGTCACCCTTGTCTTAGGGTCGACACCTCTTCCTCACCTTCTTCTTCTTCCTCTTCTTTCTCTAGCAACCCAAAAACTTGTTTGCATTAGCTCAAAATAGGTTAGCTTAAAGTAGGTGCTACACTACGCTACACTGTCTAGCGTAGCACAACGTAGCAGGCATTAACAAAGTGTTTACCAATGGGGGGTTGCATCCTTTGTAGTTTAAACTGCAATCTCCACCCCTCATCTTCCTCTGTGTAAATGGTTTTCTCAGTTGAAGCAGGCCTCTTTCACTACAACTTGGTGGCCACTATTTCAGCAATGAGATGTTTCCCCTACAATATGCTACCAGTGGCAGCAAGGGGCACCTCTCCTATGTTGTCTTGGCCATGAAAGTTGTAGGCCACCCAATCCATAGTTATCATAGAGAATGACTCCCCAGTAATTTCTGGGGGATCTTGGGCTGAAGGACCTGGAAGATCCATGGTTTGAAAATCTAGTTACGATTCCATAATACCCAAGCCCCTTTCTCATGGACCATAAGAAACTCCACAAAATGCCACAGATAGGCTATGTAAAAGGCATAATATATGTTGGAACAGAACTCCGGCTTCTTTTGGAGCCCCAAGATTTCATTCTATAGGCCTTTACATAGAAACTTGGCCCAGTTGTAGTGAGCCCCATCTTCCATGACCTCACGCATTACCCAGGCATGCTCCATACCAAGGACCTTCCTTTGGAAAAGTAGCTGAGGAAAAGTATGAGAACAAAAGATGGGGTAAACGTCTCTGGCAGGTCCTGCCCTGACCTTGTCCATAGGAATCCCCTTCTGCTCTTTGGCAACCCCTATCCACTCCATGATGTCATCCTTCTAAAGGTTTAACTCGTTCTTGGACTTTGATCCTACAAGGATTCCATTGGAAGGGATACCGAAAAGGTCCATGAACAACTAGTCATTGATTTCAATGACCACCCGCACAATATGTATGCGTGTGCAGAAGTGGTCCACCTTGTCGAAAAAGGAGTTCACTAGGGAGAGCATCTCAGCAGCAGGAACGCTTGGGTTTAGGGTCAGGAACAAATATATAAGCCCAGCATTTTGGAGATTCTTCACTAGGGATTCTGAGGCCTCGCTGTATAACCAGCGTTGGCTCACATCTACTTCTCCATACATGAAGTAGATGTTTGCCTACTAGTTCCCGGTAGTTATCATAGTCACCTCCTGGGACTTCTTTACCCCTACAATAGTTTGCATAGAAACAATTAGCATAGAAACACAAAAAATTCAAAAAACAAAGCAAAGACACTTTAGCATGTTGCACATATTGCTTAGCTTACCAAGTTTATACGATAACGAGAATTGTGGAAGAGGGACCAAAACCTCTTCCATGGAGATCAGTTTGAAGGGTGCCCATCCCTCATCTAACCAACCAAACTTCTTGCATCTGTTGTAAAGGATGGGATATTAGTCTAGGTAGGTGTGGTACTCGCCCCCGCATTGACCTATCACACTTGCATAGATATTCTTAGCAGAACAGAATTCCCACACTGTCATCTCTGCTATGGCCAAGGCATCCGGATTGCCGTGAAGGCTTTGTTCATTGATTAAAAACCTCATAACAAGAACATGTTATTAGCATTTGATCAAGCATAGCAATTGTGGCATGGCATAGCATAAATTTTTCTACAAAATTTTCCCGCCAACATAGTAGACGATTCCTGGTGGGTTTTGAAACCACATTCCCATATGACATGCAACAAACAATGTGTTGTAGAGATGGTAGTAGCTATACTCAGGCATCTCCTAGATCTAAGCCAAACACCTCAAACCTTGTGGGCACTGGCTGGATCCCTCTCCTTGCCTACTACTGACTGCCCCATCTCTCAAATACCTTAGAATACCCGAGGTTTCCCTAGGCAACATGGTTTCTAAAATGATGGTTGCTACTTCCTCTTCTAAGTGTGACCAAACGATCACACTGAAGTGTTGGAGGAGGTATTGTAAGAACTTTTATGCTCCTATCCTGAACCAGACCGCCTGATCTCCCATATGTGTGTGGGGAGGAGGAACATTGGCCACTAGTTTGTTCACGTAGCACAAGACCCCTACAATTTCTAAGATAATTAGAAGTCGCCTTAGTGCTCTCCTGTACAACACAATGGCAAATGTTAGCACCATGACCGAGTGAAATACACACGTAGCGCAGCAAGAACTAGCATAGTAAGAATTAGCATTTTAGCAAACCTATACATAGCATAGCAAAAAGCATCAAAGCAATAGCGTAGTGAAACTAGCCTAAGCATAACAACAAAGTGATTAACCCTAGAAAAGCAATTAGCACTACACCCAAACAAAAACACGTGTCACACTGTCGCATCACACATGGCCAAACTCTCCTAAGGGTCCTATGCTATGCCATTTGAAAGTCAAGTAACTTAAACTGTCAAAACCCCTGCAGTTATGACAACCGCAGTGATGGTGGTTTAGGCGACCTTGCATGCAATGTTAGCATAGCATTTTTGCATCCACTGTTGCTGAAATGGCAACAGCGACAGGGCAAAGGCCAAAACAAAGATAAAGCAATGGTAGAAAACATAGATAGCTAGGTTGAAAAACTAGAAGCAAGGAAAAAAAATGATAACAGAAGCATGAGGAGACAGGAGAAGCATAGCAGCCTACCAGGTCAATGGCCTGTCCCGCACCGTGACACGCGCTTGTGTCAAGCGCCCTAGGGTTTTCTTTACCTCCTCAACCTTTGCGAGTGCCAAGTGAGTGTGTTCTTTCTTTGGAGCCATCTTCTTGCTTGTAGAATTTTCCTCATTTCTATGCAAAAATGACCTTGTTCTCTGTTAGCACAATCAATCTACGCTCCACAATTACTCTATGCTTCGAATGTGGGCTCTACGCTATGACGGTGAGAATGAAAAGCTCACCAAGGTTTAATCCCTATTTATGGCCATAATGGTGAAAAAGGGAAACTTATCACACACTCTCTCCATTTAATGTAGGGTATACCATGTAGTGTAGCATGCTCACCATGACATCATAGCACTGTTAGCAATTAAAATAGACAAATCTGGGTGAAAGATCTTGGCACGCTTCGAGCCAACTGTTTGCTTTCTTGAAAAACAAAAAATATATATTTTTAGTTACTGGTCTAGAAAGACCTTAAACTAGCATTATTAGCATAGCAGAGACTTTAGCTGTCTGAAAAGACCTTAAACTAGCACCCCTAGTGTATAGTTCACTCCTATTAATAGTCTAAAAAGACCTTAAACTAGCAATCTTAGTGTAGCTTTGGCTTTAGCGATCCAAAAAGAACTTAAACTAGCATTCCTAGCCTAGAATTTCATTATAGTTAATGGTCTAAAAAGATCATTAACTAGCATCTTCGATCTGGTACACGTATGCAGTCCACAATGATGTTAAACTAGCAGTTTCACATTTTCATATCGGTAGTTTTGCATTTTTTTTACATTTTCTCTTTTAGCAGTTTTACATCTCTGTGCCTTAGCAGTCTTCCATGACTTTAAATAGGAAAATTTTAACCTTTATATCATACTTTGCTAGTTACATCTCATCGTTATTTTGCAAATTATCATTATACACGATTACTACCAACAGCTGCCTCTTAACTAGACTCTCATTTCATCTTGGTAGGTTTAGCAAAAAATGGAAATCCATCGTGATCTCTCCATGCCTTTAGCTTTAGCCAATCCACATGGCAAGCTCACAAGAGAATTGAACCTAGACCTGATTAACTGGCAATCAACCACAGCTAGCACCATAGCATCCTTAGAAACATCCCTAGATTGGCCTAAACATCTAGTCCGAACTCTAGATTTAGAGGTTAGGGATGTAACTGAGGACCCTCTCGTCAAGACTCCTATGACCACGTCTAAGGGGGAAGTAAAAACATTAAAACTTAGTTCCCTCTTAGATGTGCAGACACATAAAGGTATGGTCAAAATTCTACAAGAAAACATTAAATTCTTCACATGATCATACAACGAAATGCCAGGTTTAGATTTGAGGCTGATACAGCACAACATCATCCTAGACCGACGCATGAAGAGAGTCAAGTAGAAAGCTCGTAAGGTTAAGCTAGAAATTGCACTAGTCGTAAGGGATGAAATCACCAAGCTATACCAAGCTGGTTTCATTCGTGCAGTTGATTATTTGGAATGGGTGTCCAACATCGTTGTGGTTTCTAAGAAAATGGGAGGAATACGAATCTATATAGACTTCCAAGATTTGAAAAAGGTAACGATCAAAGATGATTTTCCACTTCCAAGCATTGATCAACTCATCGACACTATGGCTGGTCATTCTCTGTTATCCTTCATGGATGGTTTCTCTAGCTATAACAAAATTTGCATCAACCCAGAGCATCAATTAACAACAACCTTGGGGTACCTCTTGTTACACTATGATGCCTTTTGGGCTTAAGAACATCGGAGCAACCTACCAGTGAGCCATGACTTACATCTTTAGTGACTACATCCTAGAAATACTAAACGACATGGATGATATAGCGGTCAAGTCCAAAGAAGCCGCTGATCACCCATGCGATCTAGGGGTAGTCCTCAAGTATTGTCAAATGCATGATTTACGCCTTAATCCTAATAAGTGCATCTTTGGGGTGAAAACCAAATGCATGTTCAGGTTTGTACTATCGAAGGATGGGATATGGGTGGACCCTAACAAAGTTAAGTCCATCGTCAACCTGGAACCTCCTATGAACCTTAAGGAATTACATGGTTTGCAAGGTAGGATACAGTGCATCTGAAGGTTCATAGCAAAGTTGATTGACAAGTTACACCCCATGCAACATCTTCTAAAGAAAGGGGTTAACTTCAAATGAACAACTCAATGTCAACATGCCTTCAATGACTTGAAGAAAGAACTTTTGCACCTCCCAACTGTGCATCCGCCACAGAGGGATAAGCCTTTCTTCATCTACCTTGCCATCTCCAACACATCTATCACAACATTGTTATGTCAAAAATGAGATGACGAATTTGAGGTACTAGTGTACTATCTGAGTCATGAATTAATAGCGCATGAGGAAAAATACAACAAAGTAGAGAAGAATTTCCTTTCCTTAGTATTTGTGCTAAAAAAGTGGAGGCGTTACCTCTTTCGCAGTACAATTAACATTATTTGCAAGAGCAACATACTCTGGGCTATTACCAACAACCTATATGAAAGTAGCAGGATAGCCCGATGGAAAGAAATAATTTTGGAATTCGATTTACACTATGTTATCCAATCATTGACGAAGGGTCAAGCCATAGTGATGCAACTTACAACCTCACCCATCGATAACCAGGCAACCATAGATCCCGAATTCCTAGATGAGCATGTTAGCACTATCAATGCTATCCCATCACACCTGGAAGCTACTTTACCCTTCAACGGTGCCTCGACCTCACAAGGAGGTAGTGCAACTACTGTCATTATGTTCCCCTCTAGGGAGATGCACCCATTTTCTTATCATTTTGCATTCCCCTGCACCAACAATGTGGCAGAGTACAAGGGGCTAGTTAGAGGCCTCTCAACTTCCCAAACACTATGCATACAACACCTGACGATTCGCGGTGATTCACAACTAGTTGTGAATCAAATCACCAAGGTCTATGCCTACAAAGCTACACATTTGCAACCCTATTGTGACCTAGAAAAAAGACAACTCAAACAATTTGCAAGTATGGATGTGCAACACGTGCCACACAACGAGAACACCATAGCAAATGCCTTAGCCACCCTTGCAGTAAATATTTCACCACACTTGTTTGCAAGTATGCAAACTTTGATTGTCGAATGTACTAAGCCTATCACTCAAGTGGGGCACGTGGCCTCTATCAATGCTATGGATACCCAGGAGTGGTACGCTAACATTAAAGCCTACCTGCAACATGGAGAACCCCTAAGTGGACTGACATCTGCCCAAAGAGATGCTATCTGCAAGAGTGCCCAACAATATATGCTCATGGGAAATGATGCCATGTGCAAATGTTCCTATGAAGGGATATTTCTGGCATGTGTGGATGAGGAGCAAGTGCAAAAGGTGATTAATGAAGTACATAAGCGACTATGTGGTGAACACATAGCACTTAGGGCTATGACTATGAAAATCAGACGCCTAGGATACTATTGGCCCCATGTGGAGTGTGATTACCTATCAAAGGTCAAAATGTGTGACATGTGCCAAAGATACACAAATCTCATACACATTTCACCTACAGAGCTGCACCCAACACAGATCACGTGGCCTTTCCAACGATGGGGACTAGACCTCATAGGACCTATCACACCCAAGTCCTCTGTAGGGCATAGCTTCATCATCACCACCACTGAGTATTTTACTAAGTGGGTGAAAGCTATTGCCCTGAGGAAGATGACATCTCAGGAGGTTTACCACTTCATCTTGGATAACATCATGATAAGGTTTGGGCTTCCAATGACAATTGTAATCAACAATGGACCACAATTCAGTAGTATGGAAACCTGAACCTTATGCAGCAATTTGGGCATTAGGCAATCATTCTCCTCCTCGTATTACCCACAAGAAAATGGGAAAGTGGAGGCTACAAATAAGACCATCATCAACTTGCTAAAAAGGATGCTTAACAATAGCAAGAGGTGATGGCACAAGCAAATCCTCTATGTTCTATGGGCCTACAGGAAAACATGCAGGACCATGATGAGTAAGACTCCTTACAGTCTTGTTTATGGATCTGAAGCTATGTTTCCCCTTGAGTTGTAGGTACCATCACTTCAAACGATCCTATCTAATGTCATGAGCAAATCCTAGAATAACAACTCAAGGATTATTGACCTTGACTCAATAGAGGAGGAGCACATGCAAACGTTGAGTTGGATAGAGCACTACTAGAGAAAGCAACGGAAAAAACATCATGCAGACCCACATCAATGGCCAATACAAAAGGGAGACCTCATCCTCAAGTTTGTCCATGAACATTTGAGCAAATTCTTAGACAACTGGGAAGGCCCATACATGGTCACTAAAGCCTTTGAAAATGGAGCCTTCAAGCTGGCTCACATTGATGGCAACGAGTTCACAAACCCAGTGAATCACTCGTACCTCAAGACATACTACATCTAAGCACATAGAGCAGATGGGAAAATGTCTACTATGATGTAAAACTGGAAAAGGTAAGCAAATATCTGCAACAATGTTAAACTAGCACAGCTTCACCAACGTCCACTATGACGTAAAACTAGCACAAATCATCTGCTACGACGTAAAATTGGCACAACACGTCCGCTACAACATAAAACTGGCACAACACATCCGCTATGACATAAAACTAGCACAGATAGTCTATTATGACTATAAACTAGCATAGCTAGTCTACTATGACTATAAACTGGCACAACATGTCCGCTATGATGTTAAACTGGCACATACGATTTGTTGGGACCTTAAACCAACACAGTAGTTAGCTGAGACCTTAAACCAGTACATGGTCTACTAGGACCTTAAACTATGTTTGTGGAACATCCCCAGCATGCATCTGCACCAAGTACACATCGAGCAAGCATGCATAGTACCAACGTGGGATGGGACATTGTGATTCCAGAATGCAATTCATGACGCAATGAGAACACGATCTGGAACATATGTAATGCCACTACTCCTGGCATCTTGCTAATCCCCTAGAGATGTCGTATGACATCTGACTAACCCTCCAAATATATTTTCACAATGACCCATCACCTTCATAGTAGTTCCTTGGTCAATGCATGCTATTGGAGTTCCAACAGTATTGTGGCCCAGCCATAATATTGTTACCCTCCATCTCCCTGCCAACGTCTGGGCTCAAGTGATGTTTAGCTATGTGGTAGCTGATCCCATAGATAAACTGAGAATGCATGCCTTTGGCAAGGATTCTAGAACATCTTCACTCATAGCAACTCCCCGCTCCTTCGATGCCAGCTCCTCCATGTTGATGTTGGAAAAGCCATTGCTGGCCTTCCTACTTTGGACACCATGCACCAGCAAAGGTGTCCAAGAGCTTCAACAATGTCTGCAGCAAGAAAGACCTTTGCCCTTGTTTTGCATCATGGCTGTTTCTTCTAGTTCACTCCCTTTTGTGTTTGCAGGGTGTGTTCCAAAGAGGCATCAGTTGAAGATGCATCTCGCTACAACAAAAAATGCTACAGCGTTGCAAAGTGATTGTCTTGACTAGTTTGGCTACTTTAGAGTGCATATCTTATCGTACCTTCTAAGCTTCTTCCCTTTACCCTACTTCTTGCATCTGCAATTCCAAATCACTCCCCTCTTTTACAAGATTTTTCTAATGCTTGTTAAGCCCTCCTGTTTTCTCAACCACAAAGTCCATGATGTGCATAACACGGCTCGCTGCATGGGAAGCACCTGCAGACAGGTTAAATCCCCCACGTGGATGTAACACAACTCATTCGGGAAAGAAACACCTATCCTGCAACAAGGTTGTTCGCAAATGTAAATGGCAAAATAGAAAAAGGAAAAAGCATAACAGAGCAAAAGCTCACGCACACACAATTGGCACATAAGCTATTTTGCAATTACCCTCTTCAAGCATTTCAATGAGAGGTCGAAGGTTAGTGAAAATAAGGATGAAAATACAAAAAACTCCCTCATGAGCACTCCAATGAGGGATTCTACTAAGCCTCATCTTTATCATTTTCCTGAACATCCTTCCCCCCCGCTTAACCCTTCCCCCCCCCCCCTGCAAAAACTAAATGCAACACTCTCAAGCACAGCTAAGCGACATCTTGATGATCACTGAATAACAATGTTAGCATTTTATCTTTCATGGTGTTTAGTATTCTTTTTCAACGTCTCTCGGGCCCATCCTCCAAACGTTGATAAAGATGGGCCAATGAAACACCCTAAATTTTCAAGGCATCCTTCCTTCACCAGGTCTTCACAATTTAGGCAGTGCCATGTCACTTCGGCAATAAGTGGATGTTTCAAGTTTAGGCTGTATAGTTTGGCAAATTTTCTAGTTGGGTAATTCGTCTAGTTGATAGCCTACTCAAAAATAATGCGGAGAGTTGTCGACAGTGCTCAAAATGCGCAAAACAGATTGGCAAGTTTTTTAGTCAAGGATTTTTCTACGCTATGCTACACTATATAGCATAGTAGGCTTTGGGAGACAGTTGTTCAAACAGTCAACTGTAAATTGTTGCAAGACAAGATGCCACACTAAGCCACACTACACAGTGTAGCATAGTGTAGTGAGAGCAAGATAGGAAGGCTCGGCTTACTTGGTGATTTCGAATTGCACTAAGTTAGCACCTCTGGTCTTCGAAAATAGTTGCTTTGCTTGAATCCAAGTTCTTCAGCATGGCTCCTTCACCAGAAAGCAGCAAACTTAGAAAAAAGTAGGCCATGTCAATTGCTACGCTACACTACACTATGTAGCATAGCATAGCATAGAAACTCTGTGGTAATAACGAAAGGCATATGAAAGGGAAAGATCAACAAGTTTGCAAGATTCGCAATGCAAAGGGCAAAGTTTGCAGATTGTCGATGTTTTTGCGACTAAGGCTAGCTGCTATGCTATGCTATGCTACATAGAGTAGCATAGTGTAAAAATATGCAATAAATAGTTGACATGCTTCAAATATTTTTAGCTCATGCAGCAGGACACAATGCAAGTTTTTGCTTCGAACTGATGGCTACGCTATGCTACGCTGCATAGCATAGCATGGCATAGCAAGTTGCTACACTACGCCCACATGCTACGCTACAAAGCATGGCACGACATAGCAGACAGTTATGCCACATCAATGCACTTTACCTAATTGCACCATTTCCACACATATCCAAGCTTTGACATCACAATTACAGTGCAGCAAGCTCATAATTACATCATGGTAGGCTCGTCCAACGAACATGCACGTCCAACGATCATGCATGTCCATGTAGCTTAGATAAGTCAACATGGTCCTAGGACACGTGGCATCCAAACTGCATCTTTCGTATGCCCTTGGTCCTATAAATACCCTGATGAGAAATGCTCAAAGAGTCAGCTAGCTGGTGAATTGGTTAGCAAGCAAGAAAAAAGTTAGCATTGTATTCCTAAGCATTGTAAACATCTTGTTTGACATTGTAAACAGTTAGCACTCTAATTTGGCATTTTGTTCTGCTCTTTCCTACTATCCTCATAGCATTTTGCATTGTTGACTCCTGAGTCTGCATTCAACCATACAGCTATCTTACTCTAAACGTCTTGGTTACTCTTGGGAGCCCTATGCCCCTCAGTGTCATGCAACCAATTGTATCCACCTTGAAAAAGTGAAGTCACATTCTTGAAGTTGTGCATTTTTCTAACTACATTCTACTTTGTTTTCTTGCTTATCATTGCATTTTACATCATTTTCTATCCCTTTTATGCTTAAATATTATTCTATGTTGTAAATCCCATTTTCAAATTATTCGTTTGCAAAAGGTTATATTAACACCTATTAAGTCTCTTTCTGATTGACTAGGCCATTTAAGGTTCTCCATTTTCATTTTATCTAGCACAACCCTCACGTGGATTTAGGGTTAAGACTGTCACGATCGATGACCTCTCGGTGTTTTCCAATCGTCGACTTTTTTGATCGCAACATTTCCAGGGAAAGATCACAAATTCCTAGGCATGCATTTACAATACTTAGCCATGTCCTTCCGATTATTATTGGGAAGTCCGCCTTGTCATCATTGACTTGTATCACTGGGAAATCAGCTCGGTATGACCAACCACACACCATGGTAATGATGTCCTCCACCAATCCTAACGGAATAGTGATGGACTGATCAGCCAGCTCTAAGTAAACATTGCTCTTTTTAAGTGGAGGTAGGTTCCAGGATTTATACATTTCTTGTGATATCAAGTTGACTCTGGAACCTGAGTCAAGAAGATCTTTACATGGTTCATTCCCAATGACTTGGAGGTAGATTAAGGGACTTCCAAGATCAGTGAGTTTCTTGGGAAGGTTGCCCACCTTTATCCAGTCAGTGATAGTATGTGTTAACATAATCATATGCGTTGAGCTCTGTTGTTGGTTTGAAGGGAGCTTCGAAACCTTATTTGTCGAAGGAATGTTCAGAGGCTCAACTGCTTATGGTTGTGAGAGCTTGTTTGGACAACTGGTTTTGAAGAAAGATCCTCTCCTTGTATGATTTTTAGAACTAGTAGCAGGATGAAGGTTTACAGCTCTCGTAGCATTGCATTGCTACGGTTGAGTGGGGAGTTCCCCTTGCATCGCTGGAGCGGGTGGTAGTGGAGCTATAGGTGTAAGAGTTGTGGCTGGGTTCAGAGTATGGTATGCATGTGATGTGTCTCTCCCAAGAGAAGGATTCTTATAATACTCCTAAGCTTGGTAGTAACATTGGGGGGTCACGTGACCAACAAGATTCACTTGGATAGATTGGCTACTACACGTAGTAGCCATATGGATCTGGTTGCTGATAAGGGTATTTTGCCTTGGCGGTGGCATCCCCCATGACTATGGGTATTTCCACTACTTGTGTTGCTCCATAGGTTGTGGTAGAGTTCCACTTGGATAATATGTTAATGGTTGGTAGAATTTCCTTGGGTTACCTTGGGGATAAGGTAACCATCAGGGTGCTTTCTGTTTGTTAAGTCTTGGATTAACTGCATACACCCCAAACTCTTACAAATGTGAGATTATCAGGCAACATCCCTTAGGATGGTCATATTGGCATATTTCACATCCACCATCATTATCTATATTCAAATCCATAACCTCTTTAGTGATACCTAATTTACCCTTATGTTTGTTATGTGCATGGTCCAAATCCCTCTTATTTTTCCTATCATGGTCACTACTTCGCTCCTTTGACTCCTCTATAATTTTTAAAATGGCTTCAAATCAACTATATAAGGAGTCCCACATTTGATCTACCTTAGCTAACACTTCTATTGTTAATTTCTGAAGTGGCAAGGTTTTCCTACTCACCAACTCTTGAGTGGTGACTCATCCTCCTCCTCATAGAATCTCACTTCCCTCTTTCAGAGGGAAGGATCATAGTGATACTCTTCAGTGATTTCTCTCTTACGTAGCTCTCCTTCTTCCTTAGCTACTTGCTCCAAAAATCTATGAACCTCATGGGACCTATGTTCAGATAATCTTCCTTGGGCATATGTCCGAAGGGTTCTCCTGGTTTCATGTCTTAGCCCATCTAAGATGTGGCGTAGTTGATCCCATTGTGCTTAACCATGGCCCGAGCAACAAATGTAGCAATGCATAATATCAGCCCATGGTAGCATTCAAGGGTTCATGATTACCCTTCTTCCATCCTTGTATCTACTTTTTCAAGTTGGACACTTGGGAGTATTTTTGATATTTATTGTTAAAAAATTCTAGCATCGTACTCCACCTTCGAATGGATTTCGATTCTAAGGACCAATACCAGCTTTCCACCTCTTTTATGAGTGTCCTTGGGAATAACTTTAACTTTTGCCACTCATTTTCAATGTTCTACAAGGTGCAGGCATCATGAAATGCCTATAAGTGATTCTGTGGATCAGCATTGTATCCCCCCTCAAATCGTGGGATATTATTCATGTATAGTCTCTTGATCTGACTATCCTTTTGGTGCCTTGTAGGTATTCTAATGGCCTCCATGATGTCTAACATGCTTCAGGTTGCAAGTAGGGGTTCTTCATGGTCATTTCTTTCATGGTGTCTATGATGTCTACGCTGTTCCCTACTTTTCCTTCTTCCATGTCATGATTCCCTAGAATGCCCTTGTCCTCGCTCTCAACTCTCTTGTCGAGGTCTCTCATTTTTCTTACCCTTTTCCTCATGGTTAGGTTCCTTATGACTACGTCCCGACATTGAAGAAGAGGACGATTTTTGTGATGAAGGGGAAGAGGAAGGAGAATCATCACCATGACGATGTTTCCTACCTTTCCTTTGGTGATCTTGACCCCAATTGTGATGATGATCAGAATGCTCGCTCTTATCTTATGTTTTTGTTCCCTCATTGAACACTGGGTGTTCGTGGGAATCAAAACTAGGATTGTGTATCATGGAGCAAAAGTTCTGATACACCACCTCCTCATGATCATTAGGAGGGGGAACATCATATTGTGGAGAACCTATTGAGATAGGTTCACCACCCTTAATTTCTCTTATGATGGACAAAGCATTATGGGGTCCTTTTCCCTTCAACAATGTGTGGTAACTCTCCTGCCACTAGTCCCATTGATGTTGCACTTTTATGGGGTGGTATTCCCTTACATTATAATCGCATGCAATGTACTTAGCATATAATTGCCACATGCCAATTTGTGCAAGGGCACAAAGGAGCATGTTGGGGACGACTCTATCTGGAGGCAATACTATGTTACCCTCCAAGTCTCTCCAATGTAGTTGTTCATCTTGATGGAAGACAAAGGTAAAGTTAGGTATATAATCATCATGATGAGTATATACCACATTGAATTGTTGAGGAACTAACGATTCTTGGTTATGTATGTTGTGTTGCCAACTGTCTCTAGTGTTGGTCCTAGGCAGTGAAGTTCTTTTGTGTGGTGAAGAAAACATTTTAGTCTTGTTCGGTGTGTTATTTGTCATTATGTTATTTTTTTTCTTGATTAACCCTAAGGGTTCATTTTCTCTCCCAATGGTGTAAATGATTTCTT
>MNCI01004419.1:111558-129753 GCA_015680685.1 Gnetum montanum
AGGTATATGATTTTTATGTCTTTTATCTTTTTATCGCCTATGCTAAGAGAGGAAGGGTTGAAGAGACTAAGTAACTAACTTTCACTAACTAAGCTTTAATCGTCCTAGAATTAATATCTATTCCCACTTTCTGTGCACACCCTGAACTAGTGCAATGCTACTGGGATTACCAAATGCTATTTGTTACTAGGTTACCAAGTGTAGCACACGTGCTCGAAGTAGTCGTATTGAATGCACTTAACTAGGAGAGTTAAGGGTTGAGAGAGATTAATTATCTAAGAAATAATTTAGGCATTTAACATTAACTAAATCCTAATTAGCTTAGTCCATGCACTACAAGGTTTATTAGAAAGTTCATCTTTATTTCCATACACAAATGTGTGCTTGGGTACAATTTGTTCAAATAAAGATCCATTCACTTTGAGACTCCTACTGTGGGCACATGAAAATTATTCTATCTTTGGAATGGTAAAACTACCAGAGTTTAGCTAAGGGTCTAGATCTAGATGATCTTACAAGGGAAAGCCACCTCTTATTTATAGAACTAGCGACAGGCTGTGATATCACATATGCAATATCGTAGGGCCTGACGTGATATTGCGGACACAATATCACATACGTGATATCACGGCTAATGAATAAGCAAATGTCTTATGTTCATCTAAAACATCTTGGAGGATAGTGTAACATCTTGCCTAAACGTTGGAAATTTTAGAGGAGATAACTAGAGTCAAGCTGAGATGTCTTGGACTCATTGTTTTGGCATACCTGGGATGTATAGAATCAAGCTAAGATATCTAGAAAATACTTGAGACATATGGGATGAAACTAAGACATCTTGAATCAGGTGAAGACATCTCACCTACAAAGGCTTAAAAGAAAGAAGCCTATTTTAAGATATTGAACCTCTAAACATCTCTAACAAGTCTCCATTGATCCCTAGAATTCCCTAAGGATATCAAAATAGGTATAAAACACCTCCAAGAATGTCAAAGCACCCTATGATGATTATCAATAAGACAAACACAAAAGACACACAAAAATCATATACACAAACACATTAAAGATGATACATAAGCTGGGTGATGTCCTCATCAATAGGATCCTAAATCTTATTGAAAAATGCTACTTTTGGTTAAGTATGTTTATCCAAATTTTAAAATTTATGAATTATTGCTTAACATGTTATAAATTAAAAGGGGAATGATAGTAGATGATCATTATTTGTAATTGTATATTTCTAACTTACCATGGAAGATTATGTTTATGGATTTCATTGGGGGAATTACAAAAACTAAGAGTGGAAATAGTTCTATTTTTATTATGATAGATAGATGTACCAAAATGACATATTTTATTCCTTGAAAGAAGGAAAGTGATGCTTCCCATATTTTAAGTTTATTTTTCCAACATGTTATTCATTTGCATGACATTTACTTTTCTATTACAAGTGATAGGGATGCAAAAGTTACCATCCATTTTTAAAGATTCCTATGAAGGATTTTGGAAACTAAGCTAAATCATTCACATGCCTGTCATCTTCAATTCGATAGATAAATTAAAGTGGTAAACAAATATCTATTGAAAATTTTATGATGTTTTTATGATAATGAACCAAAAGATAGGAGAATTTCTTATCTCATGCTGAATTCTCTTACAATAACACATTTCATTATAGCATTATAAAAAGCTATTTTAAGACAAATTATGATTATAGTCCTAGAATTTTGGATGATATAAAGTTTTGATGGGAAACCATAAGTGAGTGTTGAATTTATGCAAAAACTAAAAGACCTGCATCCCTAAGTGAAGGAATGATAGATTAAGGATATAGAGATGTACCAAAAGAAGAATGAGGGAAATATGAGGTTGATGCATTAGTATGAATCCATTTGTAAAAGAAGAGGCTAAAAGTAATCAATTTATCAAAATTGAATGTAAAATTGATGAGGCTTTTCAAAATAAATGACAATTTTTATGATCTTTTAACACCTAGTACTGTTGGCATGGATTTTTTTTCAATATTACAAATTTGATCCATTATCATGGGCCTAATAATCACCAAACCTTAAAGAGAAACATGGAGGAGTTAAAGGTTGTCATTATTGATCCTAAGTCTTCAAAGGAGAGGAAGGAAATTTTCTTAAAGAAGAGGGAGGCTTCAAGCATAAGGAGTATAAAGAGGTTTAAATATTTAATCCATTGGAATCATTAAGATGTTATTTATGTTATATGGGTATATAAGATTTAATTTGTTGATTAGGGTATTGTTGTTTACTTAATTTATAGTGTTTGAAGATGGGAGAGCTAGCATAGGAATATCTTCAATTTTAAAGTTATATATTTCTACTATTTTAATGTTGTAGAAGTTATAGGAAATATTATGGCCATGTTTTATGTTGTATGAAGATCAATTGGTGATATTTTAGTTTTGAACTAGAAATGACAAGGTGACTACAAGCTGAGTGTGAATCATAGCTAGTTGAAACTTATTTTTTATTATATTTTCTAACTAAAATTGGTACTACGAGATGATGTGACTTGCAAAAACTCACAATCCACCCAAGAGACTATGGAAGATTACATTAATAGTCACTCATACTAATAAGTACAGTACTTGCACTAAGAATTTTTTCAATTTAAGAATTTTAGCTAGTAGGTGATTGTAAGTGGGTATGACTTGCAACATAATAATGCACCTAATAGAATTTAAAAATTATTCTAAGTAATAAAATAATATGAATTTATTTTGTAGTTATAGAAAACAAATGTAAAAACATGATTAAGGAATTTTTTACCATTCCTATGATTTCTTCTGGTAAGAGGACTAGTTTTAAGGTAATTGTATGAGTTCATTATGAAATTGGGTTGTTCCTTTGGCATCTTTTATTCTCATCTAGAAAGTGATGAGGAATTATGAGGGTTGTATAGCATCATGATTTTTAACTATCATTGAGTGTGTGAGGTTGTGAAATGTGTGGCAAGAACCAATACTTTCTGGATCCTTGTGGATTTTGTGTGTGCATGAGCCTTTACTTTTGTATTTTTGTGCATTTCATTTCATGCATATTAATTAGAGATATTTTTAGTAGTGTTTTTATTTTGACATGATTGTGTATGAAATTTTAATTTAAGCTCTTTAAAATCCTATGTGATTATTATAGCATTGTGTGTGGGATTGAGATGATTTTCTCTTCAATTGCATTGGAATGATAAATTGAATATCAAACCATACTAGAATGATGATTTAAGAAAAATCCAGTCTAATATTCTAGCTAAGAAAATCATTAGCATGTTGCTAGATTCTTGTTTGAATGTTGTAACTACTCAATATATGGATAATACAATCATGATTTTATTGGGGGAAGAGTATTAGAACTTAAACTAAATGATTATATGTATCCTTATGATATACAGATAATACAAAATTTTCATAGAAATTAAGTATAATATAATGAATTATCATAGTAGCAACCTTGTCAAAATTGAACTTGTAACTTGCAAACCATAAAATGCATGCTCTAACAAACTGAATAATATTTTACTAACTATAGCCATGAGTTTATGGGAAAGTATATAATGATAACAAAGTTACTACGTTTCTACATGAAGCTTGATAATTTACAAATACTTACAATTTCTTTGTGATTAAGATAGTTCATGTTGTTATCTAATATCTCATCCAAAAGATGAAAACTTAATTGATTAGAATCCTTAAGAATGCATGTAATGGAGATTGATTTTCATATGTGTATATCTTAGTGGACATGTTTCATTAGTTGGTACCAATCATAAAAACTTCTTTATTAGTAGATCATTCTTAAAGTGTTATGGGAATATGCTTGAACTTTCTAAGGAAAGAAAAATAGGAAAAATTTTAAGTCTTCTTGGAAGCTCTCAAGTGAGTAAAGAAAAAGTGTGATGGTTACTAAACTAATAATAATAATTTTGGGATAGGTCATTAGTGTAATACTCAAATACAAAATGCCTCATTAAGGATATGCTTAATGTGTCTATGAGACAATTTTTTGAGGAAAAAATTATTAAATTTTTCCATATGAGATTCTTGCCCTATTTAGTAAAACTTTTGCAAAATTTAGCTTCGAGAAGTTTACTATGAGATAGCTCAAAATTAAAGAATGATGTATTCTATAAAAATTCTTTATTCATTGTATTAGCTATGTAGGATTTGAAGTTAAATGTGTAGAATGCTATTGATTTCCATCATTATGTTAAGGAAAATCTAAAAGAGATAGCCATTATTTACATACAATACAACACTTTATTTAAACTATTATATTATTAAAATAGAATTAGCCATATTTAGCTCAATTAAACTAGGTAAATTTATTTGGGTGCATCCATTCCTTGGTTGAACCAAAGACCAGTAATCACCTAGAATGAGTTACCTAGACTATTTCACAGTATGGTCATGTTACTATCCTAACAAAGTAGCATTGAAATAAGATCCATGAATCTATATGTAAACTAGAAGGTTATGAAGGTGGTGATTCATAAGAAGTAGAAGATCAAAGAAGTTCTTATCCCTACTAAATGGTGCCTAAGGAAGATGTAAAATAAAGATAAGCTCAAGCCTTGAATATGCTCAGCATCAAAACAATAAAATAGCACATCATGGACCTAAGAAATTTATCAAAATAAGATAGATTAAGATGTCATGAAGATAATTAGTTACAAAGACTATTTAAGGGAGAAGGACAAACTACATTATGGTAATAGTCCCTTAGTTATCATGAGAAAAGTTGATCCAACTTAGCAATGGATTACTAAAAGATTCCAAAGTGACCTAGCTCACATAACACTAAGAATAATAGCTTATAATAAGCTATCCAACAAGCATTATATGTATGCTTCCATGTCATGATGTAAAGTAGATGTAATCCAAAGGAAGATGTATGACCAAAGGAAGAGCAATACCATTGAAACTTAAGAAATTTTTATAAACTTAGTACAATTAAATATGGAATGAATTTGAATCCAAAGATGATGATTATAAATTACAAAAATAAAAAATAGTACTTTTTGTAGACTATTTACAATAGTTTATAACTAGTGCTAAGCTTTAGAATTAAGTCAATGTAATTATCTTCATCATAATAGGGTTCATAAGCAATCAAGTTAGTAAGACTTATAATAGTCATAACTATATAAAGTTCAACATTGTCACATCCTTTCACTATGAAGCAAACATTTCATTATGAGGAAGGCAATACAAAAATTTAAATAAACACATATTATAATATAAAATTAATTAATAGTGATACATCATTAAGAAGAAAAATATCAAGTGTAACACCCTTCTTCCTCACCATAGGTAAGAAAGTATTATGTTGGGTATAAAACTCCTAACAAATAAATTGGTCATGGTAAGAGAAACTAAAAATTAAAATGAACTAACATAACAATAATAAACTAAAAGGAAATATGATGTAGGCATGTCCAAACGAAAAAGAAAGATAATAATAGAGGAAGGATAAAATAAGATTTAATAACATACATATATAAAATTGGAATGAAATCTAATGCTAAATTGGAAATGGAAAATAGCATATAAATCTTAGAACATATCCTGCTATATTAATATATTCTTAGTAGTACAAAAACATGAACCATGATCCCAATATAATACATGAAAAAAAAATAACTGATACATGTTCATAAAATCTCATGATATGGCAAAGAAATATATAGACTAAACCTAAAAAATTAGCATGCAAATCATCCGATATCAATAATAAATATTAAGATATATACTTGTTTTACCTAGCCTTGATAATCTAAATATAAGAGGGTTTGTATATACTATGTGAGAAACCTTAACACCTGCACTAGTTGATTCGAAGGCGTGTTTCATGGTGGCCAAGTGAAGGCATTCTAGCTTACAATACATGTCAATAAGCACAAACAATCTAAACATCATAGATAACACATCATACATAGATCTAAACATCAATGAGAATATAACCAAACGAAATTATCTATTCCAACTCATCAACCTATAGACAAGAAGGCTAGCATAAACTAAACTTAGTTTTAAATGTGTAAATTATTGTCATGAGTATTTTCCAAATCAAAAATCAAACTACCATGCCTATGGATTTTATTTATTAGTCGATGCATTAGGGGCTGCAACTAAGACTCAGCTCTAACATTTTAGAGGCATTGAACAAAGGGAATAATGAGGTATGGATCACCCTTTCATGTAGGATGGGACCTATAGTGAGAGCTACAATAATGCATCCCAGCAACAACTAATTACCAAGCATTTTTAGGGATTCCATCTCCGACTGACCATACAACTTGATGCTAGTTCTTAACAAATAGTAAACATTTAAGCATTCTAATAAGTACAACCAAATGTTAATGATGGAGCAATAACACAAATAACAAACAACTCCAAATACCTAAAAGTTCCAATAAAAACTAATAATTAATCCTAAGATTAATTCCAACAATTCAACATATTCAAGATCAATAGGACTATGTCAAATAGAGTCCAATAGTACCAAGATGTATCAAACCAAGTTCCAATAATAAAATAAATAGTAAAATGACTCAAAATTGACATCACAACCTCACTACGATCCATGGTAACTAATCATGACTTGAGCATGACTTTATCATGACTTGTGGTTTGCTCAAAACAATCACTCAAAATAACTTGAAGGAAATGATTCAACCACAACTTGATCACAATCCATGGCAATTGAAGAAAACTTGACCACAATCTAGCCATGATCTATGGTTAACTAAAAATCACTCAAAATGAATTGAAATGATAAGATTAGCAAAATAGGCTTTATCACAACTTTACCACAGCTCATGAAATTATAGGCTTTATCAAAACAGAGAAGAAAATTAAAAAAGATGCTAACAGGATCAACCACAATCCTACCTTAANTTTTTCCATTCTGATTAGGTTGGATCTTACTTGAACATATAGTATTGTCTCACATGTAATTTTGTCATGAAAGTTAGACAATAATATATCATCATTTTTTTGTCACATTTCTCTTAGTTTGAAAGTTTGATTATGTTCTTTGAGTTATTTCTATGATGTCCCTTATGTTCCTTATCATTTGGAAGTCATTAAGAGATGTTTTCATGTTTCCTCAATTTTTGTGTTGAAACCACAAATCATGGTGATACTATTAGTACTAATCATAAGTTAAGGTAGGATTGTGGTTGATCCTGTTNCCAAAGTGCTTGAAAGAATAAATTATGGAATTTTTAATGGAAACTACCAAAAACCTCAAATGTAGTAACCCTAATTTTATTTCTAAAAATAAAATTGAAGATTAAGAAAACTTGTACAAAGACTCATAATTCACATAAATTTCTTACAAAAAGCAATAAGCCATACTAAAAAAATTTAATTAAAAACAATAAATGCTACAATTAGTTTAATTTATAAAATATCATCCATGTACCAAAACCTACTTCTATCATCACATGTCTCATATGTTCATATCATAGCCTTCAGGAAAAGCCTACTAAACTCTTCATAAAGGTTAGTTCATACTAGCTGAAAAAATAATTAAAGTACATAAAAATAATTGTATATAAGAATAATAATATGACACTCAAAATCAAAACTAGCTAATGAAAATAACTGAAAAATCATAGCACAATCATCCAAAGTATCAAGAAGCACAAGATATAAGTGCTAACATAAGCATCTAAAAATACAAGTTATTACATTAGTTGTCTTAGTTACATCAACATCGGTGGAAGAAGGCATCTCAAATTTTTTCTCATCAACTTATAAATATGCATTCTCATAATTAACAAGAATTTTTACATAAATAGAAGAAGTTGAAATTTTGACACTAATTCAGGAAATTAGAGGTAAATTAAAATCCCCTATAGGAAAATTCTAGAGAGATCAAATCTATTGGATAAGAATCCAAGAGAAAAAATTAGATCCCCTAGAAAGAAATTATATTCTTGATCTTATATTATGTCAAGAATGTTCTTTAGATGCATGTCAATAAGGCATTGATTACTTGATTAAAGCATGTGGCTTGTGGTCTACAAGACATAAGTTTGAACTAAGAAGTATGAGGGGTGTTAAAGTTGAAATCTTAATATTTATCCTCTAATAATTTGATAGAAATTTTTTTATAATTAAAAATTATTCATTATAATTAAACCCATGACTTATGGCATATAAGTCAAGAGTCTTACTACTAGACTAATATCTCATCGTTTATTCTAAGAAGTATGGTATTAAGATACATGCTCCATAGGAGTATGATAAGAATATATACTTAGAAACTACGATATCAAGTAGACAACAAACCATATTAGGTAATTATCAAATCTTTTGTCTACCTTAGTTTGTGTTTGGATATTTTTAAGAGGCGAGATGAAGGGGATTGTATTATAACTCAAAATATTTTTTTGTTGAGAGGTCAACTAGCAATCATAGATCGATAACACTAAATATTTTGTTGTCCATAACACTCCAGGTGAAGCCTATGGGTAACACTAAATAATATTATATCCATGACATTCTAGGAAGAGCCTATCAGCAACATTAAATAATATTTCATCTATAATGCTCCAAGAATAGTCTATAAGCACTGCTAAATAATATTCCACTCATAGCAAGAATATATTTTCCCCTAGTAAATCTATAGCTTCTATGTTTATGTCTTCATATTATAATGTATAAGGAATGAAATTTACAAGGTTAAGAGAAGTATACCTAGAAAACAATAATCCATGAGAATTTAGAAATATTTTGTACCATAGGATTTATCTCCAAACTTAAAATTCGCTATCCTTCTCATCATGAAATTACAAACCAAAATTATTATGAAATACATCCAATATAGTAAAATGAAAACTTAGATAATTTGCAATACAGTAGATGAACTAAAATTTAACTCACTTTTTTAAAGATTCTTTTAGTCAAATTATAGATATATATTATAAATATATAAGTAAGCTAGTTTTAACAAAATTCACCTTCAAGAAATATAGTCAAATTATAAATTTATAAATTATTATTATCCACTACAACTAAACCTTTAACTTGGTAATGAGTCACGTCTAGTTGGTTATGTCAATAGAGCCTCGTTGATGCATCATATCATGCATCAACAAGGCCCCATCAACATAGTGTTGGTTTTCTTGATTATCGGCTATAAATACACACTTGCAGCTACATTTATGGCAAGTAGAGATTGTAGTTGTAGTAGAGCTCTTTCATTTTTTCCATTTAAAAGTTAGAATTTTCCCTCGAGTGCTCACAACAGGAGTCATTAAGTGTAGAAATCTTTATTTGAGCATTGTTATACCTGAGCACGATAGTGTGTGTGGTGATAAAGATGAGCTTTCTGATAAACCTTGAAACAATTTAGATAGATTAGCTATTTCATTAATGCATTTAATGTTTTAAATTTTTTTAATTAGATATTAATTATTTTTTAGTTATCATGTTAATGAAACAATTAAGCCAGATAGACTACACACATAAGTATGATTGCTTTGAGTGTAACACATATATGCTTGGTAATCCTAACAACATTATTATTTGGTACACCCAAGAGTGTAGCACTTGGTTGCCTAATAGTGAATACATGGGTTTAGTACATGTATAGAAAGTGGGATTGAATGCTTATATTAGGATTAGCTAAATGCTAGTTAATTAGTTAATTTAGATTAGTTAATCAAATTCTTTTTAACTACATTTTGAGAACCAAACTATAAAATACAAAATGATAAAAATTTGATGCCTCAATTACACTTAACCATACCAATGAATGTCACAAGTGCAATTGAGAAGACAATGATTGACCTTAAGGCTAGATTCTTTTCCTAAGGAACTAGTGCATCAAAAACAATAAATTCTACCAAATTTGACTGAATTGTGTGTGTGCACTTTGTGATTTGTATGGTTGGGCATAGGGGTACCTTGCTGCTCATCATTGGCACTATTACCAATGACTTTGTTTGTGGATGTACACTATTTAGGTTTAAGTGAATACCATTAATATTGGTGTAAAATCCTCAAGGTCAATATCATTCCCACTATACATAGAATGATAAAAGCACACTAATAATTTTATCTTGTTTGCAAAATGTCTTCTTCTTCTCACAAGCATGAAGATACCAAACCACTGGTCCCATAAGAATGCAAGATGGTATACACTCATTCAAATGAGTTTGTGCCAAACTTCACCTTCATCCTACATTAGGATGAATAGCTGCGATGGTGTGATATGGAGGGCAACATCATCTTGCCCCTTGATCGATCTATGCTCGGGATGCTATTCAAAACCCTTAAGAAGCTAGACATTGCAGATCTCCACAAAGAATACATTGTGTATGTGTATGACACTTGAAACTACTATCCCACTAAAACACAACACAAATGAGATCAACATCAAGAAAAACTCCATGAAGCTACAAAAGGGAAACATTACACCAATCCCTTGTTCATACTAAATCAAGATGACATTGAGGATCCTCCTACTAAAGGTTCTCAACATGAGACTCTCCACCCCCTATTACAGATGGTAAGGGTGTGAACTTGACCTTGCGATCCACTATTCATAAATTGGGTTTAAGAAAGAGTGATAGCCAAGGAAGGGACTCGGGTAAACATTGCAAAAATAATGGATCTAAGGATGGTGATCATGACAAGCATAAGAGTGATGGCAAATACCATGGTGGTAGTGCTGGTCCACCTTCTTCTTCATCCTCTTCATCTGATTCTAAAAATTCCTCTTCATCTAATAGGTCTCATTGAAGCTGCCATTGAAATAACTATGATGAAGATAATCACCGAGATAATAATGACCATGAAGGCCACTAGAACCAAAGGGGTGGCCAAAAACATCATCAGCTTCATCGACGTAATGATTAAAAGGAACCTCTATTGGCAACTTGAAGTATGATCAACATTGTGAAGGTAGTGAAAATCCCAACTAGGCATATGAAGGATAGTCAAATCAACTACCTAAACATGAAAAATATCCCAAGATTTGAAGGGTGATACAAATTTGATCCACAAACACATCTATAAGCTTTTCAAGATGCCTGTGCATTATAGAACATAGAGAATGAATGGTAGAAACTCAAACTTCTCCCAAGGATACTCATTAAGGAAGCTAAAAGTTGGTACCAATCCTTAGAGCCAGAATCTATTCATAGATGGAGTACCATGTTAGAACTATTTAATGAAGAATATTAGATGTACTCCAAAGTGTCTAATCTGAGAAGGCAAATATAAGGCTAAAATTAGGGAGCACATGAACCCCTGGATGCCACCATGGATTGATAATATTCCCTCCTACACCGATGCCCTAGCCATGGTTATTCTCAAAGGGTACAACTTCATCACATCATAGCTGGGCTTAAAGTAGAAACTAGAAAAAACCCTTGGGGTGTATGATCAAGGAAGATTGTCTAAACTAAGAGCTCATCAAATCTAGAGGCTGCTTGATTTGGTAGCTGATGAGTGGCAAGGTACCCATACACTCAACCATACAAATACGAGCATTACACGCACGATCCGGTCAAACTCCGTAGACGAACTAGTTGTGGCATCTAGACAGTTAGCCTTAGGTCACAGTTCGTTGTCTTCCCACCTAGACTAGTATTAGCTTTGTCACGTATGGTTTAGTCTAGAGTGAGGTGTATGATGAGTTTCTAACCTAATGCTACTCCTGATGGCAATGGAAAATAATATTAACTAATCTAGGAGAGAAAGGGTAAGATAATCTAATCTAGCCTAAGTGCGATGAGCATCCATTCCTTGATTATCCATACACATCTTGGACTTTGTGCATGGCTACGACTAGGATTACCAAGCGCAAATCCTAGGTATGCTACTGGGTTACCAAGTAGTCACACTTAAATGGTCGTAATCAAGTCGTACTCATTTTGCATTTTAACATGAGTTAAAGGGTGAGAAGAGATTAATTAGGAAAGCAGTAAATAATAATTAATTAAATAATTAAACTAAGTGAATGTTCCACTGATGAACTAATTTCAATCTTTATTTTTGGTCATGTGCATGTCCAAGTACGTCACACTTGAATAAGGATGCCGTACAATTACAATCACCACACTACGGGCAAACACTAGGAAATTATTCTATCTCTGAAAGGGAAAAACTAATAGAGCTTTGTTAAGGGACTAAGACTAGATGCAAAACAAGGTAGATCCACCTCTTATTTATATAAGTAATAGTAGGCTACGATATTGCGTATGTGATATCACGACTGATGCAGCTCATCATACCCCCACGACTGAATGAAAACTCATCCTCGAGTTACAATTATTACAAAGTGGATAGGTATGGGATTATTGGATGGTGAAAATGGGACTATGCCATAGTGTGAAATGAAAACAAAATAAAGACACAACGAAAATGTTCTACACCTAGAAAATGGATGGAACTCATGTAGTTCCTGGTGGTGGTGGCTCCTCCATTGGTGCCTTCCCTTTGTCTTGTGCTCTAGGTTTTGAGGCTTGATGACGCTGAAGTATGGCCTGGAGCTTCTCCTCTTTGATTTGAGGGTCTTGTGCCATCCATGCTAATGTTCCAATGTTTGACAAAGTTGACACTTCCCACAGATAGGGTAGTTGCAGAAACATTTGGTTGGCCTTGACATACCAAGCCGTGAACACCCATTGTTTCTCCTCATAGGCTCTGGCTTTATCCTTGTACTCATAAAAATTAGCTAGCTATTGAGCCAAGTCTGTCTCCACCAGATTCTTACACTCTGCAAATTATACTTTATATTTGATGTGGGTGGTTGCTACCTACTACTCGAGCTCTATCCTTGGGTGTCCTGCTATTAACATGACAAGGTTTCCATATCTCAGGTTTTTCAATTCCATGTATTCTATCAAATCCTGAATCTGTAGGTCTTGGCTCTTAACTTATGCTTGGCAGGCAAAGGCATATGTGTCCAATATGGCCCACCAGTCAGTGTGTTGAGCACCGATAGTGTTGATTTAGGCCTTGGCCTTATGGATCTCCTTTTTAAGGATCTATTTATACATCCCCATATGATCACAGAAGTGCTCCTTCAGCTTCTCATGTCATTTAGCTTCATTTTGCCATGCGCTTATCTCAATAGCTGACTTTTGACGAATGGTGCATACCTCCTCCATTGATATGGTTCAATTCTCTTTGGCTAAATGGATTATGTCTTGGTTGACCCAAATGAATTATTCTTGCAATTGATAGAAGTGTTCCTTGAGAATGTTCTTTTCTTTTCTGCAGTGGTCAATCGAAGGTTGTCTACAACAAGCTGCTTGTTTTCTTCTTGTAAGGCCTTGAGTGCCTTAAGATGTGCATGAGTTTGCACCTGTGCTGCGAAGGCATCCCAAACAGCCTTCTCTTTTTCGTCAGCCACCTTTTTATTTTCTGTGATTAAGTTCATTAGTTTCTCAGTTCTAAAGTTATCTAGCTGGTTTGTGGGAACAAATTGTAGAGGGTCCCACTATGCTACTTGTAGGGTTATGAGCTACTCTTGTAATTTCTTCACTTATGCTTTCACATGCTCGGCCCTCACTTCTGTTAAGACTAGCTTTTCCTTTGTAGAAATGAGGTTTGATTGAATTTTCATAACATCCCGAGGGATGTCAAATAGGGACATCATTACTTTCCCTATTTGGAGAAATTGATCAAGTGCATCCTCATGTTCTACAGGAGTCATTAAGGTTCTAGCCAAAGTTTGAGCACTCGTGCTCCTGTGAGATCTATCAGTGGCACAATAGGTATGTTAAAGGATTCTTTGATGTGATCTATGAACACTTCTACAGCTCCCATGACATCCTGGTGTTGCATGACCACCACAGTGGCCCCTTCACTAGTCTCTAACTACACCTGGAAAGATGCCTTATTTCCTGAGATATGTTGTGACCATCTACTTTCCCCTCCTCATGTGTGAATGGATACTTCTCCTCTTGTGCAATCCAATAAAACTATAGGCTGAATGACATCATCGATGATGCAGAAGAGGTTTGCATCATCACGAATTCCCCAACTAACAATCTCAGCAATGGCCCTAAGATGGCTCATCGACGGTCTATAGTCTTGTGGTGGCTATTGATCCTAGCCTATACTAGGCTATGCTTCTTATTGCTAGCTAGGACCCATGCCTGGAGGTTAACTAGGTCCTGCAAGTTGAGTTGTAGTTGGTCCAGCCATCTGTTCTTCTTCTTGTTCTGTTCCTAGCTCTTCGTTAGTGCTTTTTCTTGGAGCTGGCACCATCAGCAATTCAGCATATAAAGCAATCTAGGCTTTTTAGAGGATGTCATTGGTGTACCCTCGAATACTGACATGTCAACAAAGCTTTCTAATAAGATAAGGAAAAGGCAGCACCATTTTTCCCTATCTTTCGTTCCTCGAATCGCCCCAGGATCTCTATTAAATATTGATGGAGCAGGTTAGCGTTAACCTTTCCCATCAGCATTACACATCCTCTAGCTGCATACATTGATATTCTTTTCAAGCCCTTTGTAGGGAAAAGGTGATATGTTCCAATTTTGAAGTAAACCCTTTCTTCCATCGTCAACTCACCAAATGTTTTATCTCTGCCATAAACCTTTTCTAACCAATATTTTCACACATTGGGGTCTGAATAGGTGGATAACTGAGCAACTCTGGGCTCTGTATTCGAAAGGTTTAACACCTCCAAAATGGCCTACGAGGAGAAGTCAACTATCACACCACAAATATTGACAGTGGTTCCTTGCTCCCTATTGCGCCAAAATTGGTACGTCTCTCCTAGGTACTAGGCACTACTTTCAGAAAGGATAGGCCATAAGGGAGACCCTTTGTGGTGATCCCTAATAGCCTCAGGAGTGACCTCTACAAATGGTTCAAATTTTAATTCCACAATCACTACAGCGAATGTGGACTTCTCGTGGATGTCCTTAACACAATCTTGGGGTAATGTGAGTTGTTGTCCCTGTTCAGGCATTGCAACAGCTCCTCCTTCTACCTATCCAGACCATTCGGTAGGAGGTTCTTCTTGATTAATGTTGAATGATTACTCCTTTTATTCTATATGTTTTCTAGAAAGACCTTGTCTTCCACCTCTCTGAGATCGTTTGATTCCACCTTGGGTAGGACCTTCCTGTTGTCCACGTTTCGGGGCCATTTGTAATCACATGGGCCAAGCATTAGTAAGGTTATTTTTGAAGTTAAGTTATACATTACTACTTTTATTAATTAATTGATTCATTTTATCTTTGTGTGATATTTCCCAAAAGATTATAATAATGGGTCCTTTTTACTCAGGTGGTTTTTTCAATTTTAATTTCCTGGTATACCTAAGGGTTAAATAATTTTGAGGCACAATTATTCTAAGTGTTATAGTTAATTACCATAAATGATGTCCTTTGGGTTATGATAAATTCCAAAAAATTTAGGCACCTTTCAGCAAATGTCCCTCCCCCACGAATAAGCTGAACACTCTGGGTTCAAGCAGGTTTAGAAAGAATTAAAATCGGAGTACCAGCGAGCAAGATATAGTTAGAAAAGCAAGGGTCACTCAATCACAAGTCATAGAGAAAAAATTTCAAAAACTCCCCTATCTAAATGGAAAAAATGATGCTAAGTGTTTTGGGGGGATCACCTATTTATAGGTTGCGGTGATGCGATATTGCATACAATACATTGCGTACGTGATATCACGTCCCTAGTGACATGAGGCACAACAAAAATACCGAATTTTTAAAGAATTTTTTCGAAATTAATGTTGTAAGTTTAGGAAATTGGGCTATTATGAAGGGGTTCTAGGGTAATTTCATTAATTCGAAAGGCACAATTAATGATGATGGTGTGGATTTTATCAATAAAACCTTGAGTGGTAAGAAAAAGGTTAGGAAAACAAGTTATGTGATGGTTCATGAGAACATAGAAATTCAGAGGGATAATAGTAGGGAAAGAAAATTGTTAAAATTATATTGAGGGTAAGATATGTTGTGTGTGAGCTATATCATAAGTGAGAATTACAAAAACATTACACAAGTGGGTCCTCCCCAAAGCAGGTTCTAACCAATAATGCCCTTGTGTAACCACACTTAAAGTGTCTATGGGCACTAGAAGGGTTAAATGTAATTTGCACTAATTCCACAAAGCACACACATGTAAATATCACTGGAATGAGGTAAGAGTTCAATGTTACACATGACATGAGCTACAATTACATGAACAGTGAGATGAGATGAAGTATAGACGGGATCATAGAGATTGGGACATGAGGTAACTGGCCCAGGGCATAGTGAATCTTGCGTGTAAAGCATGATTAAGGTGTCATTAACCTATCATTCCAAGATCAGAACCAAGTCTATTCCTCTAATCAGTGACATTACATTGCTTCATCCCATGATGAGAAACTATGAGAGTACCATAATAACAAGGCGTATGATCACTTAGTGTTTTATTCAGGAGTCACTTTTGTTTTATGGCACTTTATTTTTCTTTTTCTTTTCTGTTTGTTGTTTTTTCCTTTTTGAATAATGAATCCAGAGAAGCCACCAACCTTTAGGCATGGGTGCATGTGTTTCTAGTGGGACCCCCTAGAACAACATTTTATTTTTGAGTGCCCTTTTGATTACTCTTACTCCCATTTTTCATTAGATCTACAAGGATCTTAGTACAACCACATTGCATGATAACTCCCATAGATGTTACCAAAGAGAATCTGCAAGTCCCCTTGATGTCACACCCTAATCATTCCCTTTTGGTCCATCCTTCTTCATTCTGGGTACAACGAACACAAAATTAATTTTAAGATTTTTAAAAATGTCAAGAATATCAATGTACCCTCGAAAAAAACCTCTTATTTGTAGAATGGATGAGTGGGTGTAATGGGCTCACTATTCCAAATAATTGATCACTCATGGCTTAATAATATAGAACAAACCTCAACCAAATATCCACATGATTTTTTTATTCATAGATGAGATTACTTACAAAAACGTAAAAAGACAAAAATACAAAAGGATAAAAAGATAAAACAAAAAGTTGAAAAATGAAAAACTGAAAAACAAAAAGNATCCCCCATAACTAAGCATTTGAGTATGGCAAGGATTAATAAATGGAAGATGAGAATCCTTGCATGTTGGAAGTATTAGGGCTTGGCCATACTTACCCCATCAAGGTTCACATACTTGATTATAATGAGCATAGTGGGGCAATTTATATGATGTATTCCCTGTATAACGAGTTGACCCACTATGATATTTGGGACCATTAGGTGGTATGCAAGGATCGGGTTGTCGCTCTCCATTTCTGTGTTTATTGGATCATATTGTTGTTGGAGCGTGAGTTGGTGGCCCTAATGAAGTAACATGAGGTGTTGGGTTCAAAGATGAGGGTGCACCATGGTGTGGGACTTATGCTAAGTTGGAAGATGTAGTGGCCTTGGAATTGTGTTGTCCCTTCTTACAGTTATGTTTAAAGAAGGAGTGCTTTGGATGTTGACGAGGCCTCTGACTGCTGTTGGCAGTAGTAGCACAAGAGATGTTCATGGGTTGTTGTGATGGTGCAGGAACCTTAGGAACAGTTGGTGGCGATATGGAAGGAGGAAAAGGATGAGAATGTTGAAAGTTAGGAGGAGTATAAGGTGCATAAGGTGGTGGTTGTGTTGGAGGCATGGGTTGATAGTATTGAGGAGAATGGTACTATGGTGAGATAGAGTATGTTGGCCCAGTTGGAGAAATAGGATGTTGAACAAGATAAGCATTTTGGTTCTGATGATATGAAGGGTGTCTCCAGTTTAGTGGTTGTCTCCCCCATGACTGGGATTGTTGCCACTATGATTGAACACGATATCTCTATATGAACTCTGGATGTAGCGTGTTTCCCCAATGCTTATATAAATGTAACAAGATTGGGCATTCGCCCTTGGGGTGATCGTACAGGAATATATTGCATTCATACATATGATTGGAAGTTGAGCTCTTATTTTCCTTATCCCTTCTTTTTGATTGTCTAATGCTTTGTCTTGCTTCTTAGGTTGTCAAAACTCTATCTCCAATAATGTTGATAAATTCTCCACACTTTTGATATATCCATTCCAACATCTTATTAATCTCTACCTTGGCTTCTTCTAATGTTTGTTGTATTGGCAAAGATGATGTTTCCACCTTGAGATTGGTTGATTTCTCCTTTTTATGATCATGGACCTTTGTTAA
>MNCI01004419.1:129905-161240 GCA_015680685.1 Gnetum montanum
TAGCCTTTCCTTGGAAAACCCATGGCTTGGACAGTTGTTTAACAGTACATAATATCTTTCTAGGGCCATGTACAAGGGTTCATGTTGTTCTTGTTTCCATCCTTGGATTTTTTTCCTCAAGGCTAACACTCTTGCATAGGTTTTATATTTTTCGTTAAAGACTTCTACCATTGTTGACCAATGTCGTATCAAATTTGGTTTTAACGATCTATACCATACTTTTGCTTGGTCAAAAAGTGTCATGGGAAAGAGCTTAAGTTTTTTCCAACTATTATCAATTTTGTTCCATGTGCAAGCATCATAGAAGGCTTGTAAACGTTGATGCGGATCTAATTCATAGCCTCTTGAAACTTTAGAAAAGTTGTTTAAATTGAGTCTAGGTAGATAGCTCTCTTTACGATGCCTATGTAAGATTTGAACAGCCTCTTGTATTTGCGTTAGGCTTGTAGTGGCTAGTAGGGGTTCATTGTCATCGAGTAAGTTATGCTTTCATGTGTTGGAATGATGTTGCTTTCGTTCATGTTTATAAGAAACCCCCACTTTAGGTTGTGTACTCCAATCTTCATCGTCATATAGTTCGTTGGTTCTCCAATGAACTTCCTCACTAAGTGTGGCATTATTATAATCTTGTAGAAGAGGCATTGTTGTAAAGTTGTATGTGAATTTATATGTGAATTTTAATAATTAATTTTTCTAAAAGATATATCATTAAGTCCTTATACAGTGACCTTGTATGATATAACTACTCTAGATAACTAGCATCGTCCTTGGCAATGGCACTAATGATGAGTGGCGAGGTACCCCTACACTCAACTATATGAATACGAGTGTTACACGCATGATCTGGTCTAACTCCATAGACGAACTAGTTGTGGCATCTAGACAGTTAGCCTTAGGTCAAGGTTCGCTGTCTTCCCACGTAGACTAGTATTAGCTTTGTCATGCATAGTTTAGTCCATAGTGAGGTGTATGATGGGTTTCTAACCTAATGCTACTCCTAAAGGCAATGGAAAGTAATATTAACTAATCTAGGAGAGAAAGGGTAAGAGAATCTAATCTAGCCTAATTGCGATGAGAATCCGTTCCTTGATTATCCATACACATCTTGGACTTTTTGCATGACTACCACTGGGATTACCAAGCACAGATCCTAGGTACGCTACTAGGTTACCAAGTAGTCACACTTAAATGCTCATAATCAAGTCATACTCATTCTACATTTTAACATGAGTTTAAGGGTGAGAAGAGATTAGCTAGGAAAACAATAAATAATAATTAATTAAATAATTAAACTAAGTGAACATTGCAATGATGAACTAATTTTAATCTTTATTTTTGGTCATGTGCATGTCCAAGTATGTCACACTCAAATAAGGATGCAAGCAATCACCACACTACAGGAAAATACTAGGAAATTATTCTATGTCTAGAAGCAAAAAACTGCTAGAGCTTCACTAAGGGACTAAAACTAGATGCAAAAAAAGGGAGAGCTACCTCTTATTTATAGAACTAGCGATGGGCTACGATATCGCGTACGTGATATCGTGGTCTCCAAAAATGTGACTCATCAGTAGCAAAATAAGAAGATGAGCTATGGAAAATGGAAAGTGCTAAAGAAAATGATAGGGACCCCTCCATCAAAAAATAAGAGGTTCAATTTTGTGATGAGGAGGAATCACCACTTGATGAAGTGGTGAACAGAAAGGCCTTGCCCATCCAAAAATTTGTTTCTAATATTTCAGCCAAGGTTAACAAATTATGGAACTCTTTGGATGAAAAATTTCAAACTACTTTAAATATTGTTGAAGAATCCAAAGAACAAAATAGTGATCATAATCATACGAGGTAAAAAGAAGTTGAATGTACCTACTAAAGAGGTAAGGGCAAAGCTACTACAGTAGAAGAAGTTATGGAGTCTAACTCTGATGATGAAACTAAATGTAACATTTGCCAATATGAACATCCAAGGGGATTTTGTCCTATAGTGTCACACTTAGAAGAGTCATGGATGTATGCATTGAATCATTTCCTAGCACATAGGCAAGCTCCAAGATGATTACCTTATCCTCAAGGTAGTCGAAGATAGTTTTACCAACAACAACAAGCTTACTACCCAAGTGGAAATCCTCAAAAAACTTATGAATAATACCAATAGTGGTACCAACCATAGTAATGGAAAATGCCACCACCAAGGTAGTAGTACCCTTATAGGCAACCAGATCCATACAGGTATTATGTTTAGCATCCCTTCTCCTCTAGAATTTTTGTAAGTCATGCATCATTCCAACATCACTATTATCCTCCAGAGTACCACCAAATACATTCACCATCTACTTGAGGGAAAAACCAATATCCATATCCATACCATCCTCCGCATCCCTCTACACATACACCTCCACCTTCAACCCAGTTACCTCCTACTCCATCCATGTAGGGTGAGATTCCTTCACAGCTGCAATAATGAAATGCTATAAGGCTATAGACTCACCATTAGTTTTTGATCCTAGTGGTTTGGACAATCAATCATGAAAAAGACTTTCTTCTAACCTAGTAGTCCTCTCCAACCCTCACAACCTACTTCAGCTAATCACCCTACATCTCTAGCATCCTCATCCTCTACATCAAACATCTTCGAGTGCCCTTCAAAACAAGGGCCACCTAGGATCTACACTGCAATGTTAACCCATGTAGTTTCTGACTAGATTAAGGCTGGAAATCTTCCTACAAAAATATCTAATCCAGGAAGTCCACTCATTTATCTTTAGATTGCTAGAAAAGTGCCATGTAAAGCTCTTCTTGACTTTGGTTCCAGAGTTAATTTCATCTCCCATGACATGTGCAAGGCCTAGAACCTAGCACCTCTTAAGAAGATCAACATTCATCTAGAGTTAGCAAATTAGTTGATTACTATCCCTCTAGGATTAGTAGAGGACATTATGATCACAATTTATGGGTGGTTTTATCCTGTTGGTTTTCTTTTGATCAAGGTGAAAAATTGCAAAAGTGACTTCCCCATCATTATGGGAAGGGCTTGGTTAATCACACTTGACGCAAGAATGGGTATAAGGCACCTATATTTAGAAATATCCAAGGAAAATTAGGTAGGAAAAATTGAGAAGTATATTCCATGCATCACATACAATGATAATAAGTGCAATTGCATGAAAAAGATTTGGTCAATCAAGAGTATCCACATTAAAGCATGCAATCAGTGTGCCCAAGAGATTAATATTCAAAGGTGTCTATACATAGTAGTTAAAAAGTAGGAGGGTACCCAGTGGTTGATGGATGATTTTGATAGTAGCACAATATTCATGGAGCCAATTGAGATCCTAACATGTGCATATGTTAAAGGCATGGAAAAAATTGAACAAGTTCATTCCAAACTCTATAATGAAGATGATGATACCTATTGGGGAGAGTTGGAAATCCTTGATCACTTCAAGTAGGAGCCCTTACAACTAAAAACTTTACTAGTTGGTATAAAGTATGCATTTTTAAAGAATGGTAAATCATTCATAATTAATGCCAAACTTCCTCTTGAGAAAAAGGAAAATTTGTTGAAAGTGGTGAACAAATGGTCAATAGCCTTTTCATGGTCATATCCAAAGCTAATATTAATTGATCCAAGGATATGCCAGCATCACATCTACATTGCCCTAATCATGAAGCCTAAAAGATAACCACAGAGGTGTTTGAACCCCAAATTAAATAAAATTGTTAATGAGGAGATAGAGAAACTCCTCAAAGTAGGCTTTATCTATCCAATCACAAATAGTGAGTGGGATAGCCCACTCATAATTTTACCAAAGAAGGGTTGCAAATGGTGGGTTTGCATCAACTTTAAAGTGTTGAATATGGAAACATTTAAAGATCATTTTCCTTTTTCATTTGTATATCAAGTGTTATACACCATATTCATGCATTGTTATTATAGCTTTTTTGATGGTTATAGTGGCTATAACCAAATCCAAATTTCACCCAAAGATTAGGCCAAGACAACATTCACTAGTCTTTGCGTGACTTTTGCATATTATAAGATGCCATTTGGTTTGTGTAATGCTCCTACAACCTTTCAATGCTTGGTCCTTAGTATCTTTCAATAGTAGATTATTAGTGGTGTTGAAGTATTCATGGATGACTTTACCACTTATGGAGATACCTTTGAGCAAGCCTTAGATCGACTTGAGAAAGTACTAAAGAGATGTGTAGAGACAAACCTATAGCTCAATTATCAAACAAGCGATCTCATGGTTTTATAAGGCATTGTTCTAGGACACCAAATTTCACAAAAAAGGGATTGAGGTAGATCCAAAAAAAATAAGGGTTATCCAAGGAATAACACATCAACTAGAGATCATTAAAGATGTTTGGTCATTCCTTGGACACACTAGCTACTACTGAAAATTCATAGAGAATTTCTCTAAGATCACAAAGTCATTTGTAGAGCTTATAAAGAAAGATTTACCTTTCATCTAGACCAAGAAATGTGAACACGCATTCCAAAAATTAAAGAAAAAAGTTGTAGAAACACCAATCCTAGAAGCACCAGACTAGTCTAGACCATTCCATATCATGACGAATGTGTCTAACTATGCTTTGGGAGTAGTACTCACATAGATGGATGATAAGAAACATCCATATTACATCCACTGCATGAGTCAAAGCATTGTGGGAGCATAGTTAAATTACACCACCATGGAGAAAGAACTAATGATAGTGGTGTACATGCTAGAAACATTTAGGCATTATGTTCTTGGTTACAAAGTATTTCTGCATACGAATCATAGAGCAATTTTCTTCCTCATGAACAAGCCAATGGTAAGCCCTCATGTCATATAGTGGCTTGTGATCTTGAAAGAACTTGATCTTACTATGGTAGATAAAAAAGGGATTGATAATGTGGTTGTTGATCACCTCTCTTGCTTAATATGGGATAATTAAGAGGAGGAGGGCCCGCTCTCTAATTAGTTTCTAGACAAACTCCTCTTTACAAGAGCAATAAGTGAACAAACGCCTACAAAAGAAACATGGTATAGTGACATCCTTACATATCTTCTCACTTAAGAGATGTCAAAAGACTTGGATTTTAGAAAGAAGCAACATTTTCTTCATTAGGCCAAATACTTCATGGAAATCAATGAACACCTTTATAAGGTATGTGTTGATGGCCTAATTTGTTGGTGTGTCCCTAACAAAGATCAACTTTGCATTCTCCAAGATGCTCATGAATGAACTTGCAAAGGCCACTATGTAAGGAGATGCATGGCTATAAAAGTCCTAATGGCAGGATACTATTGGCCTATAATCTTTAGGGATGCCCACCATTTCATCAAGTCTTGTTAACATTATCAACATGATAAGGGGATGACCACTTACATGGAAGGTCCTCAATAGTGGATTCAACCACTAGAAACTTTGGACATATAGGGCATTGACTTCATGGGTCCCATCACAGCCATGTCCAATGGAAAGGTGTATAATATAGTAGCAATTGACTACTGCACAAAATGGGCAAAAGCGATAGCCATTACTGATTGTACATCATCCATTGCTACCAAATATATATAAAAACATATTGTGAATAGGTTTGGGATGACACGTTCACTAATTTTTGATAATGAAACTCATTTCACAAGTGCCAAATTTAGAAAATTAATGCAACACTTGGGGGTAAAACATAAATTAACAACACCTTACCACCCCCAAGCCAATGGTTAAGTAGAGGTAATCAATTAGGGGATTACAAAAATAGTAACATGAACCATTAGCAAATATAGGAAGGATTGGAGTACAAAACTTGACAATGCTCTTTAGGCTTATTGTTTAACTTTGAAACTTCCTATTTTCTATTCTCCCTATAAGTTAGTATATAGAAAGCTTGAAACTCTTCCAATGCAATCCAAGCTCCATATACTCTCAATGGCCTATGATCTAAACCTTGACCTAAGTATATCATAGAAAGAAAGATTGATCAATCTAAATCTGTTGGATGAAAATCAATTGGTGGCCCTATCCTTGAATGAGGTGAATAAGGCATTCAGCAAGCAATGTCATGACCTTACAATTAGGAAAGTAAAACTCCAACTAGGAGATAAGTTCCTCTACTAGAATCCCACACATGTACACCAAAAGAGAAAATTCCAAACATTGTGGGAGGGGCCTTATATAATTGATCAAACCTTTCCCTCTGGGGCCATGATAATCTACAAACCTGATAGCCCAAATAAAAAGCAATTGGTCAACATTCAACAAGTAAATCCTTTCCTAGAACCAAGATAGACTAGTGCAACTACAGCCTCAATAGATGAACAACCACGTTCTATTTTTTAGATCTCCTCCTTCCAACTTAGTTATGGGGGAAATGGCCATCTGTGCTAACCATCAAATTAGTCTCTTAGTTTTGCTACTTTTTGTTTTTCACATTTTTTATTTTTCCAAATTATTTATTTTACAAATTCCTGATTTTTCTAATTTTACACCATCTACCTTTCAACTTTCTTGACTATTTCACATTTTATTATATATTTTGTTTTGTTTAGTTTGATTTAAGTATGGTATTTCCTCATTTTTGCTAATAAATTTGCTTTATTACCATGGGACACAATGCCACTATTGCTGTTTACTAATGATGGTTTGTGCTTAATGTGTGATTGTCGATATTTGGTTCCTATTTTTGAATTTTGATGTCTGATGGTTTCGACATGGATTATTTTTCATGGAACAAGTAGTGAGTCCACATCATCTACCCATCCAATGAAATCTATGGTTTTTCTTGTTCTAGGACTTTGAGATCCCTTCCATTAAAGAAGCTTTTAATCAATTAGTGACCTTGGTAGTTTCAAAATTAGAAAGGATTCAAAGGTTTGTAAAGGGTGTGACTTCAAAGGAACTTGTTACTCTTTGTACTCTTCTACTTGCTTGAGTGCTTGAGTTTTTTTCATGAACTTCTTATGGTTCTACACCAACCACTAAAAGGAAGTCAAATAACATTGTTGCATGGTGCAATTCCCATTCAAAAAAAAATAATGGGAATTCAAAGCATACCCCTTCAAAATGAATATATTATTGCATGGTGTGGTTTCCATTTCAAAAATATATATATTTAAAAATAAAAAATACAAAAAAAAAAAACAAAACAATGTGAATTCAAAGCACATCCCTTGGACAAATAAAATGGGCTACAAGCACTAGTTATGGGACTTGAATAGCATGCACCTATGCATGCAGGTTTCCTCTAACTAAGGCCCTCTCTCTCACTTCCTACTTCTCTTTTCCTCTCTTTTTGGAATGGTGGTTATTTTGTGGAAGCACTCTTATGTCTTGAGTGAGTGGATCAATCTTAGAGTGGTGATGTAAAGTCACTGAAAGCATCTGGTTTTGGTCTGGACTAAGGATGGATCTTCTTAGGTCATTTTAAACATAAATTCCACAAGGGACTTCTTATGACCTCAATTTGGAACTCCGTTCCACCTTCTCTATCATCCATCCATGCTACCATAACTCACCTCACTACTAAGTTCTATGTTATGCTCTATGTCTTGATCTGATGTGTTGGGATTCTTAAGTAGATTCTTTTGGCTTAGTCCTCAACTTTTCTAGATCATTAATTAATTATGGGGCCCATGGACTCTTCAGTTGAGGTTATGCAAGGGCAAAAAGGGCATCAACCTGCTATGGGGAGCTCCCACTTGTATAGCTTTTTTCTTAGTTAGTTAAGGTTTCTTACCTTTAACATTTCCACAATCCTATCATTCGCATATTCCATTGAGTATATTACTCAGTGCTCCTTAATCTTTCATTTCATTCATCTACTAAATAAATTTTTCTTCATTTTTTCAAATTTATGAGCTTCAACACCCTCTTCTCATGTTTTCATATTATTCCTAGTCCTTTAAGCTTTAATTTGATCCCAATTTCATCCAAAAAATTTCCTGTATTTTGAAAGTTTGATCAAAGTCAATAGAAGTCAATGGTGTTCAATAGCTACATCGATAAGGCCTCATCGATGTAGTCTAACGCAATGTGTATAGCTTATATATACTGCCTAGCACTTTGAATTTTTTTTGTAAATTGCTCATAACACATGGGGAGTTTTTGCAATTTTTCAGAGCCAATAACCTTCTAAGAGATCATAACTTCCCAAGAATTTGTCCAAATCACTCTATTTTTCAATCTTTCACTTACGAGAGGTAAGATCTTTATTGTGGGGGCCACAAACCTTAAGGTTTTGGATGAAAAATTGATGAAAATTTTTGAAAATTTTTCTAACTTCCCAAAATGGTTGATAACCTTAACAACATATAAACATCAACCTTTTTAACAGTTGATGAGTGGCAAGGTACCCCTACACTCAACCATACAAAACGAGCGTAGCATGCGTGATCTGGTTGAACTCCGCAGACTAAATGCCTAAACACTGCAAGGAACACTTGGGGTTAATTAATCGTTGTCTTCCTAGACTTATTTGTTGTTGTCACGGTGTATGGTTAAGTAAGTACGAGGTATATGATTATTTTGGTATTTTCTGATTTATCTCCTATGCTAAACGGTGAAGGGTTGAGAGGCTAAAACTAACTCTAACTACAGCACTAAGTCCTAGTGTCAGCATCCGTTCGCACTTGTCGTACACACCCTGAACTGTGCAACTGTGGCTACCACATGCTAATCGTTACTAGGATTACCACAAGTAACGCACGTGGTCGAAGCGGTCGTACTAAGGCACCTAACTAGCCTAAGTGTGACAAGAAGCTGATTCCTTGACTAGCCGTACACATTCGTAGATGCTCATAATCAAGTCGTACTTGCCCCACATTCTAGAAGGTAAGGGTGAGAGAATCTAATCGCGATGAGTAGCCAATTCCTTGGCTAGCCGTACACGTTCGTCAACGCTCGTAACCAAGTCGTACTCATGCCGCATTACTAGGAAAGTAATAAATAACATTAATTAAACCTATCCATGCACTGCAAGGTTTATCCACAAAGTTCATCTTTATTTCTATACACAACTTGCGTTCAGGTACAAAGCTGCTCGAATAAAGAACCGTTCACTTGGGGGACTCCTACTGTGGGCACATGGAAAATATTCTATCTCTGGGGTGATCAATCTGTCAAAGCTTTGCTACTTAGTCTATCTGATAGGAAATGAGGGGACTACCACCTCTTATTTATAGATTTGGTGACGGACCATGATATCGCGTACGCGATATCGCAAGGAAGGACGTGATATCGTGGCGGACACGATATCGCGTATGCGATATCGTGGCCTGTGCAATTCGCATCTCATCAACAGTTAACCCTTTCAACAACCTTTAGGATGATTTATTAATGATAATACATAAATAAATGGTAATTGGATTAATTAAATCAATCATAATCACAACTTAGCCAAGTGTAACTATCCTTAAGAGATAAGACATCTCAATTTCTTTAAGGTTACACAATGATTTCTAATCCATGGTCTCATTGTGATTATAGATGACATCAAAATTGAAATACCTACAAGAAGGAGAAACCTCACAACCATGAGAGAAGCAGCCTAGTTCTGGAAGGGTCTAGCAAGAACAAGGCTAGGAACTTCTAGACCCATGTAATGGGAGCTCTTCATGAGGAACCCAAAGTGGAATCTATTCAACAAATTCTAGAAGAAGAAGTGTCGATAGAACAATCCCAATGAGGAGAAGTTCCTAGACCCATGCCAAGGCTTGAGGTCACTTTGACTCAAGCCTACCTTGATATTAGTAGGTTCCAAGAAATTCAACAATCCATTCTTCAAGAGATAAACTTCAAGCCATTTTTGAAGAAAGCTCGAAAGGATGTTAAGACATAACTAAAAACCTCTCCCATGTGGCTAGTAATCATCTCCAGTGGGGAATGGTACATGGAAGAAACATATCTCTTCTAGAGTAGGCAAAGGTTGGAGTCCATTATCAAAATCAAGGACATTCAAGTGTCCTACTTAGTAGAAGCAATTGCATAAGCAGTTGGATTTCTTGATACTAGAACACAATTGGCTACATTATCCACAAAAGGCACTCCTGAGGTTAAGAGGGATTGGACCTAGCAATGCTATAGGGTTGACAGTAAGGAGTATGGTGTGCTCACATTAGCAAAGTGAATTTACTTCAAGATTGTGGCCTATCACCTCAATCCAATAATGAGGCCAAGCAAGGTAACCACCTTCTTTGCCTAAACATGTACCCCTCTAAGTGGGAAATTTCTTGTTAACCTTCCATAACTGATTTACTTAGAGATCAAGAAGCACTTCAAGGAGAATAAATGTGGAAGGAAGACCCTACACTTTCCGTGCCTCATCAGGAAACTTTGTAAAAGGGTAGGAATTGTTCACTATTTCAATGATACCCTCAAGTATGCTCATTCGGCCTCATGGATATAGATCATGAAAGATAAAACTCCAACAAAAACTCAAGAAGAGGGGAAGACACTACCACCACCCACTCAAGAAATAACATTGGAGGTCTACACAACCATTGAGAATTTGTGAAAAATCCAAGAATAGCTCTTAAGTGAATAGGAGCAACAAGTAGAAATGAGTGGGGTAGATCCATTTGTATACCAACCCATGATGAGTCACCTTAATGAGATGGCCCGAACAATTACCCAAAAGGACAGGGGTGGTCCAATCTTCTTTTTCCAATGAACATAGCTGCCTATGAGGTTGGATCCTAATTCTCAAGAGGTGATGGTGTCATCATTGCAACACTATTCATTCCCAAAAATCTCTAGGAATGCCACCACTTTCTTGGTGCAGTTGGAGGAAGGCAAAGAGGAAATTGTCTTGGTGATGTAGCACTATGGATAGGAGATAGTCGCTGAAGTGGTAGCTTACCATGTAGCTAAACATTAAATCCATCCACAACATCTGTACCAAATGTATCTACACTTCAAGATGTGTAGACGTCTGTAGGCATGGTCAATAAAAAGTGACGTAGCCTAGCATGAAACGTTGCTGGGAAAAATAATAGGAACCAGGTAACTAACTCTAGACATCATTGATCTTCTAGAGAACATCACTACAACCCAATCAAAGCTGCTAAACATAAGGGGTAAATGTATTATCCTAGAGGGTCAACTCAAAATGATCCAAGAAACAAACCAATGCTTGACCATGGAGGTTGTTGAACTTTGTGCCCAAATTGCAAATCCTACAATCCTCAACCAAATAGTAACAAGAGACAAAGCTTTCAAATAACTTCAAGAATGATTTTAGAAGGTTGAGGAGGAGGTAGTAATGGCCATATTTAACCAATCCATAGCTGAAGTAGAAACACACTCAATCCAAAAAAACTTGGAATAGATGGGCTAGGAGAATGAAGCCTTGACCGCACAAAATCATTACCTACAAAATGTTGATGCTCAGAAGGATCAAATGTAGGAATTTATTCATTAACAACAATAGTAGCTTACTAGGGTAAAAACTAAACTAAGGAGATTGGCCATGAAAAATTGTAATTTATCAATGGAGGAAGTGTATGCCTTGTGCTAAAAATCAACCATCAATATCACCACATGGAAGAATGAGGTAATCAAATTTGACAAAGTGAAGAATTACGATAGGGACCAAGTTGGCTTACAAAAGGAAGTGAATGAAAAAGAAATTCATATGATGAAAGAAAAATTGAATGAAGCCCTCTAGAAACTCCAACAAGGAAGAGAGATGTGGCAACCCATCATTTATCGGATTGATGCCTACGACAAAGTAAAGGAGTTGCAAATTTAGGAGATGATAGAGTACATGGAGTTGACCAATCTTTGATATGAAAACTTGAAAATGTTAACTATTGAATGACCATGGTTAGAATTAGAATAATAAGTGGCTAGCTTGTACCTATTATATGAGGTAGAGTTCTAAATCCGCAAAGACACCAAGCAAAAGCTTGAGACTCTCAAAGCCCGATTCAAAGATCAACGATCAATCGCTGAGAACCTAACTACATGGATGAATGAATAATAGGAGCTAAAATACATAGTTAGGGAATTTTACATTGAACACAAATAGTTCGTTGCGTGATTTATCAATGTAAAGGAGTTATTTCCTACAATCCCATATCCTTGGGATGTGCCCATTACAACCCACATTGGGGAAGCTGCATGGATGGTGCATGATTCCTAGAGTAAGGAGGAGATAATAAAAGCACTGCTACATAATTTCCACCTCCTTCTTGAAGTTGTAATAGTAGTAGGATAGCCATAGCCACATCAACCACTGCCCATGTGTGAAGTTAGTGAAGGTCCCTTGGAGCCTCAGGAACCATCAACACCTGAGACTATCTAATCTTCTCCAACAAGCTTCACACCATCAAGGAACATGCTATCAAAGTTTTGAAGAGCTGAGTCATGGTGTTCAATTTTGTGTCCTAAAAACCTTCATTCTTTATAAGGTGTGGATTCGTACTCCTAGGCACTCAATTTTTTGTCAAGTCGGTCAGTTTGATTTTGTTTCAAGAAAAGTTAGTCAATAATCCCATACCTTTCCAATTTTGTAAAAGAACTCAAGGATCATTTTTCATTTAGTCATGGGGGTATGATGAGTCACATCCAATTGGTTGCATCAATAAGGCCTCATTAATGTAGCATCGTCAACTAGTCTTTGTTGAGACATCGTATCATGCATCGACAAGGCCTCGTCGATGCTATGTTGGTTTTCTTGATTTTTGGCTATAAATACACACTTTCAGCCAAATTTATGAAAATTAGAGATTTTAGTTGCAATAGAGCTCTTACATGTTTTCCATGTGAAAGTTAGGATTTTCCCCCGAATGCTTGCAACAAGATTCATTGAGTGTATGGATCTTTATTCGAGCATTGTTGTACTTGAGCACAATAGTGTGTGCAATAATAAAGATGAGCTTTTTGATAAACCTTGCAATAGTTTGGATAGATTAGCTATTTCATTTATGAATTTAATGTTTTTAGTTATTTATTAAATGTTTTTAATTAATTGTTAATTATTTTTCAATTATTATGTTAATGAAGTAATTAAGCCTGATAGAGTACAGAGATAAGTACAACCACTTTAAGTGTAACACGTATTCGCTTAGTAATCCTAGCAACATTATTGCTTGGTACCCCCAGTAGCATAATGCTTGGTCACCTAGCAGTGGATACGTGGGTTTAGGATGTGTACAGAAAGTGGGATTGAATGCTTATATTAGGATTAGTTAAATGCTAGTTAATTATTTATTTTACATTAGTTAATCAAATTCCTTTTATCTACATTTTCAGCACCAAACTAAAAAACAAAAAATGATAAAAATCAATGCCTTAGTTACACTTAACCATACCAACGAATGTCACAAGTGTAATTGGAAAGACAATGATTGACCTTAAGGCTAGATTTACTTCCCAAGGGACTAGTGCACCAGAAATGATAAAAGTCTGTAGAATTCAACTAGATTGTGCATGAACACTTTGTGATTCGTATGGTTGGACTAGGAGGGTACCTCATCTCTCATCACTTGGAGTTTCAAAATTAACACTCTTACCACTAAGATAACACTTCATTGGTTCACCAATCATCATGGTTAGGCTATCATAGATAGGATAAAGACAACATGATGATGATGATGTGTTTTAGATGCATGAGAATGCTATTCTAAATATGGATGTATGAGTTGTACATAGTTGATGTAGTTTACTCTATATCCATTATTGTAATATCAAGGACTATTAGGTGATATTAAGCAATACATGGCAATGAGAGGTGGCTCAAATGATTAGATAATTGTTAGAGAACGATTTGTAGGTAAATGATTGTCCTTTTGAATCACACTTAACATATTAACAACTTCCTTGCAATATTGTCCATCCTCTTCCCATCCTAACAAACCTCTACCCTACCACCCTATCCTTTCCTTAAGGCATCATTATATGCCTCTATAGGATCATCACCAAGAGGGTTAATGTTCATTCTAAAGACAAGTTTCTAAGAAGGTCCATGGATGAGTGAAATCCTAACCTCTTTTTGAGTAGTTGTATGTAGGCTCAAAACTAGGTCTTATGACTTAGGGAACAAGCACCATACCTTCACTCTAAATGACTATCCTTTGGTTATATTACTTAATAATTATTCTAATATATCATGTTCATTATATGTATTAATATGTACTTATAGTTAAATTATCTTATATTTCGTCAATCCTCACCCCTGAATGGAATTATTTATCAACTTATTTTTCTCACTTTTATTTTTTATATTGCTATTTTTTAAATATACTCAATGACTTCTTCCTCTAATAGGTAACTGAAGTAGTTAGCTTATTATTTTATTAAGCAAGAGGTTGTTAATTTAAATCATACATATGGCATTTTTATATTTCTCTATAATTTTTCTAATATATCTTGTTAACTATGTGTCATATAGGGTATCAATAGTCAAATTATTTTAAGATTACCCATCTCACCTAATTTATGGTTTCTTTCTAACTTCTACAATGGTAAGCTTATCCTTCAATTTAGATGCTCTCACTTAATTTTTTTGCTTTCTCATCACTATTTTATTTTATTTTATTTTTTCCACATATTTTTCGTGATTCTTACATTATAAAAAAACATTTTATTCCATTATTTTTTCAAAAATTTTAATTTTTCATTGTCTTCCATCTAAGTGACCATGTTAACTTTGTTTCACTTGTTTTCCTTGCTATAAGTAACTATGAACTTTTTTTTAACATTAAAAATGCTCATTAATATGTAAAAATATGATGCTCACCATGCTTATGCAACTTTCATTTGTAGATCTCAAGTACATATAAAAATTACCAACTCCATGTGTAACTGAGATTTTACCTAGATTTTTTTACATTTAAATTAATAGTCAAAAGTTGGTAAAAGATGGATGAAATATACATGACTACAAATTTTTGATATAGTTAAATTTTTTTCAAGGTTAAAAATAACAATAAAGGATGTATGCATATAGATATCTTTTTAATACCATGTTCTTAGTTAAAACTAGTATTAAAGAGTGTATAAAAGGCGATGAAATACACATAAATATAAGATCTTTGATAAATTTGTTAAACTTAGCATGAAATATTGTATTCAAAAATATATTTTCATACATGTGATGTAGTGGGCCATGGTGATACCTATAAATGCAAGTCCATCATCATGTCAAACTCATCTTTTGATACAATCCTTAGTGAAATTCTTGCAATTTATTTTCATGATTTTAGAGTTACTTGTTAGTGCTTGCAGTGGGGTGACTAATAATTGTCATATATCTTTATTTGAGTGAAGCAAACTTGAATGCATTTCATGAATGACAATAAATATCGAGAATGTTCTTCACCATTACAACATTTCACTTAGCATAGATTTTATTTTCATGTCATTTACATTTATAATGTCAATTACATTTCCTATGTTATTTACTTTTCTAATATTTGTTAGTTATCTAGTGAAATAAGTACAACTACTTTAGAGTGCTAATGTATAATCATCTAATAATCTAGTGGTATTTTTTCATGAATCACTTAGGAGCAAAGTCTCTTGGTAATCCTAGTGCCAATTATACTAGCCCAGGCTATGTATGAAAGACTAGGAATGGATGCTTATCATCATTACACTAGCTTAGCATTATATTTCCATTGCATATTAGATAATAGACATTATAATCATTTTAATATGTTTCACCATAGTGTTTTAAGAGTCATTTCACATCATTCAATTGTATATCTTACTAAGAGTTAAACTATATACTTTGAACCTTGCTAACTCAAGAAGAAAGATAACAATCACGGGATTGTCATTAATACACTATTATACACATATTTTCCCATCCATGGATTATGATCTAGTCATGTGCATACACTTGTGACTTGTATGGTTGGACATTAAGAACTCTTGCGACTCATTATTAGCATTGTTACTAGGGATGATTTCAATGTATACTAGTTAATTAATTTTTTAAAATTTAGTTGTGTTTTCATTTTACAATTTACCCTTTAGACTTATAACAATTTTTTAGACATAAATTTAAGTACAAATTGATTAAAAATAGCTTCAACACATTAAAACACCACCAAATTTGGGCTACAATGTCTGAAATGCAATTTGTCTGAGTGTCAACATGAAGCAGATTTTTTGAAGTGTTGAGACTATGCTCTCTATTACCTTAGAGTGTAGTCAGCTTAGTAGAGAGCATAGTCAACCCAAAAACTAATGTTTTGCAATTTTGTGTTAGTTTCAACATGAGGAAAATTTTTCTAAGTGTTGGGACTATGCTCTCCACTATCCCAAAGCATAGTTAGTGCAGTGTAGACTGTAGTTAGCTCAAAAACCAATTTTTGTAATTTTTTCTAAGTGTTAGCATGAGGAAAATTTTTCTACGTGTTGGGACTATGCTCTTCACTACCCTAGAGTGTAGTTAGCCTAATGGAGAGCATAGTAAGCTTCAAAAACTAACTTTTTGCAATTTTGTCTAAGTTTTAGTATAAGAAAAATTTTTCTAAGTGTTCAGACTATGCTCTCCATTGTCCTAAAGTGTAGTTAGCCCAATGGAAAGCATAGATAGGTCAAAAATTGATTTTTTGCAATTTTTTCCAAGTGTCAACATGAGGAAAATTTTTCTAAGTGTTGGGATTATGTTCTCCATTTTCCCATAGCATAGTCAGCCCAATGGAGAGCATAGTCAGCTCAAAAAATAATTTTTTACAATTTTTTCTAACTATCAGCATGAGGTAGATTTCTCTAAGTGTTAGGACTACACTCTTGACTACCCTAGAGCATAGTCAGCCCAGTGGGGCGTAGTCAACTCAAAAACTATTTTTTTTTCAATTTTTTCTAACTTTCAACATGAGGTAAATTTTTCTTAAGTGTTAAGACTACACTCTTCACTATCTCAGAGCATAGTCAGCCTAGTGGACAACATAGTCATCTCCAAAAACTAATTTTTTCAATTTTTCCTAAGTGTCATCATGAAGCTAGAGTGGACTATTCTAGACTATTTTTAACACATGGTCATCTTACGACTATGCTAGACTATTTTTAACACATGGTCATCTTACGACTATGCTAGAGTGGTAGTCTTTGTGTGTCCACATCCTCATTTTCACTAAAACCCTTGACTACGCTCCTCCCTCAATCACCCATTACTACACTCTACATCATTAACATCATTAACACTACAAACACTACTAGAACACTTAGCAATGTTTCACATTAGCATCGCGACTAACCACAGCACAACTTGATTTCACCCACCACCTCAGTAGCATCTGGCAAAGTCCATGTTCAATCAACAAGACCATTCAGGGTACCTCATCTTTGCCTCTAGTAGGCCCTTGCGTAGACATGGGGTTTAAGTTGTGTGCCCATCAACCCCTCAATGTTCTAGTCATTAATGTTTTTGATTGTTACATACATAAGGTAAATTCTTTACTTTCTATTAAACTTAATGAAAGTAATAACAAGAACTAAAATGAAGAAAACTAGAGTGGATTGATGCTTACAAGAATATCTTATGCACATACTTATTCATACTATCCAAGAATTACTTCTATTTTTTATCAAGATGAAAAGTTTAGAAGAATACATTATAAGGTAACATTGTCTTGCCACTAGACCATTTAGCATTATCAATGCCTAGCTAGAACTAGTCTTGATCATGCTCATCAAGGATATTTGATCACTAAAGATATAAGAAGGTCATATTAGCCAATCAAGGCTCAAATTTGAATAGATGAAATAAGAAAACTATGATATGAATAAGAAAAGGACAATTACACCTCTCAAGTAAACTTACCCATAAAACAGTTAGTGAATATCTAGTTGAAAAGTCTCACCATCATCATCGATCCAATTTTTGACCATCTATTATATGCTTTGAAGATTTAGTATAATAAAATATATGTTCCATCTTAGCAAAAATCCCTATAAGGGATGAGGTAGACTCTAGAACAAGGAGGGACTCTAGACCTAGGACCTCTAGTGGATCCAAAATATATGAATCAAAAAAGTAAAGAAGAAGAGTAAGTGAGCACCACTCTTCAAGTTCCTCCATCCTCTACATCATATTCATTGACCAATTCCAATAAAGTTAAATAAAGGCATATAGAAAGAACGTTTTAGAGAGATCATGATTGGGAGAGAAGATGGAATCATAATATATGACTAGAATAAGAAGGATATCTCGATGAAGATGAAGATGAGAAAAAGATAGAGACAATGAATGAAGGCATAAAAAAGAGAAAATTAAGAGCATCAAAGGGGTCACTACTACAATAGATATAATGAGCCCAAAGACTATGATTAATGCCTAATAATCACCAAAAGCATGATCAATATTAGAAAAGTTGTGTACATTCCTACAGTGCATTATAGAAATAGTTGTATCAAATTACTTGATATGAATAACATTGTATAATTTGAAGGAGAATATAATGCAGATCCAAAAAACCACTTCAATATTTTTATGATGTCTGTGCCTTACAAAATATAAAAAATACTTGGTAGAAATTAAAGCTATTTTTGAGAATAGTTATGAAAGAAGCAAAGGTTTGGTATAAACCCTTGGAAAGAGAATTACTCCAAAGATGAAGCATGATGTTATAATTATTCAATGATATGTACAAAACCTACTTGAGAATGTTGAACTTAAAAATAAATCAAGATGAAAACAATGAATCCATGAGATGAATCATGTTTCAACTATCTCCAATATCAAATACCCAATGTCAGATTCCAAGATGTGATGTTGAATATCCGATATAGTAGGGTATATGTGGCCTATAAATACAATTCTTTGGCTCATAATTTTGATATCAGTTTTTGCCATAAATAGGGAAGCTCTTGCAGCTTGTTTTCTCTAGAGTTAGAATATTTTCTGAGTGCCTACCGCGAGAGTCTAAGTGTGTACAAATCTTTATTCAAACATTGATGTACCTGAGCATTGTAGTGTGATGGGAAGAAAAATGAGCTCTTTTGATCATCTTTGTAACATTGAGAATAGATTAATGTTTCCTTGATGCATTTAATATTCATGCACTTTATTTTCATGCACTTCATTTTAATGCACTTTAATTAAGAAATTAATTTCTAGTTATTAATGAACACAAGCATGACCATCTAGAACATACATGTAGCACTTAGTAACCCAAGAACAATTAACATTTGATAGCCCAGTAGTGCTATATGTGTTTAGGATGTGTCTGGAAAGTGGAAATGAGTACTTCTGTTAGACTAGCTAGGTAGTAGAATAGTTAGATATTAAATTCCTCTACCTTCCATTCTTGTTGTAGATGATTAAACTTACAAAACATAAAATGATAAAAATCATGTGCCTCAATTATACTTAAACCATATCCTAGAGCTTCACAAGTGTAGTTGGGAAGACAATGAATGTTCTCAATGCCCATTTCACTTCCTAGAGAATTAGTGCATTAATAAACTATAGGTCCATGGAAATCGACTAGATCATGTGTGAATGCCTTAGCAATTTCTATCATAGGGATATCTCATCGCTCATCATTAGCGCCATTGTTAGGGACCTTTTGGTTATTTCATGCACTATCAAGGATTTAATGAAAAATTATTCAAATCATTGGAACAATCCTTAGACTCACATCAAATCTTAAGGTTACTATAATAATATTTATAAGCACATTCCACTTTTATTTTCATAACATAAAATGTCTTCTTCTCACAGGAGTGATTCTCTCTCCAAGTTTGACAGAGTACATTAGTTGATGCCTCAAAAATACCAAGTGGTATATGCTCATCCTAATGAGTATGTACCAAATTTCACCTTCATCCTACACCAAGATGAATAACTATGGTGGTGTGACATGGAGAGAAAAATTGTGTTGCTACTCAATCGATCCATTCTTGCAAGGATCTAACAAATGCTTATACAATGGGATCTCCAAGGACTTCATGCTAATTACATGGTGTAGGATAGTAATGCTAGGGATTATCATCCCACTAAGGCACAACATCTCAAGGATTTCCAATTAGAACAACATTATGAATCTTCAAAGAGAAAAATATTTAATGATTCCGTATTCCTATTGTACCAAAAATATGGTGGAGAACCATTCTCTAGGAATTTTCCATTCATTGAAGTTCCTCTCTTTGACTTTAATGAAGGAGGTCAAAATCAGAACTTGCAATACACGATTCATAATCCTAATTCAGGTAAGAATGGATCCAATGATAAAGAGCGATCCAAACAAGCAAGTCAAGGCAAGGATGTAGATAAGAAACAAGATTGTGATCATGATCATGATCACCGAAGAGGTGGTAGCAGGCACCGTGATGGTTCTAGTCCTCCTTCCTCTTCAGCTTCATTATCATCCTCTTCTTCTTATGGCTTTGATCACAATCGCAAGAGGTAAGAACATGATGGAGGTGACCAATGAGACTGAAATGATCAAAGGGACTATTGGGAAAGGTAAGACCAAGGGCATGATCATTCAAGAGAGACATGATTCCATGAAGGAAGGGGTAGTAGAGGGCATCAATGCACCTTTTCTTGCTACCCGAAGTATGTTGAACATCGCAAAGGCATGTGAAGTGCAATTGAATCAAAAGGGTAGGCATGAACAATATCCCTTGATTTGGAGGGGGATATAACTCAGATCCACAAAACCATCTCCAAGCTTTTCAAGATGCATATTCCTTGCAAAATATATAGAATGAGTGGAAAAAAACTTAAGTTGTTTCCAAGGACACTCATTAAAGAAGTAGAGAACTAGTACCAATCCTTAGAACTAGAATCTATCAAATGATGGACTGTAATGCTTGAATTATTCAATGATAAATATCAAGCATACTCTAAAGTGTCTAACTTAAGAAGGTAGATCCAAGGATGGAAACAAGGAACACACAATCCCTTGGATGCCACCATTGGTTGATACTATTCCTTAATGCATATATGTCTTGGCCATGGTTATTCTTAATTGGATCAACTTTACCACATTGTAGATGAGAAGAACCCTTGTCATCTATGCACAAGGATGACTATTGGAATTAAGCACTTATCAAATACAAAGATTGATTGAGTAGGTAGCTAAAGAGGAAGGTGAATTAAGAAAATGAGAAAGTGCAAAAGAGTATAATTGTGATCCTTCCATTTACAAGAGGGAGGTTCAATTTTGTGATAGTGAGAAAGAATCAAAACTTGATGAGATGATGCATAGGAAACCATTGTTGCTTTAAAATTTTCAATCTAAAATCATAACCAAGGTTGATTAGTTATGGGACTTCATGGGTACCAAATTTCAAGCTATCCTAAAAATTGCTGAGGAGTCCAAGGAATGAGATAGTTATCATGAGCACAAGGGGTGCAAAGAAGTTAAACATGCCTATCAAAAAGATAAGGGAAAGATTGTTGCAATAGAAGAAGTTGTGGGGAGTGAATCAGATGATGATGGTGGATGTGATGTTTGCCAGTATGAACATCTTAAGGGATGTTGCCACATAGTGTCACACTTACAGGAGTTTGGGATGTATGGTTTGAATCCATGACTAACACAAAGGCAAACATCTAGACAATTACCTTATTCTCAAGGTAATCCTAGGAAGTTCCACCAGCAAGAACAATATTATCCAATTCAAACTACATTGCAACCATATGAGAAATATCAATAGTGGTAGTAACCAAATTCATGGGCACTAGCACCACCAAGGTAGCAATCCCTTACCAATAAGCTAATCCCTATGGGTTTTACATTCAGCAATCCTTGTCTCCACATAACTCCTCCAATTATGTTTCTACTTTCCAATCTCACTACCATCCTTTTGATTATTATTGAACTCATTTTCTACATGCAAGAAGGGATACCACTTTCTACCCTTATCCTTCTCCTATTCCTACACATCTTCATCCTCCCTTAGCATAGCTACCACTTGCTCCACCTATGCAGGGTGAACTCTCAACTCAACCATAATAACACAACACTACTAAGGCCATTAATCTACAATCGGTTCATCAACTAAGTGGTTCATATACTTGATCAAAGAAAAGACCTTTCTTCTAACCATGAAGTCCACCTAAACCCTTAAATGCACCTACAGTTGACAACTCTATTCCTACATCTTTCTCTGTATCAAATTATTTTGAGTCCCCTTCAAACCAAACATCACCTAGGATCCATACTTTGATGCTTACTCATGCCATATCTGATTGAATCAGTGCTAGAAACCTTCCCAAGAAGTTAGTAGATCCTAGAAGTCCTTTGATCTATTTGCAGATTATTAGGAATGAGCCATGTAGGGCTCTTTTTTATTCAAGTTTTGGTGTCAACTTGATCTCTCATGAGATGTATACTATATAGAACCTACCTCCTTTAAAGGAGAGCAATATCAAATTAGAATTGGTAGACCATTTTATCATTGTTCTATAGGGATTGGTAGAAGACAACATGATCATTGTTTGTAGGTGGTCTTATCCTATGAATTTCCTAGTGATCAAGGTGGAGAACTACCAAGGGGACTTCCCAATCATCATGGAAAAGGCATGGCTAAGCATCATTGATGCAAGAATGGACATCAGATATCTTTCCTTGGATATATCCAAAGAAAATACATTTGGGAAGATTGAGAAGAAGCAATTTCTATGCATTGCGTATAGTGATACAAGGTGCAATTATGTGCAAAAACTTTAGGTAGTCAAACAAGCATCCATATCTACATGAAAATACTATGCACAAGAAGCTAATATTCAAAGGTGTTTGTACACAACAACCACAAAATAGGAGGGCACCTAGTGGTTGACTACTGATTTTGAGAGTAGCACACTTTGCATGGAACCAATTGAGAGCCTAACATGCACATATGTCATAGGCATGGATGAATTAGAGCAACTTCATCAACAACTATTTGATGATGCAAATGATGATACCTACTAGGAAGACTTGGAAATTTCTGAAAATGTGAAGTAATAAGCCCTTGAACTAAAAACTCTAGAGGCCAACATCGAATATGTGTTCTTAAAAATGAAAAGTTGATCATAATCAATGCCAATCTTACTCTAGAATAGAAAAAGATGTTATTAAACATGGTTGAGGAATGGTCAACAACCTTTGCATGATCATATCCTAAACTCATAGGAATTGATCCTAGGATATGCTAGCATTGCATCTACACTGACCTAGCTATAAAACCAAAGAGATAGCTACAAAGACAATTGAACCCCAAACTAAAGTAGATCATCGAGGAGGAAATTGAACAATTTCTTAGGGCAAGGATCATCCCATTGTGGATAGCGAGTGGATTAGTCTACTTGTTATTATGCCTAAAAAAGATGGTAAGTGGCAAGTCTGCATTGATTTTTGACTGCTTAATATGGAAACATTCAAGGATCTCTTTCCATTATCATTTTTTGATCAAGTATTAGACACAATATCTAGGCATTGCCACTATAGTTTTCTATATGGTTATAGTGGCTATAAAAATATCCAAATCACACTAGAATACCAAGACAAAACAACATTCACAAGTTACTAGGGGATTTTTGCATATTGCAAGATGCCTTTTGGTCTGTGCAATGCCCCTAATACATTCCAAAGCTTGGTCCTAATCATTTTTTAATAGAAAATTGTTAGTGGTGTGGAAGTCTTCATGGATAACTTGTCCACCTATGGAGCTACATTTGAGCAAGCCTTGAACCACCTTGAGAAAATATTAAAATGATGTGTTGAAACAAACTTGTTGCTCAATTGGAAAAAGAGTCACCTAATGGTTTAGAAAGGCATTGTGTTAGGGCATAGAATATCACAAGTATAAATTGATGTCAACCCTAAAAAAATAAGTGTCGTCCAAGGAATAACCCGTCAACTAGAAACTATCAAAGATTTTTGGTCATTCCTTGGACATACTAGCTACTACTAGTGATTCATAGAGAATTTCTCTAAGATTGCAAAATCATTGGTGGAGCTGACAAAGAAGGATACTTCATTTTTTTACACTATGAAATTTTAACAAGAATTCCAATAGCTCAAAGAGAAACTTGTAGAAAATCCAATCCTACAAGCACCCAGCTAGTCTAGACTATTTCATGTTATGATAGATGCATCAAATTATGCATTGGAAGCTATGCTTACATAGATTAATGACAAAAAAAATCCATATTACATCTACTACGATCACTAAAGCATTGTGGGTGCACAATTAAACTACACCACTACAAAAAAAGAACCAATGATAGTGATGTTTGCTCTAGGAAAGTTCAAGGATTATGTGCTTAGATACAAAGTGTTTGTGCACATAGACCATAGTGTCATCTGCTTTTTGATGAATAAGCCAATGCTGAGCTCCTATGTCATACAGTGGTTGGAAATATTACAAGAATTTGATCTCACAATGATAGATTGAAAAGGCACTAAGAATTTGGTCACTAATCACTTGTCTCGATTACATGATGAAACAACAAAGAAGAAGAGAATACACTATTTGATATGTTTTTTGATGAACTCCTCTTTGTTGAGGCTATAACTAAATAATTTCCTAATAAGCATAAATGGTACGATCACATTCTCACTTGTCTTCTCACCCAAGAAATGGCATAAGGATTGGACCACAGGAAGAAATAATATATTCTTCACCAAGTGAAATGCTTCATGAAGATCAATGGAGACCTCTATAAGGTGTGTTTCAATGCCCTGGTTCAATGGACACCTCTATAAGGTGTGTGTCAATGCCCTAGTTCAATGGTGTGTTCTTGATGTTGATCAACTATGTGTTCTCCAAGATGCTCATGAAGGTCCTTGTGGGGACCACTATGCTAGGAGATGCACAACCATTAAAATCCTAATGGCAGGATACTATTGGCCAAAAATTTTCAAGGATGCACATCAATATGTCAAATCTTATAAAAATTGCCAATGAGATGATGGAATGACTACTTAAATGGAAGGATCTCAATAATAGATTCAACCATTGAAACCCTTCAACATCTAGGGTATTGATTTCATGGGTTCCATCACACCCATGTTAAATGGAAAGGCATACATCATAGTCACTATTGACAATTATATGAAATGGGCACAAGTAGTAGTTGTCACTAACTGTACATCTTCTACTACTGTTTAGTTTGTATAACAAAATTTTGTAAATAGGTTTGGTGTGCCACGTGCATTAATTTCTTATAATGAAGCTCACTTTACAGGAACTACCTTTCAAAAGCTCATGCAATGCCTAGGGATTGAACATAAACTCACAAAAACCTACCACCCTGAAGCCAATGGTCAAGCTAAGGTTACCAATAGGGAAGTCACAAGGATTCTAGCAATAACTATTAGCAAATATAGGAAGGACTAGAGCACAAAACTTAATGATGCCCTTGGTCCTATCACTCAACATGGAAACTTCCTATAGGTGATTCTCCCTATGAGCTTATGTACAGAAAATTACCAATACTTCCTTTTCAATTTGAGCTCCATACACTTTTAACCTGTGAACTTGACCTTAACTTGATTCTAGCATAAAAAGAAAGACTAATAAATCTAAACTTGCAATATGAAAGCTGATTGGTGGCCTTGTCATCTAACGAGTTATGCAAAGCATACAAGAAAAAGCATCGTGACCATAAAATCAAAAAAGTCAAACTTCAACCAAGTGACAAGGTTCTCTACTAGGACCCCACACACGTGCCTCAATAAAATAAGCTCCAAATGTTGTGGGAAGGACCTAATATAATTTATGAAAATTTTTCTTCTAGGGCCATGATTATCTATGAACTTGAGAGCCCAGACAAGAAATAGCTAGTTAGCATATAATAAGTTAAACCTTTCCATGAGCGTAAGCCGACAAATACAACAAATTCCTCATTGGATGGACAACCACACTCAATATTTTGGATCTCCTCCTTTCAACTTAGTCATGAAGAATATGGCCATCCATGCTAACTATATAAGCAGCTCCTCAATTTTTCACCCTTCTTGTTTTACACATTTTGTTTTATAACTTTTTTTTTACACATCCTTTATTTTACATCTTCTTGTTTCACATTCTTAATATTTTCTGATTTTTTTTTTACAAAATCATTAATAAATTTGCTATTTCTTGAATATTTTATACTTTCTTCTATATTTTCTTTTATTCTGGTATGATTTTCTAACTTTTTGTTAATAACTACTAGGCACAATGGTAATTCATTGCTTGATGATTGTATGTGCTATTTGTTATTTAATTATTGGTTTCTAGATTCTAGCTTTAAATTTTGTTATTGATAATTAAGATATGGTTTCTTTTCATGTAACTAGTAGTGAGTCCACAACATTCACCCATCCAAAAACTATATGGTTTTTCTTATTTTGGAAATGTGTAGTTCCTTTTTCATTAATAAAACTATAACAAATTTGTGACTTTGGTAGTTTTTGGAATTGGGAAGGATTCAAAGGTTTGAACAAGGTGTGAATTTAAGGGGATTTGGCATTCTTTGTGCCTTTCTACTTAGTTGGGTGCATGTGTGTTTTTATGGATTTCTTACCATTCTATGTTGACCAATAAAAGGAAGTTGAATAAGTCTTTGCATGATGTGGTTCTCATAAAGAAAAAAAATGGAAATTCAAAGCACATCCCTTAGACATAATAAACAACTAAGTCCTTTCATGGAGTGCTTTCCATTTCAAAAAAAATTATGGAACTTCAAAGCAAACTCCTTAGAAAAATAAACAAGCTACAAGCACTAGTTATGGGACTAGACAGACATGTTATCCATGTCTGAAGATCTCCTCTAACTAAGGCCCTTCCTCACTTCCTACTTCTCTTTTCATCTCTAATAATGAACTATGGTTGTTTTGTGGAAGCAATCTTGTGTCTCAAGGGGGTAGATTGATCTTAGAATGGTGATGCAAAGTCACTAAACATGGTTGGTTTTGGTATAGACTAATGATAGATCTTATCAAGTCATTTAATCATAAAATTCACAAGGGACATCATGTGACCTTAATCAAGAACTCCATTCCACTCTCTCTCTCTCATCCATCTATGCTTTTCATGTCTCACCTCACTACTAGTTTCATGTTCTTGTTTGATGTTCTAGTTTCATATGTCAAAATTATTAAGTAGTTTCTTCTAGGTTTTTGTACTTAACCTTCCAGAACCATTAATCATCCATGAGGTCCATGAACTCCTTAGTTTGAAGTTATGAAAGGGAAATAAAAGTCCTATGCTTGCTTTGGGGAGAATTCGCTTGCATATCTTTTGGTTGGATTAGTTAAGTTCTTTATCCTTAGACATTCTTACAATCAAATCCTTTTTTTTACCTCATCAGTGACATCCTAATGTTCACACCTTCACAAGGTTTTTCAATGAAATCTTTTTATTGTCTTTGTTGTGATTTATTTAACCCTCTTTCTTATCGACTACTTATCTATTCCACCATATTTTTCAGCCTTCCTACTAACACTATTATCAAAATTCATCCATCATAATCACAACCTAGCCAAGTGTAACCACTAACAAGACAAGGTGCTTCAAAGCTATATGTTACACATTACACACTAATTCATGATTTTGTTGTTGATGAGTTGTCATTCGAGTCAGAAGCGATATCGGGGCTCTAATATCAGGGTTAGTAAGCGATGTTAGATATCTGATGTCATTTCTATCATGATCTCCTATAAATATCACATAAGGGATAGGTAGAAAGGAGGTATAGAGTTAGTAGGTGTAAGTATAGAGTCTTTTTTATCAGTTTTCAATTTTTTTCAGTTCTGTTCCTAGTGCATGCCCATAGTGTGATGATTGTAATTGTATGGAACCTTTATTCAAGTGTGATGTACTTGGACACACACATGATCGGCAATAAAGATCAAGATTACTCCATCATTGTAGAATTCACTTAACTTTTAATTACTTTAATTGTTAATTATGTATTGTTATCTTTTTATTTGTATTTCCTTTATTGTCATTTACACTTCTTGTTGATTAACGTAGAATGAGTACGACTTAATCATAAACATTTAAGTGTAACTACTTGGTAACCCAGTAGCATATCTAGGAGTGCTTAAGTAATGTGCACTTGGTAATCCCAAAAGTAGTACACGAGGTCCAAGATGCATACAGATGATTAAGGACAGATGCTCATCATACTTAAGCTAGCTTAGAATTCATTTCCTATTACTTATTAGTTTAATAAAGATTATTTTCCACTGTCTCTAGGAGTAGCCTAGCTTAGAATCATATCATACACCTCACTTTGGACTAAACCATACATGACAAAGAAAATACTAGTCCAAGTAGGAAGACAGCAAATTGCGATCAACATGTAACTATCTAGATACCACAACTATTCCATCTGTGAAGTTTGATTGAATCTTGCGTACATGCTCGTATTCATATGGTTGAGTGTAGGGGTATCTCATCACTCATTAGTTGTGATTGTAGTGGGAAACATGGGTAGAATGTGTCGATTGGATGCAGAACTATCCTCACAAAGGAAGTAGCAGTAGCAACACCATGTGATGAGGACTCTTCATGGTTATTGAATCTTCTTCCTCATTCTTTAGCTATGAGAGGAGTGGATGTCAGTTTTTTCTAAGGTGTTTCATTCTCTTATCATGAACACCTAATTTTGTAAAATATTGTAATCCATACACTTGGGCATTTTGAAGTCTGTTTGTTCCATCTGAGTCGAATTCCATGTCAGTTAATAATCCCATACCTACCCAATGTTTTGTAAGAAACTTGTTCGTCTTCTTCTTCACTCAAGGAAGAGTTTTCATTTAGTCATGGGGGTATGAAGAATCATGTTTTTACTAGCTCTGATATCAAATATCTAATATCAAAGCCTTGATATTGGATACTTGATGTTGAAGCCCAAGACACAATGTTGAATATCCAATATCATGGGATATATTCCATCCTATAAATATAGCTCTCAGGCTCATGATTTTGATATTTTTTTTTATCATAGATAGTGAATCTCTTACATTTTTTTTTCTTTAGAGTTAAAATATTTTCTAAGTGCCCACAACAAAACTTTGAGTGTGTATGGATCTTTGTTCAAACACTGATGTACCTGAGCAAAACAATGTGACAGAAATAAAGACAAGTTCTTTTCATCATCCTTGTAGCACTAAGAATATATTAATGTTTTCTTGATGCATTTAATATTCATGAACTTAGTTTTAATTAAGTAATTAATTTTTAATTGTTAATGAACACAAGCATAACCACCTCGAGCATACGTGTAGCACTTGGTAACCTAGAAATGCTTAACATTTGGTAGCCCAAAAACACTATACATGTTTAGAATCTATCTGGAAAGTTAGAATGGGTACTTATGTTAACCTAGCTAGGAGATAGAATAATTAGATATTAAATTCCTCTACCTTCTATTCTTACTGTAAGAAATTAAACTTACAAAACATAAAATGATAAAAATCATGTGTCTCAATTACACTTAAACTATATCCTTGAGCTTCACAAGTGTAGTTGGGAAGAAAATGAACATTCTCAATTCCTATTTCACTTCCTAGAGAATTAGTGCACTAATGAACTATAGTTACACAGAAATCGACAAGAGAGCATGTGAATGCCTTAGTAATTCATATGGTTGGGCATAGGGGGGTATCTTGCTGCTCATCACCATGAATACCCTACATGCTCAGGGTATGAATTCTCTCAAAAAATTAGCTAAGGAATCTAATTGTTAGGTTAAGAAACAAAGAAAGAGATACCCTTTTTGTATATGCCTATGAAAGAATTAAAAATTATAGTCTGTTTCATACAAAGGCTACAATGCTACGTTGCTAAGAAAGAAGGTGAGTTAAGGAAGAAAGAGTCAGCTAAATAATACAATAGAGGTCCTTCCCTCAAGAAGAGAGATGTAGGAAGTTGTGAAACATAAGGGAAGGAATCAATGGAAGATGTGATTTAAAGAAAAAATTTTCCAATACAAAAACCTATCAATGAAATTATGGCCAAAGTTGAAAAGATGTGAGACTTGGTTGAAAAAAACTTTATAACTGCACCAGAGATAGTAAAAAACAAGACTAAGTAAGCACTCATTAGAGGTAAAAATAAGAAGAATAAGAATAACAATGGATATGATAAATATATGAACAAAGAAAAAGTTATTGTTGAGCATGTCACAAATTGAAGTTCTAAAGAAGAGAATGGATGTGATGTGTGCTAGTGTGAACATTTCAAGGATGCTCCTTTTTGTGTAATGGCTCCCATAAGGATCCTCATGAGCATATTGAAGGATTTGTAATCAATAATTATGAGGTGAATACCATCAAACTAGGTCATCAGAATAAACCTTGTATAAGTTACCTTGGATCTCTATGTAATGCATGACCTAGTGAAGAAACTATTGTTTCTTCTGGTGGTCCCATTTTGTTGGAGTCTCCTATATGAGAAGATAGGAGAGAAAATCATTATACTAATTAGTAACCCTAGGATCTTGAACATTTATGGATTTAGCAAAGAGGAGGTTTTCTAGAATTTGATCAAAGAAATACACCTCATCCTCTTTTTTGTCCCATCTCAATTAAGAGAAGTGATTGAAAATCATGTTCTCAATTCCCTTCCTATCCATCATGATAAGATTAAAATTCTATAAAATTACTAGCCACCATATGACATGAGGGCTTACTACTAGCTTATTCATCAAGAAACAAATAGCTATAATGTGACAAAGCTACTTCCTTTAAGAAAATCCATGTCCTAGGCATTAGTGCAAGAGAGACCAATACCTACCGATGGTTGCATCCAAGGATTCATGATTACATTGTTTACATCCTTGAATTTTTTCCTTAAGTTGTACACTCAGGCGTATGTTTGGTACTTATCATTGAAAAACTCTAGCATTATACTATACCTACAAGTTGATTTTAGTTCTAAATACTAGTACCAATGTTTTACTTCTTTGATGGGTATCCTTGTGAATAGTTTTGGCATTTGCTACTCATTCTCAATGTGTTGTATGACACATGCATCATGAAAATCTTGTAGATGATGTTGCAGATTAGCATTATATCCCCCTTTAAACTTGAGAATTTTATTTATATTTAACCTTTTAATATTTCTATCCTGTTAATGCCTATAGGAAATTCAAACTACTTCTAAAACATTCAACATGTTTCTAGTGGTCAGTAATGGTTCATCATAGTTATCAAGTCCACAATGGTCCCTATCATGGCCATGCCTACTATGATGAGTCCTATTGTGCCTCCTCTCTAAATGACATTCCTCTTCCTTTAATGGTTGTCTATGCTCCTTATTCTTGTCATCTTAATGGGATTTCTTATCATCTCTATCTTGATCCTAATGACTTATCCTTCTATCTCAACCATGAGTCCTATCAGAATTTGATAATGAGGAGGATGGTAAAGGTGGAGGGCTAGAAGAATAGTACTAACT
>MNCI01004420.1:2438-50927 GCA_015680685.1 Gnetum montanum
CAATCCAGCATTGAAACATAGATCTTTGATCTTTGCGACGTACACGTTTTTTTTCTCTCCCGATTAGCATCTTTTCGGCGTTTTGGCGTTATCTTCGTAGCGATCCATCTACGTCGTTGTCTTCCCATTTTACGATCTCTCGCACCAAATCACGGCATGCAAAAATCCATAATCATCATCGCTTTTACTGACCCGTAAGTCCCTGTCTGATCGACAAGACCGTTCAGGGCACCGCGGATTCATTTTTCCAACTTAGCCCTCGGGCGGATCCGTGGTTAAAGCTGTGTACACGGAATTTCGGTCGGTATTTCCAACTGCCGACGTTTTCCGTCGTTACAAGTGTTAGTGTAAACTATTGTATATGAATAATTTATATGTTTCTATGCATTCAAGTATCCCTACATCAATTCTTACAATATCTCATCCACTAGGGAATTATTTTATGTGTTTGAAATATGAGTTGGTATCAGTTTTGAGTCATAATTCTAGGACTAAGTGTGGTGTCAGTTTACCGTCATGATGTAGGGACATAAGTGTTACTTGTGTTTTAAGTGGTGGGTTGGGTATTGTGTCAGTTTTGTCTTAACTCCAAGACAAAGGTTTTATGTGCTCTATTTTTTTTTTGGTTTTATGTTTTATATACACTTATTTTAATTTCTAGCTGTGTGCAGGGGCCTTAGACCCTTTCTCTTGGTGGTGGAGCTCATAGGTGTACTCACGTGGTTCAGTTCCATGGAACCTAATGCACCCCCACATAACATGGAGATTGGATCACAAGCATTATTGTTTTGAAAGGACCTGATGATGATGATGGTGGCCCCAGTGGAGCGAGACCCGATGATGCGGAGGAGTTTGGATCAAGCCCCTCCTAGTGCTGATGTTTAGTTTAACTTGTCATTGTTGTTAGCTTAGTTATTATTTTTTTTTGTTGAGATTTTGTGGATTGTATGAAAGAAAATATATGATACAATGTTAACATTTTATATTATCCATTCATACATTTATACATTTTTTTTTTGTTTTTATGTTATTCAAGTTTTTTTTTCATTTTAAGTTTTGTCCAAACTTTTGATAAATGTAAGTGTAAACACAAAGGATTTTTTTTTATTTTATATATTTTTTTGTTGTTTTAACTGTTAGTAAATATAAGTGTGAATGTAACTAAAATGATAACAGTGTAGAGGAAATGTGAGGGGAATAGTAATTTCTAAAGCAAGGATGCAACTATGCATGCAAAAAAAAATGTAATTTTAAAGAAACGGAAATGTAACTTGTTTTAGTTTAAGGCCATTTCGAACCATAAGAAAACAAGAGAGATTTAAACTGTTTTAGTGGGTTTTAAAATAAAATGGCCATTCTTGACCATGGCTAGTTTTATGTCATTGCGGACATGTGGTATTTTAACATCTTTTCGGATAGTTGTAGTTTAACGTCATTTCGAATGATAGTAGTTTAACGTCATTTCGGGCGAGTGGCTGTTTAACAATTAAGTAGCTTCTTTAATTTTTGAATATTGACATGGTTTGTTGGGCATGTCAGTGTAATCATATATTCTGCATCTCCTTCACTAATTATGTTAAATGATAATTCTGACCATGAGACATCTGGGGGAATAACTCCTATGTCAGCATGCTCCGATGTTTCCACGTTTTGTAACATTTCCATATTTTCTTGGGGATCACGGTTTGGAGATTGGTCATCATTTTGGTTGTCAATGGGTGTGGCATTCTATTTAAGCTCAAGAGTAGTGTCTTCTTGTTTGGGCTCATCGAATTCAACGTCTGAGCCTTGGTTTGTGTCTATGTGCGATGAAATGTTAGATGTAGCCGCATCCCCGTGTATAATGATTTCACCACCTTCATAGGGTAAGTGAATCTCTTGGTGGATGGGTGAGGATACCACCTTTAATTGGGCTAACCATGGTCATCCCAATATCAAGTTAAAACCAGGCATCTCATCTACAACTACAAATTTAGCTGACATGGGGAATCGGTCCCTTGCTATGAAATCCAAAGTTAGTATTCCTTTGACAACTACACATGATCTACTGAATGATTTTAAGAATGTCATGGAAGTTGGTTTGATTTGTTCAGTTAGCCCTAACTCTTCGATGACGGGGTATGGTACTACGTTCATGGCTGCTCCATCATCTACGTACACCCTATGTATTTTAAATTGATTTACTTGTATAGTTATGAACATGGGTGCAGTGGTGACTTCTCCTATTTTTTNTTTGGTATGCTCTTGCTGGTTGAGACTTGGTCCATTGGACCCAACAGTTGTATCTCTTATGGAATGGTTTTCATGTGGTCTAATGTGACAGTTGGGTGTGATGTATCTAGCATTCCTAATTTTTTTTCGTGGCTCATGCTCAGCTCATCAGTTGTCAGAGCCATAGGTACAGCGTTTAAGGGAGTGGGTTTCAATGGCCCCAATTCACAACTTTGATGTTCTTTTTCCAACCATTCCCTAGTAAGTCTGTCAGTAAGGCATTCTCACGAAGGTTGTGGGGGAACCATTGGAGCTTGAACATCAGGTTTTTTTGGGACCCAGATTACGAATGGAGCAGGTCGAGGTTGCAGTTGAACAGTTGGAGATGGTTGTGTGTCAGGGTGTTTAGGTACCCTGATGACGAACGGGGTTGGTTTGGTTTGTAGTTGACAAGTAGGAGGTTGAAGATTAGGGTGTTTGGGTACTCTAATTACGAAGGGAGTTGGTCAGTTTTCTGGTTGTACCTCCGTGGTTGCAACCATAGGTGACACCCGGACCACAAAGGGAGTGGGCTGGGTAGGTGGTTGCACATTTGTGGTTGCACTGGTAGGGGGTACATGAATGAAAAATGGTTTTTGAGGCATAGGTGGATTGTATGTGGGGTACGAAGATTGCAGGGATGATGTTGACACTGTAGGAGGAACACGAATCATGAAAGGTTTTGTGGGCATACCTTGCTCATTTCCAACATGGATCGTGTTAATAACGTAAAGAGCTTTCTTAGTATTAAGGGAATCTTTGTACACACCCATAGATTGATTCTGCAGTTTAACAGGGTCGGTATCATCAAATGTTATTTCACCCCTATCAATCATATGTTGTATGTCTTGTTTGAGGGTGAAACAATAATCAGTACCATGCCCATTCCATTGATGGTACTCGCAAAATCGATCTAGTCTAAAGCCTCTTGGAATAGGAGGCTTATTTGGAGTTTCCAAGCTTGGGTTTTTGACCAATTCACAGAATCGGTCGTGTCTCTAGGCTACCACTAGAGATAGCTACTTGTGTTTAATGGTCCCAACCTTCAAAAGTTGATCTAATAACTAGGAAGGCTTCATGGGGAGTGGTGTGTATTGAGTAGGGCCTTTCCTCTCAAATGTACATGCATGACCCATGTTAGTAGCTTACGTAGTAGATGGTTCAGGTGTGTGTGTAGGAGCGGCTCTCTCATAGTTAACGGGAGCAGTAGGTGGTCTGCCTTGCTATCCCATGTTGGTAGGTTGAGTCTCTACTACTGCTTCTACTGTTGCTTTAGCCTTTTCTTTATCTTTTTTAGTGTATTGATTTTTGAAGGTTGAGTAAGTAGGGTCACAGCTATTTTGGGCTGCCTCTTCTATGTTTTCAATTTATATAAAAGCTTCGCTTAGAGTGCGTACATTTAAATAGTATAGTTTTGATTTGACAAAATCATTCATGGATCCCTTAAGAATCGTAAGAAGGTATGTTTCTAGGATTGGCTCATGAAGTTCTTGAGTGTGGCACTTCATCTTTGGATAAATTTTTGTATAGGTTCAAGTGGTGCTTGTTTTACCTATATCAAACTATCCAAGGTTGCTTTAGGTTTCAGGTTGTATTTAAACTTGGTAACAAACTGGTGTAAGAGATCCTCCAAAGAGGATATGGACTTACGAGGCAAGGCTCGGTACTAGTCTAATGCTCTGCTAGGGAGGGACATGGCGAACACATGCAAGATTGCATGGGGCCAGGCCTGAAGTAATAGGAATTCTAGTCTAAATGTAACTAAATGGGCGTTGGGGTCTCCTTCCCCGTTGTATTTGGTTAGTTGAGCCAAAGAAACTCCTTTGGCCAAGGTTAATGGTGGTACCGAAGAGCTAATAGGGTCGTCTTGGTAGAAGTCTAATACTTTAAGCTCTTCATTATTAGTGGTTTTGAGGCATTTTACCTCATTAGCTAGCTCCTGCATCATTTTTTTAGCTTGTTGTGTAGTATGCAAGTTAGATTGTTGTATAGTGGACAAGAAAGAAGAAAGTTGAGTGGTCGGAGGTTGCACTTGTGGAATATTTACAGTGGGTGCTACTAAGGGTAGCATACCGTAAGGTGTAGGTTGTTGTTGTTGTTGTTGAGCGATAGGGGCAGGCCATTGGCCAATCGTGGGTTGTGAAGGAAAACTTTGTACTTGATGTTGTACTAGAGGAGCCAAGGACATGGTATGAACCTACACTCATGGGATGAAGTGTGTAGATGTGGAAGCGGGTATCACAGATGGCATCCCAATTACTTGGGGTGGGAAAGTTGCTCCTACATTAGTTTGAGAGCGGGGTTGTTGGGGTTGTACTTGTAGGAGAGGGGATAATGTGGTGACCGAAGGAATAGTGGGGATGGGTACATTGAATTGAGCATCAGTCATAGGGAGAGTGGGAATAAGAGTGGGCACTTCCTGTTGGGGCACATGTGCTTGAGTGCTTTTAACTGTATGAAGAGACATGGTCTCTCCCATGAATGGGTGAAATAATAGGTTCACATAAGTATGTAGACTTAGAGTATGATACGAATCCCTGTGTTCAGACTAAGCTACAAAATTATCTTCTTCATCTTCGTTTTGAGGTTCTACGGTGGGTTGGCATGAGGTTTGGTTCCTGGACATGAGTTGGGATAGGAGTTCATGGTGGGATTCAGTGAGGGGGATGACATCGTAGGTGGTGGGAATGAAGTCATGACCTTTGTAAATTAGCTCATAGTGCCTCTTTGCTTCTAGCTCGGCTTGGTCAATGGCTAGGTTATTTTGGATTTTAACACAAATAAAGTTATATTGTTTAGGCATTAAGATGGTGAATGTGGGATCTTTACCTTGCAATCTCAGTGACCAGCGAGGTGCCCCCTAAAAGTTCATCTCACCAAGGGTGACCATGGACTCAGCAGTGATGACAGGACCCAAGATTGTAGTACCGAAGTTGATAAGGGGAATGGTGGTGGTTTTGGTGTGCACAGGGTCCATTGTCAAAGTGTCTAGATGTAACAGCGTAGGAGAAAGAAAATATGGCTAAGTGTTGAAGAGAAAAAATATGGCTAAGTTTTGAAGAGAGGAAATATGGTTAAGTGTTGAATAGCTTACAAAGGAGTTTTAGCGTATAAAAATGTACTGCAACATATGAACACTAGGAGCAGCGTACAAGGAGTTTCAAGAGGTGCAACGTATAATTAATGTGCATAACGTATAAGGTAGGGTGAGGAGCAACGTATGATGCTAATGTTAGGAAAGCAGGGTGTGAATGCCAAAGGAGTGGTGTCATAGAGCATGAGCACTATAGAAGTGTGAGCAACTGCAGCATGAGAAACTGCAACGTGAGCAAACCAGGTACAGCGTTTGAAGCTAAGGCACAGCGTCTGGATGCTAGATGGGGCACCTAGGTAAGAAAACTAAGTGATAGACGCAGCATCTGAGAAGAAAACTTAGATCTGGACATTGTGAATAGCATCATAAAAAAGAGATAAGGATGAGGGACACTGTAAACAATGTCTAAAACTGGCAGAGAGTGCAAGACACTAAGGGTAGTGTCTGGATGTGAGAGGGGAAGGTGTAGGACACTATGATTCAAGCAGGAATGTGCATGGAAACAGCACTTGAATGCTAGGAACAAGGTAGAGTAGGAACGTTGGTATTGACAGCAACGTGTGAACGCTGGATCTGGGATGCTAATAGGTGGATCTAATAGAGAAAGGGCCCTTCTTCTAGCGTCATTTACTATACCATCCAAAATCATCAGCGAGAGGCTAGAATGAACGGACGCCAAGAGATCTACAGATGAAACAGTAAGACCCTACCTTCACCAGAGGGCAAGCTGGAAATTAACGAAGACAGAGTTCCTTGAATGGTCTGCACGCGGATCAAACAAGGACTTCCCTGAACATACGCAATTGCGACTTGTTGGGTTATACGTAAACAAATGAAAAATTGAACGTAAATAAATGAATATGGATGTAAACTGTTTAAATAATGAAAATAGGGAAAATGTGAACAGGAAAAATAATGTAAACTTCAGGAATCTGGAAAATAATGCAAACTGTTTGTATTGATAAACAATTAGAATGTGCATCAATCAGAATGTAGTTGCAGTTTGGTGGCAAGGTGAACGTTTAACCCCGATGGATGAGAGTAGGTGCTAGGAAGATGCAGGTTTTGGATTGTAGGTGTACAGTGTCCAGTCTGTATAAAGCCCAGCATATGAGATTAATGCCCAAATCTCCCAAGTTTCTTAGATTCAAATTTTCCGAACCCTAATCTAGTGGAAAAAATAGGAGATTTATAGGGTTTTGGACATGAGATTCAGATTTGGGAGAAGATCAGTGGTTGCAGGGTGAGAAAAATTCAGATCGGGTGATAGCTATGTGCATTAACCGGATGCATGAAATGTTACAATGCATAGTGTCTAGCATGATCAAATCTTACTCTGGCATGTGCAATCCACAACATAAAAGCTTCACATGCTCAAATAATAATAAAAGCAAATTGAGAAAATAATGCTTTTTGTTTATGTTTCAAGCCTATTTAGTTTTGTATTGATTTTGACTCCTTTTTGTTTATGTTTCAAGCCTATTTAGTTTGGTCACGCTGTGCAGCGTGACCAAAGTGTGGCCCCAGTGTGACCAAGATTGAATGACACATTTGAAGCCCAAATCTTGATTTTCTGAAGCCTATGAACATGTACAATTGTTGCCTAGCTTCTAGGAGTTGAATTCATGTCGAAATTCTGCCTGGAGGTGCCTGAATTGAGCCGTTCTTGTTTGGTCACGCTATGCATCGTCTAAAAAAGTAACCCCAATGTCACCAAGCCAAATGGCATATTTGAGGCTCAAATTTGGAGTTTTTGAAGCCTGTGAACAAGTACGAGTGCTAATGATCCCTATGGGTTGCTCTGGTGTTGAAGATGCTACCTAAAACTACTTTTTTACCCTGTTTTTCTTTGGTCATGCTATGGTTACTTTGTGTAGCATCTGAAAAAGTAACCCCAGCGTCACCATGTCAAAATACCTTATTTAAGGCCCAAATTATGATTTTCTAGAGGTTGGGCATTGCTGGGGGCCTTGGTGAAGGTCATGGGGGTTTTTTGTGCTCAATTTTGGCTTGTTTTAACTTAGTTTCGGGGCTCCAAAAGTTGGTGACGCTGATCCTTACGCTGTGCAACGTAAGCCAGCGTGACCAAAGTCTACGTAGCCCAAACTAGGCATCTTGAGCTTAGAACTTATGATTCTAGATGCCAAAAGTTGGTGCAATCACCTATGGGCCATGGGGGAACCCTACCTATTGAATCATGTACCATCGAGGGCTATTTCGGAGGCCTCCAAGTTTGGTCATGTTGTATTCATGCTTAGGTAGCTGCATGACTTAGCTCGAATCTTGTTTAAAAGTGCTAGGCCAAAATTTTTGTGGTGTTTTCAACGTGGCTTGCAACGTAGGGTACAGTTCATCCGAAGGTTTATAGCAAAGTTGACTGACAAATTACACCCCATGCAACATCTTCTAAAGAAAGGGGTTGACTTCAAGTGGATAACCTAGTGTCAACAAGCCTTTGATGACTTGAAAGAAGAGCTCTCGCACCTCCCAATTATGCATCCACTACAAAGGGATAAGCCTTTCTTCATTTTCCTTGCCACCTCTGACACATCTATCACAGCACTGCTATGTCAGAAATGAGACAACAGATCTGAGATACCAGTGTATTACCTGAGTCATGCATTAATAGTGCATGAAGAAAAATACAATGAAGTAGAGAGGAATTTCCTTGCCTTAGTGTTCGCACTAAAAACATGGAGGCAATACCTATTTCATAGTGTAGTCAACATCATTTGCAAATGCAACATACTCCAGGCTATCACTAACAACTTGTATGAAAGCAGCAGGATAGCCCGATGGAAAGCAATAACCATGGAGTTTGACTTACGACCTCAACCGTCGATGACTACACAACCATAGATCCTAAATTCCTAGACGAGCATGTTGGCACTATCAACATCGTTCTATCACACCTAGAAGCTACCTTACACTTTTATGGTGCTTCAACCATGTGAGGAGGTAGCGCAGCTTCCGTCATTACGTTCCCTTCTGAGGAAATGCATCCATTTTCTTATTTTTTTACATTCCCTTGCACCAATAATGTGGAAAAGTATGAGGGGCTACTCAGAGGCCTCTCTACTACTCAAACACTACGCATACAGTACTTGGCAATCCGTGATGACTCGCAACTAGTTGTGAATCAAATCACTGGGGTCTATGCTTGCAAAGCTACACATCTGCAACCCTATTGTGACCTAGCAAAAAGCCTGCTTAAGCAATTTACAACCACAAATGTGCAACACATGCCACAAAACAAGAACACCGTGGAAGATGCCTTAGCTACCCTTGCATTAAATATTCCACCACACTTGTTTGCAAGTTTGCTGACTTCGATTGTCGAATGCATTGTGCCTATCGCTCAGGTGGGACACATGGCCTCTATCAGTGCTGCGGATACCCAAGAGTGGTATGCTAACATTAAAACCTACCTGCAACATGGAAAACCCCCAAGTGGACTGACATTTACTCAGAGAGATGTGATTCGAAAGTGCGCCCAGCAATATACGCTCATGGAAAATGACACCCTATGCCGACGTTCCTACAATGGGATATTTCTGGAATGTGTGGGTGGGAAGTAGGTGCAGAAGGTAGTTAATAAAGTGCATGAGGGGCTATGCAGTGGACACATAGAACCCAGGGCTATGGCTACGAAAATCATACGCCTAGAGTAATATTGGCCCCACATGGAGCACGATTGCTTGTCAAAAGTCAAGACTTGTGACACCTATTAGAGATACGCAAATCTCATACACGTCTCACCTACAAACCTGTATCCAACACAAATCACGTGGCCTTTCCAACCATGGGGACTAGACCTCATAGAACCCATCACGCCTAAGTCCTTCGTAGGGAATAGCTTCATTATCACCGTCATTGAGTATTTTACTAAATGAGGGACTTTGCTAAACATCATCTTTACCCTTCTCCTGAACCTCCTTCATCCTTGCTCTATCCTTTCACTTTCAAGCGCAGCCAAGCAACATCCTGGCAATCACCGAGCGGTGACATTAGTGTCATATCTTCCATGGTGTTTCATTTTCTTTGTCAACGTCTCTCGAGCCCATCCTCTAGACATCGACAAAGAGGGGACAATGAAACACCCCAAAATTCAAAGACATTCTTGCTTCACTAGGACTTTACAAATCATGCAGTGTTGCGGCAGTTCTTCAGGAGATGGATGCCTTGATTTTTAGACTATCCACTTCTGCAAGTTTTCTAAGTCAGGGAATCTTGCTATGCTACACTACGCCATGTAGCATATCAAACTTCAAAAGACATTTGTGGAAACATAGTGTTATGCTACGCTATGCTATGCAGCATAGCACAACATAGCAAAAGCTGGATAATCAGTCCCCTTGCCCGACTTCAAGTCCTTTAGCAATGTATCCTTCCATCAAAAAGTGGAAAACTTGGCAAAATCAAGTCATGTTTGCTGCTACACTATGCTAAGCTACATGGCGCAGCGACGCGTAGCAATTCTACAGAAGAGACAGAAGGCAGCTCAAAGGGTGAGATCAACAAGTTCACAAGTTTTGTAGTGCAAGAGATAAAGTATGCAAGTTAACAACATGTTTGTGACTAAGGCCAATCGCTATGCTACACTACACTACATAGCATAGCATAGCATAGCAAATGTACAAGAAACAGCTTGTACATTTCAAAGGCTTCCTACACATGCAGCAAGACACGTAACAAGATGCTATGCCACGCTGAACATGCTACACTAAAAAGCATAGCAAAACATAGCAAGCAGTTACACGACATCAATGCACTTCACCTAATTGTACCATTGCTCTAACAGCACAATTACAACACAACAATCTCATAATTATGGCATGGCAGGCTCACCCAATGGTCATGCAGACACATGCAACATAGATAGGTCAGCATAACTCTAGGGCACGTGGCATCTAAATCACCTCTTTCACACACCCTTGGTCCTATAAATACCCCAATGAGCGACACTTAAAGGGTTTCCTTTCTTCAAACTTTTCGATCAAGGTGACTTCCTTTGCAGCTTTTCAATCCCCAATCTGTTTTCTTGGCAATCTGGTCGACTAACAGTCTAGTTCGCTGATAAGCAAAAAGTTGGCACTGTAACCTCGAGCATTGTAAGCTTTCTGTTTAACATTGTAAATAGTTAGCATTCTCAGTTGGCATTCTGTTCCACTCTTTTCTACCATGTTGGTAGTACTTCACATTGTGAATGCTTGAGCTCACATCCAAGCACACAACTATTTTGCTCTACACGTCTTGATTACTCTCGAGATCTTTGCACTTCCTAGCACTATGCAACCGATTGTATCCATCTTGATAGAGCGAAGTTGTAGCTTCAAAGCGGTGCACTTTTCTAACTACATTTTACATTATTTCCTATTTACTATCACATTTTACATTGTTTCCTATTTACTATTGCATTTTACACTATTTCTTGTTTCTTTTGCATTTAAGCATTACTTCATGCTATCAGTTTTGTTTTCAAACCACATGTTGCAAAAGGTTATATTAACATCGATTAAGTCCTTGTCTGATTGACTAGACCATTCAAGGTTTCCCATTTCTGTCCCATCTAGCATGGCCCTCCCATGGAGATGGGGTTAAGATCGTCAATGGCCGACAACCCCTCGGTGTTTTCCAGCCATTGACATTTTCGGTCGCTACATATGTCACTAGGTGTGCCAAATGATACATTACTAGAATACCAAGTACTTACACTTAAGCACTTGTGATTAAGGTGTACGCATTCCAATTAATGCCAGGAATAGAAAATAGTAATAAATGAAAATATTAACTAAAGAAAATAGTAAATAATTAAATAATTAAATGATTATAGCAATAATAAATCTAAATGGATGTTGTAGTGATGAGAATAATCTCGATCTTTATTTCTTGGTCATGTAACATGTTCAAGTATGTTACACTCAACTAAAAGTGTCATACAATCACAAGCATCACATTGTGGGCATTCACTAGGAATAATAGAACTTGAATTTAGAAATCTAAGAAAGACTATTAAAAACTAACTAAAACTATCTTTTTCTATATCTCAATTATGCACCCAAGTGCTATATTTATAGGCTAGCATGGAAGAGGTGATATTCGATATCAAACATCACTTCCTAGGCTCTATTATTACATATCTGATATCAGGGTAATAAATTCATGACTCATCATAAGGGATGTCAAAGAGATCAACAAAGAAGGCCTCACTAAGGTCCAACACTACCATCACATCGTGCACCTGAGTGATGAACTACCTAACATCACTGCTAAAGGAGTCAATGATGATAACCATTTCATCCAATAGGATACTCAAGCTAAGGCCCAAGAATAGGTCCACTAACCCAGCATGCATGAGCTAAGCCATCAATACATCTAGCACTTTTTGGCATAACTAGTGTTGCACACCCTTCACATCCTAGTATTTCATGATGAGGGTGGCCTCTATGTGACCCATGGTGACCACCAGCACCTCAACTAAGGCAACCACCACTACAACACAAAGCAAAATAACATTAGCATCATGCAACTAAAGGGAACATACACAAGAAAGCACATGAGCAAAAAATGTAGGTACGCATGTGGCACACAGATGCCTCCTTAGTGTTAATCTCTCCAGCAGCCCACTCCTCATCTAACCAACCATGGGTCCTACATTTCTCATGCACCTTTGGGTAATGGATGATGTAGGTCTCAAGATTATGCCCTAGCTACTCAATCATGGCTACCCAAACAACTGTGCAAGATGAGAACACCTCTAAGGTTTTTTGGGTTAAGGCTAGAGCATCAGAATCATCATGTAGGCTATCTTCATTAATCCTAAACCTGGCATCAACCATAGAATCATCAATGATTTAACATGAACAAATATCATAAAACACTGCAAGATCCATAGAAGCACTTAATGTAGTAGATGGTTCCAAGAAGGTTCTAGAATAAAGTGTAGCGACCGAAAACATCGGCGGCTGGAATAATGCCAAGGTTGGCAGACACAACAGTTCCAACCCCATGCCCGCGGGAGGGCGATGCTGGATGTATGTGAACACGGGGTGCCTTGAATGGTTTGGTCAATCAGATAGGGAATTATGTCAATGTCAATATAGTCTTTTTCAATATAAACTGTACGAGTTGCGGGATGGTGCTTGCAGTGAGAAAGAAAAGGACTAAAAATGCAACGACGATGTGAAATAGTAAATGAACATAAGTGCGACAATGATATGAGTATATGCTTGAAGATAAACAAAACAAAAAATAATACAAGGAAGCTAGATAGTAAATAAGAAGTAATATGAGATACAATTACGAACATGCACCACTTCAGAGCTATAAATCTATCCGGTTAGGAAGTGGCACAGTCAGTGGCACGACGTGATAGAGTGCAGAAAGTCCCGAGAGTGACCGAAGCATGCCGGGAGACAAGAAAGAAAATAACTGTGCACTTGGGCACAGACTTCACGTATATATAATGCGGGCGAGATCCTACCAAGGTGGTAGAATGAGACCCCGGGCTTTTCGCCAGCCGAGAGAGGTCCCTTTTTACAGATTGCTGGCCTTCCCTTTTCTTTTTCTTAATGTAAGATCACAGGTATTTTTTTTCTTTTGTTTTTGTTTCAGTCCAGAAGACTCCCCTTTTCTTTTCTTTTCCCTTTTTCTTTTTTTTGCAGACCGGATCCTTTGCATGCTGTTGTATGGGCTATTTATAGGACAGAAGGTAGGTAAAGGTGACCGTTTAAATATTATGTGTTGCAGACCTCTGCCTCCTCACTGGTGCCACTTGAGCCATTTGTAACCATTGGGCTTGCCAAACTGTTGTGATGCGAGCAATAACTATGGTCCTACTATGTCGTGACTACACCGCCAGCTCCTAGAGGCATGTGCCAATGGCTCTATTGAGGTGGACTACATTGATGTCGCATGGCCACTTGCCTGCCACGCTATGTTTTGCGACGTGGCTTGCTTATCATGGTGTAGCATCTTGCCGCATGTCTTTCTGTATGTCACATACTTGCTACATGATGCTACGCTACGTATCGTAGCATAGTGTAACGTAGGGTAGCAACTGCAATAGTTTTGCTAATTTTTAATCTATCCTGCCATAATTTTTGCAAACTTTGCTGATTTTGCCTCCCGAACCACCTTCCATTCCTTTCCACAAGATTGCTATGCCTTGCTGCACCATGTAGCTTAGCATAGCATAGCAACAAACATGATCTGTTGCTTCCTAGCAAAAAGAGACATCACTACAGAGCTCAAGATTGGGTGAGGGAGGTGAAGTTGTTGCTATGCTATGCCGTATGTCATTGCGTAGCATAACATCTTGCTCCTCCGTTGTTTTCTGGGGCTTGCTACACTACGCATCAGCTTTGCGACTTTGTAAACTTGCTAAACTGCTTCTCCTGTGCATCTAGGCTACTATCACTGAATCTGGACACCATTTCTAAGTAGGCTGTCGGCTGTTCGGACTACTTTGGTAGGTGGACGAGTTGGTACAGAACTCGCCCATGCCTAAAGTAGAAAATTTACCGAACTGGCCATCCTGAACTTAGAAAGTTCTTTCCTGATGGACTGCGGTGGTTTTGTGTAGACTGCAAGGGCCTGGTGAAGCCAGGATGACCCTGAATTTTCTTTTAGGGTGTTTCATTGGCCCCTCTTTGTTGACGTCTAGAGAACAAGCTCGATGGACCTCAACAAAGAACTCGAAACACCGTAGCAAGTGCAACACTGAGGCTGTCACTCGGTGAGTACTGGGACATTGCCTGGCTATGCTCGAGGGTGCTGCATTGGTGTTGTGGAGGTTAAGGTAGAGAGCAAAGATGATTTTTAGCCAAGTCCCTCATTGGAGTGCTCTGAGGGGCTCATTTTCATTTTCATCTCTGACTGGCACTGTCCTTCAACCTCCTGTAGGTAGGTGTCCCCTCCATAGGACAAGCTGTATTGCATCCATGAAAGGTTTGGACTTGCCTATCGGAGCCTTCCACATAGCGAGCTGTGTTAATTTGTACTCTCAAATAGCCATGCTAGTCGAGGCACTAACTTTGCGATGCTGTAGCCTTTGCTGCTATAGGGGGATGTTCCTGTGAGGACGATGTTTTGTGGGCTACCAGCATTGTTGTTACCCTTGGGCACCATTGCTAGTGTGAGATGTCCAAAGTAGGGAGGCCAGCAACGGTCTTGGCAACACTGCCCACGGAGGGAGCTATTCCCCAGGGTACCGGGGATGCGGATGCAATGGGATCCCCACCAAAGACATGCACGCTGAGTTTAGCTATGGGATCAGCTACCACATAGCCGAACATTGTGCGAGTTGCAACCTTGGTGGGGAATGGAAGCACAAAAATATTGTGGCTAGGCCACAATACTGTCAGCACCTCAGAAGCGAGAACGGGCCCAGGAGCTATCATTAGGACAATGGGCCATAGCGACGGTAGGTTCAAAGGGCCTGTGTGACATCGTACGACATCTTCGGAGGGTCAGCATGACACCGAAGATGGCAACGCGCACGCCCCGGACCACGTCTTTCTTACATCGAGAACTGCGTCCTGGGGCGACGATGTCCCACCTACATACTGATATCATGCCTTTTTGTTCGATGTATATTTGGTGATTATGTCTGTTGAGGATGCGACACAAACCCAGTTTAAGATTTTGGTAGACCGGGTGCTGGTTTAGGGTCCTAGCGGACCGCTATACTAGTTTGAGGTCCCAGCAGACCGTACACGCTAGTTTTATGTCGTGGCAGATGCACGATGCCAGTTTATAGTCATAGTGGACTAACAGTGCCAGTTTTACGTCATGGTGGACTGTTGCTATCAGTTTACCATCGTGGCAGATGCTGTTTGGTGTTGCTAGTTTATCATCATTGCAGACGGTGATCAGCATGGCTGCCAGTTTATCATCGTAGTGGATGGTGGAGTGTGCTGCCATTACACTTTAGACGTAGTATGCCTTGAGGTACATGTGGTTCACCGGGTTGGTGAATTCGTTGTCGTCCATGTCTGCCAGTTTGAAGCTCCATTCCCAAAGGCTTTAATGACCACATAAGGCCCTTCCCAGTTGGCTGAGAATTTGCTCACGTGCTCGCGGATGATCTTGAGGATGAGATCTCCCTTCTGTACTGGTCGTCGATGCTGGTCTACATAGTGCTTTTGTCGTTGTCTGTCTTGATAGCGCTTGATCCGTCTTAGTATCTGCACGTGTTCCTCCTCCACTGAGTTGAGGTCGATGGCTCATGATTCATTATTCTGGGCTTCGCTCACGACATTGGACAGGATCATCCAAAGTGAGAGTACCTATAACTGAAGAGGCAACACAGCTTCAGATCCATAAACGAGACTATAAGGGGTCTTATTTGTCGCAATTCTGCAAGTCGTTCGATAGGCCTAGAGGACATAGAGTATTTTCTCGTGCCACCACCTCTTGCTGTTGCTAAGAATCTGCTTTAGTAAGTTGATGATGGACTTATTTGTAGCCTTCACCTTTCCGTTCGCTTGTGGGTAGTAGGGAGAAGAAAATGATTATTTAATGCCTAGGTTGCTGCAGAAGGCCCGGGTTTCCTTACTGCTGAACTGTGGTCCATTGTCAGTCACAATGGTCATTGGAAGCCCAAACCTAGTCACGATGTTATCAAGGATGAAGTGGCAGATTTGCTAGGATGTCATTTTCCTCGAAGGAATAGCTTCCACCCATTTAGTAAAATACTCTGTGATGATGATAATGAAGCTATGCCCCATAGAAGATTTAGGTGTGATGGGCCCTATGAGGTCTAGTCCCAATCATTGGAAAGGCCACGTAATATGTGTAGGGTGTAGGTCTGTAGGCACTATGTATATAAGATTTTCATATCTCTGACATGTGTCACATGTCTTGACTTTAGAAAAGCAATCGTGCTCCATGTAAGGCCAATAATACCGTAGGCGTCTGATCTTCACCGTCATAGCCCTAGGTGCGATGTGCCCACCGCACAGCCCTTCATGAACCTCATTAACTACCTTCTATGCCTGCTCATCATCCACGCACACCAACAATATCCCATCATAGGACTAGAGGCATAGGACATCACTTCCTATGAGCACGTATTGCTGGGCACGTTTGCAGATTGCATCTCTTTGGCCCAATGTCAATCCACCTGGGAGTTTGCCATGTTGTAAATATGCTTTAATGTTATCGTACCATTTTGGGGTGTCCGCAGCATTGATAGATGCCACTTTTTCTATTCGAGTGATAGGTTCTACGCATTCTATGATTGCAGTGGGCAGGGTTGCCGAGGACTATGATGGGATGTTTAACGTGAGGGTAGCTAAGGCATCGGCTATGCTGTTCTCACTGCGTGGCACGTGTTGCACATCAGTGGTCATGAATTGTTTCAATAAGACCTTTGCTAGGTTGCAGTAGGGTTGTAGATACGTAGCCTTATAGGCATAAACTTCGATGACTTGATTCACAACTAGTTGTGAATCTCCCCAGATCGCTAGGTGTTGTACATGCAGTGCGCGGGTGGTTAAGAGGCCTCTGAGTAGCCCCTCATATTCCACCACATTATTAGTGCATGGGAATGCAAAACGATAAGTGGACGGGTACATTTCCCTAGAGAGGAATGTGATTACAGTAGTGGTGCTACCTCCTTGCATGGTTGAGGCACCGTCGAAGTGTAAGGTTGTCTCAAAATGCAGTGGGACAATGGCGACATCGCTTACGTATTCGTCTGGGAACTTAGGGTCGATGACCGCCTGGTCGTTGACTGGCGAGGCCATGAGTTGGGTCGCTATGGCTTATCCTTTTGTCGACGATTGGCTCACATAGCGTAGATCAAATTCTGTAGTTATGGCCTTCCATCAGGCTATCCTGCTATCTTCATATGGGTTGCCGGTGATAGCCCAGAGTACATTGCTTTTGCAAATGATGTTGGTTGTGTTGCAGAATAGGTAGTGCCACCACCTTTTTAGCATGAACACTAAGGCTAGGCAATTCCTTTCCACCTCATTGTATTTTTTCTCATATGATATTAATGCATGGCTTAGGTAATACACTAGTATCTCAGAGCCATCGTCCCACTTCTAACATAGTAATGCCGCTATGGACGTGTCGGAGGTGGTGAGGTATATGAAGAAAGACTTGTCCCTCTGTGGCGAGTACATTGTTGGTAGGTGGTGTAACGACAAAAAATGTTGGTCGCTAGAAATACCAACGAAAATCTATGGTACACAATTCTAACCCTAGATCTGTGAGAGGACAGTGCTAGAGAAAACGAATTTGAGGTGCCCTGAACAGTCTTGTTGATCAGATAGGGACTTATTTAATCAGTAAAAGGTTTGGTAACAATTTCGATGGCGAAATGCAGATTCTTTATAAAGCGATGTAATGTCGTTACCCCAAAAGTAATTGAAGATAATGCAAACTATTTAGATAAGATTGCCAAATCTATCTAACTAGGGTGCAAGAGATTAGATTTGATAGATAATATGATCACAAGATATGAGATTTAATTTATGAAAACAATATGTATGGTACAATGACTTTAAGCGAACTTTGGTTTGGACGAAGCATATGCCAGTGACAAGAAAGTTATACAAAGATGAAACAAGTGAGGATCAATCTACCTTGATCTATCCAATCTGGGTGCAAGGAAGTCAGATTCATGGGAGAATATCTGGTAGCCAATTGTTTCTAATCAAGAATTCTTGTCAATCACTTCCGACATTCTCATGATCGCTAATTCTCCTTTGCTCTTTTGCCAGTCTTGAAAGAAAAATTTTGCCAACCCTTTGGTCTTCATCAATTGGAGCATTTATAAGGTTAAGGTCAAGAGAGAAACACGATTTAAGTGATGCATGTCCTGCACTCATAAAATTCTGTTGACTCAATGTGTTGTCATTGAAGCTTACGACGCTATACTACATAGCGCATTGTAAACTATCCTCATGTGGGCTTTGGTAATAGACTATCTTTTGATTATGCTGTAATACGCAGGAGAGCGTATTGTGGCATATGATGTGCTTGTCATTACTTGAATTACGCTGCATTACACTAAATTATGCATCATAGCGTAATTCAGCGTAAAATAATGAAACTGCAAAAGTTAAAGTGTTGTTGCCATGCTTCCTCTATTTCTATCCTTTTCAGAGTTTTTACTATGCTACATTGCGTGAAGCAGCATAATGGGCCCCTTAACCAGGAAAGAAAACTCACTGAGATGCGCGTTATACTGCAAACTATTGCTTAGGATTTGAGATTTTTGCCGGGTTGTCAAAGTCTTGCATGCTTGCCATCCTTGATGCTACAGTGGGTTGTCTTTGATATTACGCTGCATAATATGATGTTACTCTATGTAGCGTAATATAGCGTAATTTGCCAAAAGTTAAGATTTTTGAAACAGATAACTTGCGAAGTGGGAAGCTTGGCCAACGTGCATCCGTCGCTTTTCTCCATCCTCTGGAATTCACTTGTGTTGTGCTGTGTAGCTTGGCGGGATAGACCTTCGACTGAAAAGGAACTTATCATGCCATGCCTTGTTGCAACCCTTTGTCTAAGTCACCAGCTTTTTCACTGAACTGTTGAGGCCTCAAAATTTTCACAGTGTTTCAATGACCCCTCTTTGTTGACATTTAGAGGGCTTGACCGAAAGACGTTGACAAAGAATACGAAACACCGGAAAGGCAAAAGCGTCAATAGTGTCTGTTGGAGACTGCTCAAACATCGTTCTGTCAAACTTAGAAGTGCGAGGATGGAAGGAAAAAAAGTGTAGAAGGGATCTTACAGGAGTTAAGGATGGTAGGTTCAGGGAAGACTCAAATACATGATCATGAAGTTTCTCTGAATAAGTCATTACATCCTTTCGCTAATGTATTAATGAAAGGTTACACTGTCATACTGCATATCAAGGGCTTGCGAGTGCAATTTGTGTTATGCCTGCATGCCCTAGACGAGTTTTTTTACATCCATTTTTCCAAACCCTCTTTTTTTTTTGCCAAAATGCAGATTGCATGCCACAAGGTGAGCTGCGTTACGCTAGTTTATGTGCATGACAATGAAAAATGGAGTGACTTAATGCTCACTTTCTGTACAAGCAGAGAAGAAGGTGGGACAATTGTAAGGATAAGGAAGGGATAAGGAAAGGGGGGAAAACAAGGTAAGGCATTCAATGGAGAGAGAGGTAGGGTTTGCACTTCCAAGTGACCAAACTAGTCTAAGAAGCCACCTCCAAACCCCATGATGCCTCACCTTCCAATGAAAGTATTCTTGATCAACACTGTTGTAACAAGTAACCTACAAAACACAACATAGAACAGGAAGGCAGGAACAAATGTCCTGATCGTTAAGGAGGGAGGCTATTGAAACAAGCACCATCCAAAATAACAAGGAGAGTGTAGGCCCTTGAAACTAGGACTGTAGCAAGCAACAAGAGTGCCAATGTTGATGCTACGATTCCTATAGTTACCATCGAGAACCAGATTCATCTTGCTCGAAGGACCATGCAAAGAACATGTCAGACGAATCTGGTAAGCTAGCATCTAGTGACGGAAATGGATGGAGGCTGCTGAGACTATGGGTAACTATGATTTTTTCAGGGCCCCAAGTGGTGAAACTGATCCCAGGAGGTGCAGCTACAAAGTTGCTGTTGTAGCAACATCTCCAAGGGGTCAGTAGTATGCCTTTCGGCCTGTCCGAGGAATCAGCAGAATGCCGACGAGGTAACGGCATTGTATCTATCCCAACGCCTTACCCACTCCATCTAGTAGGGATGCAGTGCAAGAATGATCACACTCACTTGCTTCATGGATGGCGGGTTGATAGATTCTAGTTTTAGGTCCTGGTTGACTGTTGTTACTGGTTTTAAGTCTCAGCAGACCGTGGTCCCAGTTTAACGTCTGGGTAGATGGGGGTCTGCTAGTTTTACATCGTAGCAGATGATGGAAGGGCTAGTTTATGGTCCTAGCAGACTGTGTTGTGGGTGTCAATTTTATGTCATGACCCAGGGACAAGTCTGTGCTGGTTTAGCATCTCAGCAAACGTGTGCTTACCTTTGCCAGTTTAGCGTCTTGGCAAACGTGTGCAAGAGCTGCCAGTTTTACGTCGTAGCGGACATGTACAACTTTTCCAATTTTACATCATAGAAAACATTTATTATCTAGTTTTTAGTTGAGTTGATGTTCAAATGTAATACCGCTTTAGGTACAGATGATTCACCAGATTTGGTAGTTTGTTGCCGTCGGTGTCTGCTAACTTGAATGCCCCATTGTCGTATGTGCCGATGACTAGGAAAGGGCCTTCCTAGTTTGCAGAGAACTTGCCTACTGGTTCACGAATGGCCTTGAGAACTAAATCTCCTTTCTCAATCAATCACCGATGGAGGTTGTGCCGATGCTTCTATCGCTGTTTTTCCTGATATCTCTCGATGGTGTTGAGCGTCTGGATGCATTTTTCCTCCACTAAGTCTAAATCCATGATTCTAGACTCATTTTTTGAGTCTCATTTATAACCATAGATAGGACCATCTGCAATGAGGAAACCTGTAATTCCAAGGGCAACACTACTTCGGATCCGTAGACCAGGCTATAGGGCATCCTGTCTGTAGCTGTCCTGCACATCGTACGATACACCCATAGCACATAGAGGATTTTTTCATGCCACCACTTCTTATTACTATCAAGCATTTTCTTGAGTAAATTGATGATCACCTTGTTTTTTGCCTCTACTTGACCATTTTCTTGTGGGTAATAAGGTGAAGAAAAATATTGTCTAATACCAAGATTATCGCAAAAAGATTTGGTTTCCGAGCTACTAAATTATGGTCCGTTGTTAGTCACAATAGTCGTAGGGAGTCCAAATCTGGTTACAATATTATCTAAGATGAAGTAGAAAACCTGTTGAGATGTGATCTTTTGTAGGGGGATAGCCTCAACCCACTTTGTAAAATATTCAATGGCGGTGATAATAAAGCTATGACCTGCGGAAGACTTAGACGAGATGGGGCCTATGATGTCTAGTCCCAATCGTTGGAATGGCCAAGTGATTTGAGTAGTGTGTAACTCAGTTGGTGACACATGTATTATATTTTCATAACACTGGCACTTGTCACATGTCTTAACCTTGGCAAGGCAGTCTTTTTCTATGTATGGCCAATACTACCCTAAGCATCTGATGTTAGCAATCATTGCTTGCGGAGCTACGTGTCCTCCGCAAAGCCCTTCATGGACTTTGTTAACTATTCACTGTGCTTGGTCATTGTTAACATAGGTAAGCAATACCCCATCGAAGGATGACATATTTCCTAGCACGTTTACGCACAACATCTTTTTACGCATGTGTTAGCTCGTGTGGTGGTTCTCCATGTAGAAGGTAAGTTTTAATGTTTTCATACCATTCTGACATTCCTTCTACATTTAATGAAGAAATTTGTGCCGCTTGAATGATAGGCTCTGTACATTCTATCATTAAAGTGGGCCAAGTGGCAAACAAATGTGGTGGCACATTTAGTGCCAGTGTTACCAGTGCATCAGCAACGACGTTTTTCTTGCACGGCACGTGTTGAGCATCGGTTGTTACAAATTGCTTCAGGAGATCTTTAGCCATATCATACTAGGGTTGTAGGTGTACAGCCTTGCAGGTGTAGACTCCTATGATTTGATTGATTACCAGCATCGAATCACCTCGGATTTCCAGGTGTCGAACGTTGAGTTCTCTGGCCGTCAACAATCCCCTTAGCAGCCCCTCATAGTCTACCACGTTGTTCGTACAAGGGAAGGTCAGATGGTAAGCCGATGGATGCACATCCTCAAGAGAAAGCATAATAACAGCGGTGGCACTGTCGCCTATAGTGGTTGAAGCTCCATCAAAATATAACATCACTTCAAGGCCTATTGATACAGGGCTTAAACTATGTACATGTTCATCCGGGAATTTTGGCTCTATTGTAGCTTGATCATTAACTGGCAACGTTGCTAACTGGTTAGTTATGGCTTGGCCTTTGGTGGATGACTGGCCAACATAATGTAAATCAAACTCAGCTATGATAGCCTTCCAACGAGCTATTCTACTACTTTCATACAAATTATTGGAGATAGCCCGCAGAACGTTACTTTTACAAATTATGTTGACCTGATTGCGGAAAATATAACGCCTACATTTTGTAAGTGCAAAAACTAATGTCAAACAGTTACGCTCCACTTCGTTGTACCTTGTTTCGTATGCAAATAGAGCATGACTGAGGTAATAGATAGGTGCCTTTGACCCATCGTTCCTTTTCTGGCAAAGTAACATAGCTATAAACACGTCCAAGTTAGCTAGATAAATGTAGAAAGGTTGATCCCTTTGTGGTGGGAAAATTTTTGGTAAATGTTGCAGCTCTTCTTTTAAGTTTTCAAATGCACACTGGCAGTCATCGGTCCATTCAAAATTGACACCATTCTTCAAAAGATGTTGCATGGGGTGCAATTTATCTGTTAACTTTGAAATGAACTGCCTGATGAACTGAAGCCTACCCTATAACCCATGTAGTTCCTTGAGATTTGTTGGTGGCGTTAAATCAACGATGGCCTTAGCCTTGTCGGGGTTGACTCGGATGCCAGTTTCTAATACCACAAACCCCAACATGCATCCAACTTGGACTCCGAATATGTATTTCTTTGGGTTAAGCCCTAAGTCATGTTGGAGACATCGTTTAAGGACTAACTCTAGGTCTCATGAATGATCTTCTGACATTATAGATTTGACAGCTATGTCATCTACATAATCATTCAATCTCCCTAAGAGGTAATCGCTAAAGATGTATGTCATGGCTCATTGATACGTTGCTTCAGCATTCTTTAACTCGAAAGGCATCATGGTGTAGCAAAAGGTCCCCCAGGACGTCATGAATGTTGTGGTCAATTGGTGCTCTGGGTTAATACGAATTTGATTATAGCCTGAGAAACCATCCATAAAGGATAGGAGCGCATGGCCAACTATTGTGTTGATTAGTTGGTTGATACTCGGTAACGGAAAGTTGTCCTTAATTGTAGCTTTGTTCAGATCCCGAAAGTCTATGCAGATGCGTATGCCTCCCATTTTCTTAGAGACAACTACAATGTTGGACACCCAATCGAAGTAATAAACCGCACGGATGAAACCAGCCTGATACAACTTGGTGATTTCATCACGCACTGCTAGCATGATTTTCAGCTTGATCTTCCATGCCTTCTATCTAATTGGTTTGATACATGGGTCTAAGATGATGTTGTGCTGTATTAATCTTGGGTTTAAACCTGGCATGCCTTCATATGACCACGCGAATACAACAACATTTTTTTGGAGCACTTGGGTCACATCATTCTGAATCTGTTGGTCTAGGAGAGAACTAACCCTAAGATTTTTATTTTCACCCTTGTGCGTAACCACAGGGACCTCGCTGAGAGGGTCCTCAGTTACATCACCAGCCTCCAAGTCGAGTGTTCGAGCCAGATGTTCTGGCCAGTCTGGGGATGTTCCCAATGTAGCTATGGTTACGTCATAAAGGGATGGGTTTGTTCCTACTAGTGTGTGATCGTACTATCTAATGATCTTTCCATATGGACCTGTTAAGTCTAAGGATGTGGATAAAGCTGCATCCATTTGCAAGTGATCCTGCAAAATCGCCAAAAATGGAAGTTGTTACACCGTTTTTTCACCAGTTTGTTAAATGATGAAATTTTGTTTGTTTTGTGTCAGAATTATGAGCTAGAGAAGTTTCTAGTTTAAGGTCTTAGTGGACCATTACGAATATGCATAGTTTGTAAAAAGAAATGTCAAGCAAAGCTTTCTAGATGCTAGCGTATGAAACGAAATGAAAGGTCTAACGTGGCGTGTCTAGCGTGTTGAAATGGTTAGATTTGAATTTTGCACTAACCGTAGTTAATGCGGCTGAATTACGAGGTGATAATCTATGCATTAGTTTAAGGTTATTTCGGACCGTAACGCAAACGATATCTCTGACATTAATGCCTAGATCCTCATGTTTTATGTCATACTGACACACGCGTTTTGGGAAAGTTCCGCGTCAATCGAGTAGAAATAATCAGTTGGTTTCTAGCATTTTGTTTATAAACCAGTGGTTCATACTCAAAACAAGTTACCAATATCACGAATTTGGACCTGGTTATAGCGAGAAGAGAGCGTAAGCAAGGCATGAGTAGACGATTTTATGAGGAATTTGTTCACTTTCAACCTTTGCAACAATGGCACCCAAGGTTAAAGGCAAGAATGCTAAGTTGGCCAGGACAAACGAGATGCAGGAGAGTGTGCAGCGGGTTTCACAGGCCAGAGTAGAAGCTCTGGACGTTACCCCGCTTAACTGGTAAGTTGTTGTTCACCCTTTTTTCGTTTCGTTTTTACACTATTGTCATGTTTGTTGCAGCATTGTGGTTTTTCTATGTTGGGTTCTAATGTTGTATCATGGTGTTAATGTCTATCTGCATGAAATAAACTATTGTTATGAAGGTTTAGGAGATAAGAAATAATGTTTTACAGAGATAAGGTATAGCATGTAAATGTAATGTAATCAGGGTTTTTGTGATAATGATATGTTGTGTCGAAGTAATATGCAGTATTTGCTTTCATCGCCTTTGTCAAAGACAGACCTTGAGCTATTACAAGGGTTTAGGCGATTTTGGCTATGCACCTCCAATATACGCTGTAATTTTTTAGAAATTGTGTGAGCCCTAGTGTGGTGTAACAAATATTCATGTCTATATTTTGTCTAATAGTAGTATGTTTGTGTCCTACAGTATTATGCTAAAGCTCTTCCTAATCATTTTGGACATCGTGGGTGTTCTGTGCTGTGTTCATGCCCCCGCGGCCAATGTTCCTCCTCCTAATGCTCGTCTAAAGGAGGAGGCGGTGTGGTTCCGAAGAGGCGTGCAGGGTTTTTTGCAATTTCTGCTTTACAACTACTGTGTAATCATCTGGTCACATCTACCAGGTGATGAAGCTGCCGCTATTTTGGAGTTAGTTGGTTCGACGCAGAGCATCTTAGCGTTTCTGTCTGACGGCGCGATTGAAACTACGCGGGTGCAAGACCACAAATAGAATGTCAAGGGTTTAAGGCGTTTAAGCTAGATCTGGGAAATGCCTAGGTTTAACTGTTATCATGCTTATAAGACTCTATTCATGGCCCATCATCCCACAACTTATTTCCAAAATCCTCCTGATATCGTGCATTATGCAAGCGGGTAAGTTTCATTTCACTTCGTAGTATTGTAATACTAACTACTACTTAGATGTGTACTGAGCATAAAGAGTTGTTTGTGCTTCTTGCATAGGTTTTTTATTAGTGAAAATGGTCTTATAGGCAATAATGATACATTGTCGTTGGCCGAGAGTGCTATAAGGAAGTTTACCTCTATCAGCAATGTGTGGGCTGCGGTCATGGGACATCTAGCATTCGAGATCCCAGAATATCCTACCTGTTATGACGACTTCTTTTCTAGGTGCAAGAAACTCAAATGGCTGGATAGGAAGTGGACTCTGGACCCTCCCCTCACCGTTGCATATGTTCAAAGGAAAATCCCTCCATTTCCTTTGCCTTTCGAGCCTGGTAAGCTTTTTCATAATAATGAATTATGTCAATGTTGTGTGATGATGATGTAAATATAGTTGCTAGTTTAAGGCCATTTCAAGCCGTAGCATAATAGGAGTAAAGAAGATAGAAATGTAAAGCTAAACACAGAGGTAAAAAAGAGTGTAATCAAATTAGCTTGCGAAAAGCATAGATACAGGCATAAACATAAGAAGTATAAATGATAAGCGTAAAGAGCATGATTGATGAGACCGTAGTAGTTAGGCAACATTGTTTTACTTGCTAACTTTGTAACTATTTCTTAATTGCCTTCGTCTTCAACGACGCGTAAGGACGGGGAGATCTATGGCCCTTCTCCTTCACATCGTAATCTTCCCCTGGGAACGGTAGTTCGGCCCAAGTTAGGCTATCATCAGCCACTGTTTCGACTTGCTTAGGTACTAGAACAGGGGACTGATTCTCAAACATTTCTATCTCTGACCCTTGTTTTTTCTCTATCTTATTAACAGCCTGAGGGATTATTTCATCACCGCGGATAACCACTTCTCCTCCTGCGTAAAGAAAATGGATTTTCTGATGAATGGGTGATGAAACTACCCTCGGTTGGGCTAACCAAGACCTCCCAAGAATTAGATTGAATCCAAGCATCTCTTCAATCATGATAAACATAGTGTCTGTGGGGAACTGGTCCCCTGTCACAAAGTTGATGTGGACGGTCCCTTTGACTTACACCTGTGCCCTGTTGAACAACTTTAGGCATGACGTTGTTGTAGGACTAATCCAATATATCAAGCCTAATTTATCCACTATGGGATAAGGGATGACATTAGTGGTCACCCCGTCATCTACATGTACTCTTCAAATTCGGTGCTGGCCCACACGGATAGTGATGAACATGGGTGTTGTAGTCACTTGACCCTCAAGGTCATCCTTGATGGATTCATCATGAAAGGTCAACAGGGTTGGATCAGGTTTTTTAGCAGCAGGGGGAAGCATGATGGAGTGAATTGCTCCTTCATCTGCTGGTAGGCTTTCGTCCATAGGTATGGACGTTAGCATGCGAACCATAGTTTCACGATGCGTTTGCGATGTCATGAGTAAGTCATAAAGGCTCAACATTGTATTTTTCTATTTCAAAGCCTGTTTGACTTGTGCTAGGGCATCAAAGAGATCTTGCCCATGATCAGAGTGTTTGTCACCCTTTTCCTCTTCCATTCGCCCTGAGAGGTGAATTTCACGGGGAGGAGTGACAGTTGGCCGAGGGTTACGCTTCCTTTGGCCTAGGGGAGATAATTGCTTTCATGTAACTTCTTTGTCCTTGGCAAGTGGGGCTAATAATGCTAAAGCGAGGGGTTGAGGTTTGGGTAACCCCAGCGTAAGAGGACCCTTGGCCACATCAACAGTGACAGTAGGTGAGTTTGCCTTAGAGGATTGCCCCTGCGTAGGAGGGGTGGTTGATAGTTTTGGCACTCTGATGACTAAGGGTGCCTTGGGTGTAGGCACGGGCAGTGCCATGGCTTTAACAATTGCAGCCTGTCGGGAAGCATTCTGGGATGAAGTTTGGAGGATGAAAGGGTGCCTTGGAGGGCCACTCATCGGTGCCAACGAACCCATTTTTTGGGTCGAGCGAGGTTGCGTTTGCAACACAAAAGGCTGCCTCGGGTACACCTGATTATTTCCCTCTGTCCTTACCACGTTGATTGTGTACCCTACATTGTTTGCATTCAATGGGTCTTGGTACACACGCATGGCCTAGTTTTTTGGGCGTGTCGGGCTACTGCTATCTAAGATCAAGTCCCCTTGATCTATCAGACGTTGGATGTCATCTTTCAATGCCCAGCAATAATTCGTATCATGGCCACACAATTGATGATAGTCATAGAATCGGTCTAGCTTAAAGTTCTTAGGCACAGGCGGTTCGTTAGGTTGGGCTAAGGAGAGATTCTTGACTAACTCGTAGTGGTGCCTGTGGTGTTTCAGAGCCTCCTCGGACACCGCCTTGTGTCTGATGTGGCCGGTTCCCAATAATTGCTTCAGAACTTCTGAAGGCTTCATAGGTAGGGTTGCGTAATTTGAGCGATCCTTACACTCAAATTTTGGCCTCGGCTGTGGAGGTGCTTCAGGGGTAGAAGGAGCTTCATGATTGGTACCACTTGAGCTTGTTGCCAGCTCAGCTGGCTCCGCAGTTGTTTTCTTGTTATTATTACCTTTCTTCTTGGCCCCTTCAACAACTACCGTGACTATAGTAGTCATGGCTTTAGCTTTGTCCTTACCCTTGCTGTGGACGTTTCTATAGGCCACATATGCTGGATCTTTACTAGCCTCCGCCGCATCTTGGATGCCCTTAGTCTAGGCAAAGGCTTGGCTGAGGGAATGGGGGGTGAGGTAATACAGCTTACACTTGATAAAGTCGTTGACTACTCCCTTGAAGATTGCCAATAGATGGGCATCCGCGATGGGTTCACGGATTTCGTTTAAGGTGGCGCTCCACCGTTGTATGAACTTTTGGACTAACTTAAGCGAGTCTTGTCTAACCCCCATGAGCTGGTCTAGTGTGACTTCTGGCTTTAGGTTGTATTTGAAGCGAGTCACAAACTGGGTTAACAGCTCTTCCAAAGTTGAAATGGAAGCGCATGGAAGTGCTCAATACCAATCCAAAGATTTACCCATTAAGGACATAGCAAAGATAAGGATTATGGTATGTGGCCATTGTTGTAGCAATAAGGACTTTGACCTAAAATTGACAAGGTGAGCATTCTTCCCCATTGTATTTTGTGAAATGAGGAAGGGGCATTCCAGGCAGCAATGACAGGACTGGGATAGCCAAACTAATAGGATCGTCCTAGTAGAAGTCCATGACCTATACCATGTCAGAACCAACAGCCTTAAGGCACTTGACCTCCTCTGTAAGGGTTTGAATGAGTTGGAAGGCTTGGTCCAACCTCGTAGAAGACGATGTCATTTGTGGAATGGAAGGGGGAGCTACACCGGGTAGTGGCATAGAGGTAACAGCTTGGCTGATGGTTGGCAGGATAGTCCTTGCTGACAATGTTGCTTACAGCATCCACAATCTAGTGGTTAGTGCAGATGGAGGAACCACCATCAGCTGCACTATTGGGTATGCTGCTTACGTAGCCAAGGGCATAGGTAGTGGTCCTGCAACTAGGTTTAGCACTTGCAGGACATGGCCTTGAAGGTGGGAATGGTGATGGTTTTGCATAGGATGCATGACAAGAGACATGTTGGGAGCCCACCATGCTGTGGTGGTAGGCTCTGTCGTGCGAATCGGGAGCATAGCTAGCGTTGCAGGTATTGCATGCACATGCGGTGGCACAAGCACAGGCACACAATGAGGTGAGTTAGGTAATCGTGCCTGCTAAGGAATGATTTGTGATGAACCCTCACTTGGGAAGATAGTCGGAGAAAGAAAATGTAAACGCAGTGAATGTGGGACTCGCTCCATGTTAGACAAAGGTGTAGTGACCATGAACAATTGATTTATACGAGACGTTGTTGAGGGAGGGACCATGGTGAAATCGGCATGATTGCCTCCCTCAGAGTGGGATTCTAGATCATCCTGTCCATCGTGAAGCACTTCTTCACAGAACATGGTTTCTAGTTCTTCTGGCGATGTCTTTACCATCAACATTTGATCTAGGATCCATCTTTTTTGATCCGTCAAGGGTATGAAAGTGGTAGGGGTAGGAATGAGTTCTCTCTCGTCACAGTACAAGAGCTCGTATTCTCGTTTTTCCTCAACTTCTTGTGGATAGAGAGGCAGATTTGCCGCTAGCTTAGCGCAGAGGAAATTGCAGTGTTCCCTACAATGAGTTTGTCCCTCCAGCTCCTTGTTTTGTAGCCTAAGGGAGTGGCGTGGTCGCACTGGACTAGTTGGTTGCTCAACCATGGGGGGCGTAACTTGTAGAGTCCAAGGGTTTTCGACATTGGTAGTGTCAACGGTTGTGGTTGATGTAACCATTTTCAAAATAATGATGATAAAAGATAAAAATTGGGACAATAGATGCGAACTAAGATAACAATCGGTGCTTTTTATCTCGTAGGATTCCAAAGCAATCGTTGAAGCGACCGATCTGCACCACACGATTTCGTAAACAACCTTGGAGGTATTACATTTACGTTGATCGGCAATGGGTACAAACAGCTTACAAGACTACCCATAAAATGCAGATCAACTATGAAGGCCCACCTTCTAGAGCTAGAAAATGGTAACGAAGGAAAACATTGGTCGCTGGAAATACCGACGAAAATCCATGGTACACAGTTCTAACCCGGGATCTGTGCGAGGACTATGCTGGAGAAAAAAAATTTGAGGTGCCCTGAACGGTCTTATCGATTAGACAAGGACTTATTTAATCAGTAAAAGGTTTGGTAATAATTTCGATGGTGAAATGCAGATTCTTTATAAAGCGATGTAATGTCATTATCCCGAAAGTAATTGAAGATAATGCAAACTATTTAGATAAGATTGCCAAATCTGTCTAACTAGGGTGCAAGTGATCAGATTTGATAGATAATATGATCACAAGATCTGAGATTTAATTTATGAAAATAATATGTATGGTACAATGACTTCAGGCAGACTTCGGTTTGGACAAAGCATATGCCAGTGACAAGAAAGTTATACAAAGATGAAAAAAGCAAGGATCAATCTACCTTGATCTAGCCAATCTAGGTAGAAGGAAGTAAGATCCGTGGGAGAATATCCAGTAGCCAATTGTTTTTGATCAAGAATTCTTGTCAATCACTTCCAGCATTCTCACAATCGCTAATTCTCCTTTTCTCTTTTGCCAGTCTTGAAAGAAAAATTTTGCCAAACCCTTTGGTCTTCGTCAATTGGAGCATTTATAAGGTTAAGGTCAAGAGAGAAACACGATTTAAGTGACGTGTGTCTTGCACTCATAAAATGTTGTTGACTCAATGTGTTTTCATTGAAGCTTACGACGCTATGCTGCATAGCGCATCGTAAACTACCCTCGTGCGGGCTTTGGCAATAGACTGTCCTTTGATTATGATGTAATATGCAGGAGAGCGTATTATGGCATATGATGTGCTTGTCGTTACTTGAATTATGCTGCATTACACTAAATTACGCATCATAGCGTAATTCAGCGTAAAATAACGAAACTACAAAAGTTAAAGTGTTGTTGCCGTGCTTCCTCTATTTCTATCCTTTTTGGAGTTTTTACTATGCTGCGCTGCGTAAAGCAGTGTAATGGGCCCCTTAACCAGGAAAGAAAACTCACTGAGACGCGCGTTATACTGCAAACTGTTGCTTAGGACTTGAGATTTTTGCCGGGTTGTCAAAGTCTTGCATGCTTGCCATCCTTGATGCTACGATGGGCTGTCTTTGATATTACGCTACACAATATGATGTAATACAGCATAATTTGCCAAAAGTTAAGATTTTTGAAACAGATAACTTGCAAAGTGGGAAGCTTGGCCGCCGTGCATCCGTCGCTTTGCTTCATCCTCTGGAATTCACTTGTGCTCTGCTGCACAGCATGGCGGGACAGACCTTTGACTGAAAAGGAACTTGTCACATCATGCCTTGTTGCAACCCTTTGTCTGAGTCACCAGATTTTTCGCTGAACTGTCGAGGCCTCAAAATCTTCATGGTGTTTCAGGTGGAAGAGTTCCTTCTTCAGGTTGTCGAAGGCTTGTTGACATTGGACTGTCCACTTGAAGTTAATCCCTTTTTTCATAAGATGTTGCATGGGGTGTAACTTATCGATCAATCTTGTTATGAACCTTCGAATGAATTTCACTCTACCTTGTAGGTCGCGTAACTCTTTTAGGTTTGTGGGGGGGGGGGCTAGGTTAACGATAGCTTTGACTTTGTCTGGGTCCACTGGTATTCCAGCCTCCGATACTACAAACCCTAACATGTGCCTGATCTTTACTCTGAAGATGCATTTCTTAGGATTGAGATGCAAATCGTGCCTTTGACAACACTTGAGGACTAACTCTAGGTCGTACGGGTGATGGGCCACCTCTTTGGACTTAACCGCTATATCGTCTACGTAATCATTTAACATTTCTAGGATGTGGTTACTAAAAATGTACGTCATGGCTCGCTGGTATGTTTCCCTAGCATTCTTGAGCCCGAAGGGCATCATGGTATAGCAGAAGGTCCCCCATGAAGTCATGAAGGTGGTTGATAGCTGGTGTTTTGGGTTGATGCGGATTTGGTTATATCCGGAGAAACCATCCATGAAGGATAGCAAAGCATGCCCAGCTGTGGTGTCGATGAGTTAATCGATGTTCGGTAGTGGAAAGTTATCCTTGATCATTGCCTTGTTCAAATCTTGGAAATCTATACACATTCGTATCCCTTCTATTTTCTTTGAAACCACAACGATGTTGGACACCCACTCTAAATAGTCAACTGTGCAGATGAAACCTGCTCGATATAACTTAGTGACCTCATCCTTCACAGCTACCGTGATTTCTGGCTTGATTTTGCGTGCCTTTTGTTTGACTGCCTTCACATAGGGGTATAAGATGATGTTATGCTGAATCAATCATGGATCTAAACCTAGCATATCTTCATATGATCATGCGAAGACGTCAACATGTTCTTGCAAGGTTTTAACTATGCCCTCGTGTATTTGCATGTCTAGTAAAGAGCTGAGTCTTAATGTCTTTACCTCTCTTCTTGTAGAGGTTACGGGTATCTCGACGAGTGGATTCTTGGTTACATCTCCAGCCTCCAAATCTAGGACATGGACTAGGTGCTTAGGCGAATCCGGGGATACTTCTAAGGTTGCTATAGTGTTAATCACAATCGACCCCCAGTTGATCACGTCGGGGTTTAATTGTCTTGTGAGCTTGCCTTGTGGTCCTGTCAATATTAGAGGCATGGACAGGGCATGATGGGTTGCCATTTCTTGCTTAACCTACCATGACAAGATGAGAGCCTGGGTAAGGGTCACCAAAGATTGTGCGAAATGTAAATCCACAAAGCAACATCAAGATGTGACTTGCTAAATAAGGTGATGTAAAGATTGAAGGTTTTCTTCTTTAGGGTCGTGGCGTACCACCCAGGCATAGGGATTTAGGATGGTCAAAGACACAGTCACTATTGATGTAAATTACAAAGTTGTATATGGATGCCGAATCACTAGTTTAAATGTCATTTTGGATTACCATATTATGACATGCAAAGTTTTAGTGTGCTAAATAACAATAAAAGAGGTAGTGTTGTGAACATGAGACATACCGGGTGGTTAATGCAGGCGTGAAGGCGCGAAACTGTTAAGGACTATGCTATCCTTATGTTGAGGTATGCCAGGTGATTGCTGATGCAAGAAGCATAATTACTTCGTTTGACGTCATTGCAGACTACGGCCATTATTAGTTGAAATATTATCATATCATTTTTACTTTCGAGAAGGTAAGTAACTGACTTGGAGTATGCGGATGTTTAAATACCAATAGTGTCGTGATGTTGTGGTGAGCATGCTATGCCACCTGCTGCCCCCCACCTTGATTGGAAAGAGAAAAAAAATAAGTTTCCCCATTTTGTTCTTACTGCCATAAATATGGGTCGAATCCTGGTAATTTCGTTGTTTTTGCCTTGGAAGGGTATAATCCTTATCAGAGCACTTTGGCGATTTCGGGGCGTGGAGTCACTGTGTGAATCCATATCGAGGCGACTTTCTACGAAGGTCATAAATTTGCTAGCAGGACTATGGCTCCCAAGACTCAGTTGGTGCTCATGAAAGTCAGGGAGGCGTAGAAGGCTTTGAGACGTGGGTCGCGGGCGAGCGTTCCAGCGCAGGAGGACATATCATTCACCCAGTGAGTTTATACGTCTCTTCCGTCCCTTTCTCTTTGCATCTTCTACCCTTTTCCACCCTATTTTTATGTCTTATTTGTTTTACTATTGGTATTTTCTGTGGCTGTGTCTTTTTGGCTTTGGTGTTGTTGTGGTTTTGCTTTCTTTCGATCATCTCTATTTTGCAAGGGTCTTGTCGTGGTGATGTGCAAGACCATTAATACCACAACTGTTGCCATGGCTATAGGGCCAAGGTCCTCTAAGCTGTTGGACCATGAAACCTTCAGGAGAGGGTTTAGTTACATGTGACATAGGCGTGTGTTCTGTTTGGGTCTACTATTAGTTATCTTACAGCTACGCCAAGTTACTTGCATATTCTTGCTATGCTAGGCTTCTGCATCTTTGTTGTGCTATGATGAACAGGGATCATGCTATGCTTCACTTATGGTCGACTAGGCGCTACTACATTGCGCACGTATTATGTTCATGTTTGATGTCACTATCTGCTATTTCCGTTATGCAGGGTAGGGCCAAGGTCTAGATTGGTCATTTTGGATCTGGAAGGAGTCTTGTGTCATGTAGGTGGGCCTATGGCCAACGTTCCCCCTCCTTCGATATGTTAGGGAGGTCGAGCGATTTGGTTTAGAGACAAGGTGTGAGACTTCCTGCAATTCCTCCTTAGCTGGTTTAGTCTCATGGTTTGGTCCTCTTCAGATGAGGCACGGGCATCCGGCATGATAGAGGCCTTGTTGCCAGGGGCAAATCGAGGCATCCTGAGATATCTTTTCGACGATGTGACTTTGGGTAGGCCAGGAGGAGGGTCTTCTCCACACTCCATAGGGTTGAGGCGCTTGGCCTAGATTTGGGACATGCCAGAATACCAATGCTATCATCCTTTCAACAAATTGTACCTTGCACGCCACATGGCGACATATATTCTAAACCCACAGGGGACTGTTTACTACGTTGGCGGGTGAGTTTTATGTCTTTATTTCATTGTGTGCCATTGGCTATGCTCAGTTGAGGGTTGATGGCATGCACTTGTCATCAAGTTCCATCTTAATGATGACGGGGTTCATGATCAACCTGATGAATTGGCCACGGCTCAACTAGCCCTGCAGGAATTCGTCTCTGCCAAGAGCTTATGAGCGGGCATGATTGCTCTTTGTGGGGAAGGGTACCATCCCCTCTTACGCACGCTCACCTCTTTCTACACTAATTTTAGGATGAAAGGCTGGCTGGAAAAGAAGTGGAGGAAACCTTTTAAGAAGGTTACGCTTGAAGCAATCTTAGTGATTGAACTCCCACTATTCCCCTCACCATATAGGCCTGGTGGGTTAACAAGTGGGTGTTGTTTTTTCTTTTAGTGATTTGTGATGATTGCCTCAGGAGCGAAGAAGCCTTGCGAAGGGGAAACATCTACTTCAAATACGGTGAGGTATCGGTAAGCCAGAGCTGGTTGGAATGAGGGGCTCTAGGCCCCTTGCTTAGAAGAATTTGGATGGCCGGGCTTATGCATTTGTTTATGGCATCAAATCTGGGCATTCCTGCTGTCGAGATGCTTTCCCTAGTCAACTCCTTTTCTAGGCAAGCAAGTCACTTTCACACATACACGTGGGGTGTGTGGGTGGTCATTGACATCAATGACCAGCTATTCATAGATTTTTTCGGCGTTCCTAATGACGGCGTCGATGTGATGTCGAATGTTAAGTAGGAGTTGACCCTCCATAAGCAGCATATTGTGGAGTGGCTAAGGCTCACCAAGGAGTGGAAAGGGTTCCCTATGGAGAAACTTAAGGATGGTCCTGCCATGGGGATATACCCGGTCTTTCGTGCTCATGCATTCCCTCAACTGCTTACCCAAGGAAAGGTCTTAGGGCTTGGGCAGGCTTGGGTCATGCGGGAAGTCGTGGAGGAAGGTGCTTGTTATAACTAGGCTGAATTCCTGTGTAATGGCTTGCAAGGTGAGATTTTGGGGCTCCATGAGAAAATGGAGTCCCATTCTAACATGCACTACACCTTCTACATTGGCTATCTAAAGTTCTTTGCAAAGTTCCTGGTGGTCCAGGAGGATGGGGTCTAGTTCAAGCTGGATTGTGAAAAGATCCCCAAGCCGTGGGTTCGATAGATCTTTCAGACCATGCAAGCCCAGGCTCCTCCAGAAGTGGTCGAGGATTCATTTTCCATAACGACTAAAGGTCTGACAGTTCGTAGTGCTTGTGGCCAGGACAACATAGGGGAGACCCCCCATACCATTCTCGGCAACGTGACCCATGGTGATCATCTTATGGCTGAGGCCATTCCTGCAGAGTTGCAGAGAAAGAGACCTCCCCCTGCTAGGGAAAGCCCTCGTGAAGAGGAGCGACGACTGCAGTTCAAGTTGCGGCGAACGCAACCCCCTATTGGTGAGTGTTTAGAATGATAACTAGTTCATGCTTAGCTAAGTGGGCTTTGTGGCATGGTATCAATTTTGAGTTAATCAAATTTGATTTATTGTGTGTATACCCTTTGCAAACAGTAGAAGAAGAAGGCAAAGAAGAATGTGACAAGGAAGTGTCAGTCCTTAGACCGGGGGTGACAAATAGAGACACGGGGTACCTGATTTTGGAAGAAGAGGGCCCCGGCTAGGGATATTGGGGCTCCTATCTCCAAGGCAGGGGCTCTTGTCATTAGGGAGTCTCTTCCTACTGGCGAAGAGGTGTCCTCCCAAAATAAGAAAGACATTGCCCTCCTGAAGGGGAAAGCACCAGCACTCGAAGTAGGAGTTTTTACGAACCTGGCTGGGCCTTCTACAGAACCTACTGCAATTGTGTTGGACTAGCATGATGCAAGACAATAGCCGAATATTGGTGAGCTTAGGTTTTGAATGTACCCTACTGTAGTTCACTTCGGTTGTTGCTATTATGCTTAATCATGGTTGCTGTTACCATGCTTAATTATGCGGTAGGTGCTACCACTGATGTACCAGGGCCTTCTCCGCCTCGGACGGAGTCGTGGGCCAAGATTCCTGAAAAGTTTCCATTTTTCTAGGGGTTTGTTGATGACATGATCAAATGCCTTCAATAGGTGGATCCTCGTGCACATGGGTAGAAGTGTTAATAGCCCCTATGCCGCTATGCTACAACTCTAAATGTATTGATATATGTTATGTTGACGTGGTTGTTATATTTTCTACAACCTCTCAGCTTAAATGGGAGCCGACTCGACCTATGGAAATTGGTGTGGTATCTACACTTTCGTCCAACGTGACTGAAATGCCTCGTCGCATATTTGACGAGACTTACAAATGCATTTTGCATTTGGCACGCTCCCTATGGGAATGTAGACGTACCAATGAGGAATTGTGGAAACGAGCTCATAGGAGCAAGCAGAGAGAGACACTGGTTGCTGAGGTGGAGAACCTCAAGCCGAGGATTAATTTTCTCGTGAACCGTAGTCCCAACCCCGTCGGGTCGCAAAGGGGTGTGGTCGATCATGCCAGATTTTGGACCATCATTCATCAAAACGTAGAATCCACTTGTGAAATAGTTGAACAGCAGATGCAGATGAATTTGTGGGCCCAGAAGTGCCAAGATATGAAAGACATCAGTGCCAAGATCTTCGAATGGGGGAAGGCCCAGAGGGACCACAAGTATACATACAAGCAAGAAAATGAAACCCATTGAAGGCTATATAGAGATGCTACTGTGGAGGCATTCTCATACGAGGCATTTGTGAAGGCCATCGGTGCTTCTGAGGCTTATGCCAAGTTTAAAGAGCAGGTGCAGGTCAGGGAGTCTCAAGGTTTGGGGGTGACCCTTCCTACAGGGGAGACCACTACCACCTCCCTTTCCCCGGGACCTCTAAGATGGATAATTTTGGAAAAGAAGAAAGTTACCGCTATGAACACTGAACCTAACGACACACCTTGGGTGAATATTTTGATGGAGGATATTGAACTTCATCTCAAGCTTATTCTAGACTAGATACCTCTTGTGACGGACACGGGCTCCCCTCAAGTTAGTTGCTTTGATGCTCTGCTACAGCTATCACTTATCGCATTTGTTGCCCCTACTAACTACTTTATCCTTCAGGATGCAGGCTCTTAACGAAAATGTGAGGCCTGTGGAGGGAAGGGATGAGGTGTCGACAGGGGGCAATATGGGAGCAGACGATGTGCAAGTGAACGCAATAGAGACAAACGACGAAGGCGATGCGAATAGGGATAGCTTGTGAGGGCATGAAAGTGGATCCCCACCTCTCCCTTTTTCTTTATTTTGGAAGAGTTTATAGACATTGCCAATAAGCGAAAATTTTGAATGAAATGTGAAAATTCCAGAAAGGAAAACCGATTTCGTGTTATTATGTGTGTTATGTGAAGTTTTCGTATTTTGGGATGCTAATTTTAGCCCATTTTGGGCCATTTGTTAGTTTTAGGCCATTTCAGGCCATTTGCGTATTGTGTAGAAAAGATGATACCCTGGCAGGTTTAGTAGAAAACGAATATGCAAGGACGATGACTAGGTGAGAGGTCGCAAGGCTACTATGCTACGCGTAGCTGTCTTCTAACCTTTCGTGGGTTGACAGGGACGTAAGGTCAAGGCGTTTTGCCAAGGCCCTCGTTCGTGCCACTATCCTCTACTTGAAAGGGCAACTCCACCTAGACATTTTCTACCTGGGGATCACTTTGTTGGGTCGATCCCTTCGCAGTATGGTTGGTGCATGCATGAACAGGCACTTCATCTTTAGAGGTTGTAAATTCTGAACCTTGCTTTGCATTTAGGTTACTAATTGCTTGCATTACTGCCCCGTCGCCATGGATTATCACCTCCCTTCCCTCATATGATAAGTGGATTTCCTGGTGTATAGGCAAGGAAACTTCCATGAGTTGTGCTAACCATGATCTTCCCAAGATTAGGTTAAACCCAGGCATTTCTTCAACTACAACGAATGTTGCGTCCATGGGGATCTCGTTCCCCGCTATGAATTTTACGTGAACTGTGCCTTTTACTAGGACACGTGCCCCATTGAAGGACCGTAAGCACGACGTTGTTGTTGGTTTGATTTGGTCAACAAACCCCAGTTTCTCTATGATAGGCAAAGAGATGACATTTGTGGCTACTCCATCGTCAACATGCATCCTTCGAATTCGGTATTGACTGACTTGAATTGTGATGAAGAGAGGCGTGGTAGTCACTTGGCCCTTTTTTGGATCTTCCTTAAGGGCTTTGTTGCTAAAAGTTAGTGGAGGTGTGGACTCCATGGGTGCAGAGGAGAGTATTATTGAGTGGATCGTTTTCTCATCTGCCGGCATGTTTTAATCAACCAGGATTACCGTTAGCATGCAGACTAGAGCCTCGCGATGAGAGGTGGATACCATGACTAAGTCGTATAGGCTTAACATGGTAATTTTTTGCTTTAGGATTTGCCCAACCTGGGTTAGGGCATTCAAGAAGTCTTTCCCACTCATCTATTTGACATTCTCCTCCTCGATTTGTCCTAGAAGATGAATCTCCCGATGGGAGATGGTCCCAGACCTAGGTTCAAATTTTTGGTGACAGGATGTAATAAGTTGTGTGCTTGCGTCAATCTTCGTCAAAGGTGACGAAGGTCCAAATTTATAGGGAAAAAGTGTAGTTTTAGAGATGTTTTTGACGCTTTTCCTTTTCGACACCTCACCCATCATGTAGATTTCTCACGTCATAGGGTGAGGAAGCTGTTTATTGCTGCGTGGGATGGAGGCTATTGAAGACGCTGATGTTCTAATGACAAATGGGGCTAGAGGTTATAGGAGATGGGGTTGCATGGCCTTGCCAATGGGTGGTACAGATGCAGATTTCTGTGATGGGACTTTCAGGATGAAGGACGACTGTGGGCTTGGACTAGCCATTGGTGACATGGGCGTACTACGCTGAGGCACATGAATCACAAATGGTTGGAAGGGTGGCATGGGATCATTGTCAATACTAATGGTGTTGATTACGTAATCAGCATTGTTGGCATTGAGTGGGTCAGTATAGATGTACATGGATTGGTTTTTAGGATGTACTGGGCTACCTTCATCTAGCACCAGATGCCCTAGGTAAATTAATCTTTGAATGTCATCTTGCAACGATAGACAATAATCCATGGTATGACCACATAATTGATGGTAATCGCAAAACCTGTCCAGCCTAAATCCTTTAGGGACTGAAGGTTTTTTGGGTAGGGCTAAAGAGAGATTTCTAAGGAGCTCGCAGTAGTGTTGATGTCTCATGTTTACTTCTTCTGACATCTGCTTGTGTTGAAGATACCCCCTGCCAACAGTTGCTTCAGGAGTTCTAAAGGTTTAAGGGGCAGCAAAGTATATTTTGAATGATCTTTATGCTCAAAATTAGGTTTAGTGTATGTAGATGTCTCAGATGTAGGGGTGGCAAGTTGTAATGCTTGGCCTAGCTTGGGACCTGAGTCGGCTGCAGGCATGATCGATTTCTTGGTATTCTTGTTTCTACTGTTGCTGTGTTTGGGCTTAGCCTCAACTTCCACAGCAGCCACCAAGGTCGTTGGGGCATTACCTTTGTCTTTCTTTGCAAAAATATTCCTATAAGTGATGTAAGCCAGGTCTTTACTTACCTCGGTTGTGTCTTGTATGCTTTTCGTTTAAGCAAAATCTTGGCTAAGTGAGCGTGGAACAAGGTAATATAGTTTTGACTTGATGAAGTCATTTACTACACCCTTAAAGATGGCTAACAAATGAGCTTTCGCGATAGGTTCACAAATTTCGTTAAGGGTTGCACTCCATTGTTGAATGAATTTTTGAACTGGTTCTAGCGGGTCTTGCTTCATGCTCATCAGCTGATCTAGTGTGATTTCTGGCTTCAAGTTATACTTGAAGCATGTCACAAACTGGGTCAAGAGTTCTTCCAAAGTTGAAATGGATGAACATGGCAACACGCGATACCAATGTAGGGCTTTTCCAGTAAGGGACATGGTGAAAACGTGAATGATCGTATGTGGCCATTGTTGCAACAACAAAGACTCTGACCAAAAAGTGATGAGAGGTGTATTGGGATCTCCTTCTCCATCGTACTTCGTGAAGTGCGGGAGGGACATCCCGGGTGGTAGTATCAAGGCAGGGATTGCGAGGTTGATGGGGTCATCTTGGTAAAAGTCCATGACTCATACCGTATCAGACCCAATAGCTTTGAGGCATTTTACTTCCTTGGTTAGGGTCTAAATAAGCTGAAACGCTTGGTCCAGACCCAGGGATGCTATAGACGGCTAAGGGACTGCAGAAGCAACCCCCACAGGTGGCATGGTAATGGTGGTGATTTGACCCATCGGCTATGCTATTGAGGCTACCCCTACCAAAGGTGTTGTTTGCGTTGTCCACCATCTGGTGGGTGATATCATTGGAGCAGTGCTAGCGGGATAAGCTGTCGAGTAGGCTATTTGAGTCACCAGCAAGACCCCCCATGGACCCATGCCAGGTTGTGTCATTTGGGGGGTCAAGTAGACCTAATGGTGAGTGTAATGAGACATCTGCAATGATTGCGGAACGGATGAATAAGCGAATGATGGCCACCATGTGGATGGGCTTGGGCCCACCATAGTGGGTTGGACGGTTGCATATGTAGGAATTGGTATGGGTGTTAGGTGTGGTTGTAGAGTAGGTACAGTGTGGACATACGGTAGAGTAGCCGTGATAGGTATGTTGCGTGTTGCGGTAGTGTTCTGATAAATGGCTTGTGGTGGCACAGTTACTACGGGTGCAACCAGGTAATAGGGGTGATGAGGTGCTGGGAACGTGGCATGGCTACCCACCGTAGTTACAGTTGTAGACTGCTGCATCATAGGGGTAATGGCGAAGGGGGTGGCGACAGGCAATGGGTTGGCCCAGAAGGACTGGGTAGGCAGGACAGGAGTGGGGTTGGCTAGGCCCATCTTGAAAGGTGTCATCCTAGTTGGACGTTGTGTCGTGTTGCCCTTTAAGCTTTGTCAACTGGATTAGTTGATCTAGCATCCTTTGGTTTGCTTGTGTCAAAGGCAAGGAAATGCTCTAGTTAGGAATGAATTCCTTCCCGTTGCAGTAAGCGAACTCGAAGCTATGTTTTTCTTCGAGTTCATGTAAATCTAAGGGCAGGTTAGCTTGTACATTTGCGCAAAGGAAATTGTAATGCTTGTGTTGCTGAGCCAGGCCCTCAGGTCCTCAATTTTGAATCCTAAGAGACCGGCATGCTTCTGGTGTTGGATTCAACCATTTTTCAGCACCAGTAGTGCCTCGGGCTACGAAGGGCACCTCCATGTTGGAGATATCGACAGCGGTGGAGGCAGAAGTCATCATCAAGCAAGTGATTATGTAAAAATGCTAGAAAGATTATGTGAGAATGCTAGAAAATGCAGAAGAATAGAAGGATTCAACAAAATGAAGATAGGTGGCTTTTCGTCCTGCAGGATGCTGGAGGGACCGTCAAGGCGACCGACCTGCACCACACAAGACGAAAATAGACTCAAAGGGTGTCACACTTTCACCTATGCTGGCTAGGACATAGGACTCATGCGGGACCACTATAGAGGAAGCAAGTTAAATCATCGTTCGAAGGCCTATTGTCTCATAGGGTTCCAAAGGAACCATCAAGGCGACCGATCTACACCACACAATGCGCAAACAACCACAAAGGGTGTCGAGTCTACGCTAATGCAGGGTGTGGAAGGCATATGAGACTACCATAAGATGATAAAATTAACTAGTGATCAGGTAAATTTTATGTCTCACAGGATCCTGGAGGGACCGTCGAGGCAACCGATCTGTACCACACGGAATGAGGTAAAGAACGCAAGCGAGACAACTATAGGATGGGCAAATTAACTAGCACTCAGGCAGGCTTTATGTCTCATAGGGTCCCGAAGGGACCGTCCAGGGGACCGATCTACACCACATGGGGAAGGTTGTAGTACGCAAGTGAGACAATTGTAGAATAAGCTAGTTAACTGGCAATTAGAGGCCTTGTGTCCTGTGGGGCTCCGGAGGAACTGTCAAGGCGACCGATCTGCACTGCACAGAATGCAAACAACCGCAAGAGGGTGTCGCATCTATGCTCGTGTGTATCAGAGTGCAAAAGGCTCACAAAACTACCCTGACATGTAGCAAAGGCACTAAAAGGCCCTCCTTCTAGCACCAGAAAACTGTAGCGACCGAAAACGTCGACGGCTGGAATAACGCCAAGGTCGGCGGACACAACTGTTCCAACCCCATGCCCGCAGGAGGGCGGTGCTGGACATATGCGAACACGGGGTGCCTTGAATGGTTTGGTCGATTAGACAGGGACTTACGTCAGTGTCAATATAGCCTTTTGCAATATAAACTGTACGAGTTGCAAGATGGTGCTTGCAGTGGTAAAAGAAAGGGACTAAAACTGCAACGACAATGCGAAATAGTAAATGAACGTAAGTGCAACAATGATATGAGATAATGCTTGAATGTAAAAAAAAATAGAAAATAATACAAGGAAGCCAGACAATAAATAAGAAGTAATATGATATACAGTTAGGAACATGCACCACTTCAGAGCTATAAATCTATCTAGTCAGGGAGTGGCATAGTCGGTGGCACGACGTGACAGAGTGCAGAAAGTCCCGAGAGTGACCGAAGCATTCCGGGAAATAAGAAAGAAAATAACTGTGCACTTGGACACAGACTTTGCATATATACAATGCAAGTAAGATCCTACCAAGGTGGTAGAATGAGACCCTGGGCTTTTCGCTAGCCAAGAGAGGTCCCTTTTTATAGATCGCTGGCCTCCCCTTTTCTTTTTCTTAATGTAAGATCATAGGTATTTTTTTCTTTTGTTTTTGTTTCAGTCCAAGAGACTCCCCTTTTCTTTTCTTTCCCTTTTTTCTTTTTTTTTTTGCAGACTGAATCCTTTGCATGCTGTTTGATGGGCTATTTATAGGGCAGAAGGTAGGTAAAGGTGATCGTTTGAATATTATGTGTTGCAGACCTCTACCTCCTGACTGGCACCACTTGAGCCATTTGTAGCCGTTGGGCTTGCCAGACTATTGTGATGCAAGCAATAACTATGGTCCTACTACATCGTGATTGCGCTGCCAGCTCCTAGAGGCATGTGCTAATGGCTTGATTCAAGTGGACTACATTGATATCGTGTGGCCACCTGCCTGCCACGCTGTGTTTTGCGACGTCTCTTGCTTATCATGGCGTAGCATCTTGCTGCGTGTCTTGCTATACATCACATACTTGCTACATGATGCTACACTACATAGCTTAGCATAGCGACTATGACAGTTTTGCTGATTTTTACTCTATCTTGCCATAAGTTTTGCGGGCTTTGCTGATTTTGCCTCCCTAACTGCCTTCCATCCCTTTCCACAGGATTGCTACGCCTTGTTGCGCCATGTAGCTCAGCATAGTGTAGCAGCAAACATGATCCGCCACTTCCTAATGAAAAGAGACATCACTACAGAGCTCGAGATTGGGTGAGGGAGGTGAAGTTGTTGCTATGCTACACCGTATGTCATTGCATAGCGTAACATCTTGCTCCATCGTTGTTTTCTAAGGCTTGCTACACAACGCATCGTAGCGTAGCAGGCTTTGTGACTTAGTAAACTTGTTGAACTACTTCTCCCATGCATCTAGGCTACTGTCGCTGATTCTAGATACCGTTTCTGAGCAAGCTACCAGTTGTTCGGACTACTTTGGCAGGCGGGCAAGTTGGTACGAAACTCACCCATGCCTAAAGTAGAAAATTTACCGAACTAGCCATCCTGGACTCAGAACGTTCTTTCCCGATGGACTACGGTGGTTTTGTGCAGACTGCAAGGGCCTGGTGAAGCCAGGATGATCCTACATTTTCTTTTAGGGTGTTTCATAAAGTATGCAATCGCTATGCAACAAAAAGGGTGTTTCTCTTATTGTAACAAGTAAGCCCCATCATGCCCCATACTCTAGATAGCTAACAAGCACTCCTAGGGCCTCTACTTGAGCCTCCTGCCCAATAAATGTTGCTAGCAAGCTCATCTAAAATGAACTTTAGAATGCTCTGATTAGGCCCTAGTAGCAGCATCTCAATGATAGCACTAGCAGCCTCAACCACCAAGTGTGACCACAAGATCACATTGAATTGCTGCAATAGGTACTCCAGGAATTCCCAAGCACCTAGCCAAAACCACATTGCCTAATGATCCACTTGCATGTTTGACGCAAAAGTATTGCAAACGAGTTCGCTCATGCAACATAGGATGCCCACAAGCTTAACTATGTTTAAAATGAGATACAACAGCACCCTACAATCATCAAGCAATAGGCAAAGCATTAGTAAACATGCATAGATGAAAATTTTGATATACATAAAATAAACTACTAACATAAATTAGCAAAATATGCATATTTGAAAATATCCCATAGGCCCTACGAGTGTAAGACGTTGATTAACTTGTTTGACATGCCTAGCACTCGCTGGTGTACAGGATATTTTGTAGGTTTAACATTGTGCATGATTAATGAAATTTTGGCTAACTCTAGACAAACCCAACTACGCTCTAGAGCATGGAGAGTGTAGTCCCAAAAACAAACATTTTGATAAACACTTTTCCTACAACTACACTCTCAATGTGTAGAGAGCGTAGTCTTAGTCACGGCAGTGGAGAGCGTAGTCTCCACACATTGTTGTGCCCATCGTGCCCACTAGGTTCCATCATATCCCTCTCCCTTCTCTCACTGCCACCATCTAGGATGCAATCCACAGCAACCCCTATGTGGGCAGAAAACACTAGGTAGATGTCCAAAATCCCAAAGCGTAGTCTTGCAGGGTTGAAACCCTTACTCACAGTAGTAAGATGATAGCCAACAAAAAGGTAGAAGTGGTGCATAACAGAGTTCCCATGATAGCACCCACAGTCCACAAAACCCCAAATCGTGCCAACAACCCTGTGCCTATGGCCTAGAGTGTAGTCCGTAGGGCTGGAAGTGTAGAGACAGATTTGCACCTTACCCACTATCATGCTAGGCTTAGCACCTCCCACTATTGCCAAACCCTAGCACTGGTTTCAATGGTGGCCCTCCCTATGGCTATGCTATAGAGCATAGTCTAGAGCATAGTTTGTGATGATCCTTCCTACGATTGTGTCACAAATCATAACCCTCAAGGCTCCAAAGAAATGAAAGAAAAAAAACCCTATCCCTTGCAGTAGACTTACCTCCTTGTGGCCATGTTACAAAGTGTAGTCCACATGACTAATTCAAATGAAGACAACCCTCCTTGCCACCACACGACACAACAAATAGCACATGGTCGTGACAACCAACACCATAGTAGGATGCACAGGCAATGCCACAAGAATATGCTCCTAAAACCCTCAAAAAACATCAAAAAAATAGAAACAAAAATAGAAGGGGAGAGTATAGTTAGCATACCTAGCCAATGTAGATGACCTCCTCTCCTCCACACATGCCTATGGTAGGTGTCTTAGTGCCCTCTCCCCTTCAACAATGTTTGTCAACCCCATGTGAAAGTATGCACTTTAGTGCATCATCTTCTCTGCAACTACACTCTCAATTGGTAGTAATAGCAAGGGCAACAACTAGACTATGCTCTCAACATTGTGGTAAAGGCAGAAATAATGAAGTTACCATGGTAACATTGCATTTATATACTCTCATCAGGTCATTCATGATTCACCAACCTAGGACTATGCTCCCCACCAAGCACCTTGTTGTTGAGCATGGAGAGCGTAGTTCGGTGAGAGCATAGTCAACCATCTTGAGCCAAAAACTATGATTTTTTACTATCCTACAAATGCGCAAGTTAATTTCACCTCCTGAGCATGACCAACCCTCCCTAGAATGGCATGTTTGGCACATCTACAACCTAGCAAGCCCTAAAACTGATGCACATATAGCCTGATAAGGTCTAAAACTAGCACAAACATGTCTACCTCCCATAGAAACTTGCATGCATGCTTAAGCAAATTTCATTGGATTGCTAATGAGTGGAGAGGTACCCCTACACTCAACCATACGAAACAAGCGTCGCATGCACGATCTGGTCGAAATCCATAAACTAAATGCCTAAACGCCCCATGGAACACTTGGGGTTAATCGTTCATTGACTTCCCAGACTTACTTGTTGTTGTCACGGTGTATGGTTAAGTAAGTCCAAGGTATATGATTTTTTTGGTATTTTCCAATTTATCTCCTATGCTAAACGGTGAAGGGTTGAAAGACTAAAGCTAATTCTAATTACAGCACTAAGTCCTAGCATCAGCATCCGTTCCCACTTATCGTACACACCCTGAACTGTGCAAATGTGGCTGCCAAACGCTAATCGTTACTGAGATTACCACACGTAACGCACATGCTCAAAGCAGTCATACTAAGGCACTTAACTAACCTAAGTGTGACAAGCAGCTGATTTCTTGACTAGTCGTACACATCCATAGATGCTCATAATCAAGTCGTACTTGTCCCACGTTCTAGGAGGAAAGGGTGAGAGAATCTACTCACGATGAGTAGCCGATTCCTTGGCTAGCCGTACACGTTCGTCAATGCTCGTAACCAAGTCGTACTCATGCCACATTACTAGGAAAGAAATAAATAACATTAATTAAACCTATCCATGCACTGCAAGGTTTATCCACAAAGCTCATCTTTATTGCTGTACAAAACTTGCGTTTAGGTACAAAGCTGCTCGAATAAAGAACCGTTCACTTGGGGGAATCCTACTATGGGCACATGCAAAATATTCTATCTCTCGGGTGATCAATCTGCCAGAGCTTTGCTACTTTATGCTTAGGATGTGAAATGAGGGGAGTGCCACCTCTTATTTATAGATTTGGCGACGGACCGCGATATCGCAGGGAACGACGCAATATCGACTACGCAATATCGCAGGGAATGCGATATCGCATCGAACACGATATCGTGTATGCGATATCGCGACCTATGCAATTCGTGTCTCATCATACCCCCATGATTGAATAAAAACTTGTCCTCGAGTTCCTTACAATAATATCAGGTAGGTATGGGATTATTGAGACAAATGGAACTAATGGAATGACATGTGAACGGTTCATTATTACAAGACTTGACAAAACTGGTGTTCATGACAACAAGGGTGAACACCTTATTACAATGACATCAGGCCACACTTGGAAGTTGAGTGAAAAGAGGAGAGAGAATAGAAGAGAAGAAGAGAGAAGAATCTTGCTGCTGCCAACGCCTAGATTATGCCTTCCGTTATCCATCCGTAATCGCATTATCCATTCTACTCCTTGCATAGCTACTTCAGAGCTACTCCATTCCAAGTGTTTGCTCCAGATCCATTCCATTTTTGTATTATTGCCATCTACACACACAACACAATCATATATTAGCAAGGGTAATTGAATCATTAAGTAAATAATACCTTGCTTCAGTGTAACTCATTTTCTAGGTTGTGGTATGGCTGATATGGATCTGGGAAGATGTAGGTGATGACTACCGAAGGTGTAGGGGTTAGGAAGAGAAACAAAAAAATTCAGGGTTTAGGATAAAAATCAAAAAAGTAGGCCCCATACCCCCATGACTAATCATGAACCTCTGATAGCGTTAGAATGGAGAAAGAAAAGGAGTAAGAAAGATGGAAAGGGACAACTATGGCATCAGTGAAGTGGACGTCAAGATGGAAATGAACAAAAATAAAATTAATTGCAAAATGTTAAGGAAAAGAAGTTAACTAATGTTCCAAATAGGAATGTCAGTGGGTCCTCCCCAAAGTAGGCTCATGCCCTTAATGCCCTGACCAATCCCACCTTCAAAGAGTCCGTAGGCTCTGGGAATGTCCTTTGGAACAAGAGTTAAAGTCTTAA